>CP141147.1:28998279-29225865 GCA_035235625.1 Saururus chinensis
TCTATGCATATTTAGTCTAAATGAAATGAATCCAATGCCAACAATGACTTAAATTGTCAAAAAATAATAATTTGTAACTATATATATTTTTATTTGTATTCTATTATAAGAGGAATTTAAATAAGGTATCCCAATAATAAGAGAAAAGTCAAGTAAAAAAACAAATAAGTATATAGTACTACAAATACATATATAAGAAGTTATTAATGTTGTTTAGACTTTCATATCAAATTAACTTGGTATATTTAGCTTGGCTCAGGTAGAAAGTTATCAAAGGTTATTTTGTACAATGCACCCATCAGTAAGCTTAACTTGTACTTAAATAGCTAGCATCATGTCTTTGGGAGATTGTTAGTATACAATCTATCTATAGTACCAAAGTTTTCAACAGCTAAGGTGGGAGCCAATTTTTCCACCTTAGCTTTGTGGACCCTTCCGAAGAAGCAACGTCTCTATTTCTAGTTCCGACTTTTCTATTGTATTGATTGTGCATTATTCTCTGTCATTTTTAGTCCCAAGTCTATTATAAAAAAGGCTGGAGAGGAGATTCCGCCAAGAAATTACTAAGAGCCAAACAAGGATAAAGACCGCAACAAACCAACCTTAATAAGTAGCATTTTCGCTCATAGTGCTGTTCAAGAAACAAACAAGCAGAAATGGAGCACCCACCACTTCATGGACACAGAAGCCTGCAAATTTCAGCACTCTATCTTCTTCTTTTTCTCTTATTCCATCAACACGTAACTACACTTTTCGTCAGTGCCGAAAGCAATGTGAGTGACTATCAGATTTAATTCTATGCCCTTCTTCTTCATTAACTCTTGTCTGAGCTGCTGGATGGCATGACACAGGTGTACATAGCTTACATGGGAGAGAGGCGCCATGAAGATCCGGCCATGGTCGAAGAGGCACACCACAACGTGCTGGCTACTGCACTAGGAAGGTATACACTTCATAATTTTGTAATCCCCTTGTTTTATATTAATAGTTATATTTAGAAAAATGGAGAAACCCACACAAAGAAAAATAAGTTTAAGATACTTTTGTCTAAGTATCCAACCACTTAAATCTAACCAAATGGAGCTATTAATAGAGAATAAATTTTTTTTTTTACCAAATAGAGCTATTAATTTAAGACGGAAAGAGTAATTAGAAACAACAAAGTCAATCATCATGAAAAGGTCTTAGACCTGTTTTACTTCATTTGTGTTCAATTGCAGCAAAACAGCAGCAGAGGAGTCAATTATTTACAGTTACAAGCATGGCTTCTCGGGTTTTGCCGTCAAGCTGACAAGATCTCAGGCACGGATATTGGAAGGTATATTGTACCAGACTGAAGCTCTCTTTCCTCAGTGCATACATATACCTACTTGTCAGTAATATATGGGCTGACGCCATTAATTCTTTGAGTGGAGCTGCAGAACAATCAGATGTGGTGCATTTGGTACAGAGTCATTTCTACAAGCTGCACACCACAAGGAGTTGGGACTTCCTTGGCCTACCCTTACACACTTCTGATCCAAATAACCTTCTGATTACGAGTGACAAGGGGAATGGAACCATAATTGGCATCATTGATACAGGTTAGTCTCTAATATATTTCAAGTGATTGGTTAACAATCGTCAATGGAGGAGCTTAGGAAGTTGGTGGGGGAGAATGATAGGAGCCTTCATCTTTCTAGCCAAGAAAGGGAAGCCTAAGAAGAAGGTCCCTATCAGAGAATCGTTACTGAACTTCGCCACCTACATTTTTATGTTGTTCTGCAGTATAGTTGCCGCTTAACAGAGGTTCAATCCCAAAAGGGTGTTTCCTGATCGCAAAAGAAACACATTTTAATTACAGGCGAAATAGTTGAAGTGAATTGCTTTCATGGGAATTTGCAGAATTATTTTTTATAAATTACTTTTTCGTAGATGTACCAACTATGTCTTTGTAAATCTTATATTGATATTAAAAATATAAATATCTTCAAGAAGCTGAGAAGGGGGTGGAAAGAGGTCCTGACCGCAACCCCTGGACTTTGCCATAGGATGTAGGGCCGGTATAGTGGGATGTGGTGACTGATATTGAAAATTTAATATTTTCTCTATCTTATATTAATATTTATATTTAAAAAAAATTATTATTTTTATTGAATGGTGAAACTCATGTTTAATAGAAGTCTAATAGAAGGAAAAATAAGCTTATGATATATTTTTTTAAATATTTAACTACTTAAGGGCCTGTTTGGGAGGCGATTTCCGCCCTCAGAAATCGCTTTGTTGAGGGCAGAAATTGCTTTAACGGCGAAAAATTGTTTGGGAGGATAATTTAAAGTAAAATTATTTTTCCTGTTAAAAGTAAACTTTTGAGTCAATTCAAAACGAATTGACCCAAAATCCGATTTCTTCAAGAACTCACCTCATCCTGAGGTGAGTTCTTGAAGAAATCGCTTTCTGGTTTGAAAAGGTATGAAAAGATGTTTTGCCTATTAGTCAAATCCGTTTTACCTATTATGTTGAAGGGCATTTTTGTCATTTTTATATAAAATCAAAAGTGAGCTTAAATTTGATTTCTTTTTGAAATCATCATAAAAAACTATAACCAAACGTATCATACTTTTGTTTTTTTTGTCAAAAATCAATTATCTTACAAAGATATTTTCTTTTTACTTCAAATTGTTTGCCAAAAACCCCCTAAATTTAATAAAATAGAAAAAAGGGGGGAGGAGTATTTTTTAATGAGAAAAGTGTTCCCTTATCAACACTTCCCCTCAACATGTCTCCCTTCTACTACCTCAAGTAAAATGAGAAGGCATTGAAATTGGCGTCTACGTCCATATGTGTTAAAACTTAAATCTGACGGTGTTCTTTCATGGTCGGGTTTTCAATGTTATTGTGGTGGGATATGCTTGAGATGCTGGATGTCCACCATTTATTAATATTAGTTCAACTGGTAAATTTCCACCATTGGGTTTTCAATGTTACCGAGTTTGGCTCTAAAGTGGACTATAGATGTCCATTGTCCACACATTGAGTCCATATATCGAGAAACATGTGAGGCTATAAGCGAGAGATTTTAAAAAATTTACCCACAGACAAATAGAAGTTTTTTGGGATCCATATAGGTGTTTTAAAATATACTCCTATTGTAATCTAATTTTCTAAAGCACATGGATAGGGATATGGCCGGAGTCTCAAAGTTTTAATGACAAAGGGATGGGTCCACTGCCTACACATTGGAAGGGTCAATGCCAAACAGGCCAACACTTCAAGTCCAAAAATTGCAACAAGAAACTAATAGGGGCACGCTGGTACATCAAAGGGTTCCTTGCACAACTAGGAACACCATTCAATAGTAGTGCATATGGTGAGTACCTATCCCCTAGGGGCGGCAATGGGCATGGCACCCACACAGCTGCCACCGCTGGCGGGTCATTGGTGGCTGGCGTGAGCTACCAGGGACTGGCACAAGGCATTGCAAGAGGAGGTGCCCCCCATGCTCGTCTAGCCATATACAAGGCATGCTGGAACTATGGAGGCGGGCTTTGCTCCGATGCCGATGTGTTGATGGCCATGGATGATGCCATCAACGATGGAGTGGACGTGCTATCCTTATCCATTGGTGATCCTGTGCCCTTCTTCCCTGACATCCATCCCCACAATGGGATAGGCGTAGGAGCATTTCATGCAGTGGCCAAGGGTATACCAGTGGTCTGCTCTGCTGGGAACGACGGCCCCACAGGACAGACGGTCACAAATACGGCACCATGGATCATCACAGTTGCAGCTAGCACCATGGATAGGGCATTCCCCATTGCCATCACCCTTGGTGACAAGCGAACTATGATGGTATTCTTCTTTGATTTATATAATTCATTGCAAGTGTTAAGAATGTGACCTTATTACATGATCTTTAATTATGTGGTAGGGGCAAGGGCTTCATGCTGGAAAGGCGACTGGGTTCAGGGGCTTGTATTTCAACGAAGGTGTTGGGCTTGATATACAATATGGCGGGTAAGAATCTACCAAAAATTTATGTGGGTCTTTAGCAAGTGTGAGGACTAACATCTACACATTTCATACTAAAATTGGTTACATGGTTGCAGGTTGTGTGAAGACCTACCTTTTAATGACTCGTCCATGGCGGGTAAAATCGCCCTTTGCTTTGGTTCTCCCTTATTTGGTTCAGCATTGGCCAGCCTAAATGGAGGAGTGGGCGTCATTGCCGCAACAGATACGAGCACATCAGTCAGAGACTGTGTTGACATCCCATGTGTACTTGTAGATTACCAAATTGGAACTCAAATACTGAACTATATTCGTTCCACTAGGTATGTTACCAAGCTTTTAAGCTCACATATGATCTTTAGTTGATATAATCTCATATAATACCTATTTCAATATTTTGTCTAAATGTGGTTCAAGGTCTCCAATGGTGAAGATTGGCCATTCCAAAACCTTATTAGGAAAGCCTGTCTCAATCAAGATTGCACAATTTTCATCTAGGGGACCTAACTCAATGGCACCAGAGGTTTTGAAGGTGAGTCATTGTTGACAAATGATGGATAATGAAATGAAGGGAAGAAAGAAATTCTCTTTGTGAAACTGACCATGGTTTTTGTTTGATATTGTTATGCGATGTAGCCCGATGTTGTTGCACCTGGTGTCCATGTCCTTGCGGCATTTTCTCCTATGAACATATCCATGGATCCAATCTACAAATTTGCATCAGGAACTTCCACGTCATGCCCTCATGTTGCTGGAGTGGTCGCACTACTCAGAGCTGTGCACCCGAGTTGGTCTCCTGCTGCCATAAAGTCAGCTCTTGTCACTACTGGTAAGTTTCTATGCTTTAGACACTAAGTACTCCATAACAAGATTAATTGAGTGAAGAAACATATATTGAATGCTAGGATGTATTGAGTTCAAATGTCCACTCTGTGGGCCACCTCTAGGAATTAAATCCCAACTTAATTATTTGGTGAGTGTGATATGTGGGCATTGCAAGAAATTGCGCTGGTGACCTCTAGTGAATCTTCACAAGCCGTTGATGGCCTCGGATCGATGACACACCTTGTAGCATACAAAATATGCACATAAACTATGATTTTATGCTGATTTTGTGTGCTATAGTGTGCAAGATTGGTATGAGGTCATCAACATTTTCACCAGCAAATTTGAGTTCGCATTGTACATGCCTGAGGGGATTGGTGGAAAGATAGTATGCTCTAAAGAGGCTAGTTATACCCCTCCCCCTTAACCAGCCTTGCCTATTCTAGTTGGTTCCTTACAACTCAAACACCCCTTGTAAACTAAAAATATAAAAATAAAAAAGTTATATTGGGAAACAACTTGAATCCATGAGACTTAATTGTATAGTGGTTGATTGCAGCATCTACAACAGATTCATCAGGAGAGCCTATTTATGCGCTTGGAACTTCAGAGAAAATTGCAGATCCGTTCGACTACGGAGGAGGAATTGTTAACCCCAACAAAGCTGCCAACCCTGGTCTCATCTATGACATGGGCATGCCGGACTATGTTCAATACTTATGTTCCATGGGGTACAACAACTCCCTCATCTCAAGATTGTCAAAAAAATTTGTTATGTGCCCAAACAAAAAGTCATCAATGTTGGACTTAAACCTCCCTGCCCTCACTATTCCAAGACTCCAAGGGACTGTGACTGTATCAAGAACAGTCACCAATGTTGGCCCTATCAATTCTGTTTATTATGCTTCTGTTGAGGCTCCAATGGGAGTAGAGGTAGTTGTGGTTCCAAGCACTTTGATGTTCAATTCTAAAGTGAAGAAGCAGTCCTTTACAGTGACATTCCATTCAGCCCACACGGTGCAAAGAGGATACTACTTTGGAAGCCTCAGCTGGAGTGATGGGGAACATGTTGTGAAGAGCCCTATATCTGTAAAGGCGGAAGTCTCACCATCTTTTGCAGATTTATCATGACTATGAGTTTATGAAACATGTTATAATGTTTTCTTTTAAGAATTAATGTGACAACCCAGATTTTTGATATGTTTCTAATAATAAAATTTTAATATATTAATAGAATATTATTTTAAATTTTGTACTTAAAGGGTTATTGTAGAACTCTAAAAGAATAACATAACGATTTTTGAATAGTTTAAAACAGATGTTGGGGCTGTAGGTAATGGTGGGAAATATACTTCATAGGCAGGACCCATGGTAAAATCATGACAAAACCTATCCTGGTGTAGTCTTATTTTGAAGGGCTCATCGATATGATTCCATCGGTACTAAGAATGTGTAATTCCGATTTATGGTTAAAAAGTTACGTTAGTTTTAATTTTGCAAATGGGAAAGGGCTAAGGTTTGTTATTTATAGTAAGTGAGTCAGGCTAGAAAATCACTTATTGGGCTAAGAATGAATGGGCCCAATAAGCCTTAAATGAACCCATATGTGTGCACTACACCTCTAAAATAAAATTAACCAAACTCAAACCCATTTAGAAAAACTCAAACCCATACGTGTGCGATTGAAGGGTTTAGCATGGCGGCCGATATGGATGTGGTCCCATGGTGGGGCCCACTTCCTTGATTAAAGAATTTAAATAGCAAAAATGACACAAATTAGTGTGCCACTTGGTGGATTAAGCTAGACACTAATGTGTCCCACTAAATTTAACATTGACAATAGTAAGAAAACCATAAAACTTATAGACCTTACCGTGAGTACTTGTCCTCCAGGGTTGACAATGGGCATGTCACCCACGCAACGGCCATTGGTGGCGGATCATTGGTGTCTGACGTGAGCTACCAGGGACTAGCCCAAGGCATTGCAAGAGGCAACACCCCACATGCCTGTTACCCATATACAAGGCATGTTGGAATTATAAAGGTGGGATTTGCTCCGACGCAAATGTGTTGAAGGCCATGGATGATGCCATCCTTGATAGACTGGATGTGCTATCCTTGTCCATCGGTGACCTTGTGCCTGTCTTCCTTGACATCCATCCCCACAATGGGATAGGGGAATTTCATGCAGTGGACAAGGGAATTCTGGTGGTTTATGACATCCAAATGACTGCCCCACAGGACAAACGGTCACAAATACACTGTTGTGGATCATCATAGTTGCAACTAGCACCATGGACATGACATTCCTCACTGCCATCACCCTTGGTGACAAGTGAACTATGCTGGCAATCTTCTTTGGTTTATGTCATTCATTGTAAGTGTGGACAATGTAGCCTTATTGCATACTCTTTATGTGGCAGGGGCAAGGGATTTATGTTGGAACGACAGCTGGGTTCATGGGCTTGTATTTCAAAGGTGTTGGGCCTGATATATATGATAGCAGGTAAGAGAATACCAAAATTTTTTGTGGGCCTTCGGCATGTGTGGGGACTGAAATTTGTACATTTTATACTAAAATTAGTTGCATGGTTGCAACTTTTGTGATGACTTACCTTTCAATGACTCGTCCATGGAGGGTAAATTCACTCTATGCTTTAGCTCTCCCTCATTCACTTCATATTTTGTCATCCAAAATGGAGTGGGTGTAATTGCTACAACGGATATCAGCAGATCATTCACAGACTGTCATGACATACCGTGTGTGCTCGTATGTTAGCATATTCGAACTCAAATACTGAACTATATTCATTCTACAAGGTAGTATTATCAAGCTTTTAAGTTGTTAATCTATCTACCCATGATCTTTAATTGATACAATCTTAGATAATAACTGTTTCATGTTGTCTTAATGTGGTTCAATGTAAAAAAGATAGCTCTACATTGTTTTGAGGTGAAAAACTCTTTGAGGGTGAATAACAATGTTGGGGGACTTGACCGAATATCATTTTGTTTCTTTGATTCACAGCCACAAGGGGGTGCAACCATCACGATTTGTAATTTGATGTTTGCAAGCTATGAAAGAACATATGAGGCATATGTATTATAATTTCGATGATCAAAACTATGTCAAAACTTTATGTATGCTTTAGTCTTATGAATCTTATCACTAGATTTAGTTGTGGTAGAGTCGGATTTAGAATTTATTAACTTGAAAAATACGAGTAGACATGTTCTTATCAATTAAGGTTGAAGACTAAGAGTGTTTTGCATTATGTTGACCGATGATTTCTACTATTTTGTACATTATCATGATCATCTATTTTAGGGTGGTTTTTCATGCCACCTACTTAGTATTTGTAGAAATACTCATGCATCTTTTAATGTAGGATCAACACCAGTTTCAGAGTAGGAGTTTTTTTTAGCAGGAGTTGCCCTGAGTTAGCAGGGTAGATTCTCCACAGCCAGTAGGACTTTAGTTTTTTTATTTCATGTTAAATTGTAATAAGGCATTGTGTTGCCATCAGATTTCTAATCATGTTATTTTATTATGTTATAGTACTTGCACTTGGCTAAGCCAAGATCCTGGTTAATGAATATTTTGCTTTAGTATTGCAAAATACACTAGACTAATCGATTGATCAGTACCTAAATCAGACTTTTATAAAATTAAGTTGAGAGTTTATCGATCGATCATAGGATTGATAGATCGATCTCTAGTAGTGTTGTACCTTAATGTAAACAGTGAACAATCAATCGTGGTGTCAAATGATCAGTTGTTGTCTATGTTGGTTGCCTCGTTTAAGCCTTTTCGGAAGATCAAACACTTAAACCGACTTAGTATACTATTTAAAGGCCAGGGAATCAACACATAACTGAAAATCAAAGAGAAGAGAAGAAAGTTCGTTTTCCATTGTTTTCCTAAAGGAGATCATCTTTGAGATTCATGCTTATGTTAATGGTGATTTTATGAAAACATAATTGAAAGATAAGAATCTCACACAAATTCAAAGAGGAGTTGCAGCAAAATCTTTAAAGGAGTTAAAAAGGATCATGGCTAAAGTCAAAGAACAAGAGAATTTGTTGTTGTGATTAGAATAAGACAAAGACAAAGCAAGTAGAAGAACATTTTCAAATCTTGAGGGAGAAGACTTGATTGTTAGCAAGAAAAGGAATTTGTTGAAGATCTATGAAAAAAGGACTTTTTGGGTTAGAGTCAAACAACAAAGGTTAGTAGTTTGTTTGTGTCTATTTAGTGTCATACAATCTAGTGCATTGATTTTAGGCCAAGAGTTGTTGTTGTGGCTTTTCACCCTAGTTGGGGTTTTTCACGTTAAATCTTTGTATGTTCATGTGTAATTTGCATGCTTTGTGGATTGAATGCTTGATAGCTTGATTATGAATGCGCATAGACTTTAAGTTTTATTTATTTATGCTATATAAGAAAATTCTGCACAATGAGGCCATATCTTGTGGTCTTCATCTTTCTAAGATAATTAGACAAGGGGCAATGTTGTGATCCGCTAAGCCATCTAGATAGAAATTAAACTCTCAACCTAATTTATCAAGACAACAATTGTCAAATCAACAATTGTCATCATTGACTGTTTTCTTCCATTGGGCCCAATGGGATGGTGGGTGGGACAGGTTTGGCTTTATGGAACCAACCTTATATAGTACCATACATAATGCATATAGAACTGAAAGAAAATTTGTTAAGGTATTTGCCAAAATAACATTAAAATACATTGTAACACATAAAAATGCCTTATATTTTCCTGTAATACACAAAATGGCCTTATGAACATGTAACCTCTACACACATGTGGCAAGAATTGTCTAAAAATACTAATTTTCTATTTTCTTCCTTTTTAACTTCACCAACTCATTGCTTCTCTTTTCTAAGCAGTTTCGTCTGACTCTGTCATCTCTGCCACTGGCTCTACCACCTCTGCCATCAACTCTAGTGCCTCCACTAACTTCGTCGTCTCCGCAACTAACTCCACTTCAACCTCTTTCATTTTCATCTCCTCTTCCACTGTTGTCTTTTCCTCGTTTCCCCCCTCCCCTCCCCCTCCTTCTACTATGCTTCCTCCTCCTCCTACTCTCTCTCTCTCTCCCCCTCCTCTCTATCCTCCTCCACTTTTCCTCCTCAATTGCCTCTTCCTCCTTCCTTAAATATGACAAGATTGGTCAAAAACTAGTCGACAGAATTATTAAGAATTTGGGTTTTTTCTCTACAAGCAAAAATCTTAAAAAATGAACCCATAAAAATGTTTAACTACTCAAAGTCAAAAGTGACTTTTATTTTTACTTGATTTTGAGTTTTTTCTAATGCCAACCATAACCTCGTATTGTTAGTCGACAATTGACAAACAGATTTATTACAATAAAGGGGATATAAGACAACATTATGAGTGATAATATATTCTTAAGTATTCACAATGAACTATCCTAACACTAAATAAATATAATAAAAAATAAAGCATATTTTAAACTCGTGATTGTTAGTAGTCGACTGTCCTGATTGTTGACTGTCATAATGTCCAGCGCTGGAGACCACCTTCAACTCTCTCTCGGATAGTAATAATCTTCTTCTCTAGTTTCGACAACCTTTTATTGATGCATGATAGTTGATAGTCGAGACAGTTTACAACTGACAGTCGAGATAGCTGACAGTCACATATTTAAAATTTCTTTATTATTTATTTAGTTTGCTAAGATAGTTTATTATAAATATTTAGGAAGATATTGCTACTCATAAATCATAATGTGGTCTTATATCCCCTTTATTGCAATAAATCTGATTGTCAACTGTCAACTGTTAGTTTGAGGTTTAAGTTAGCCTTAGAAAAAGTGTAGAATCAAGTAAAAAATAAACTCACTCTTGGTTTTGAGTAGTTTAACATGTTTATGGTTTATTTTTTAATATTTGAGCTTGTAGTAAAAAAATAAATTCTAAATAGCTCCACTAGCTAATATGTCATTGGTCTTGTCAGATTATGGGAAGGAGTTAGAGGAGGGATTGAGGAGGAAAAGGGGAGGAGGAACAAGAGGAGGGGAGGAGGAGGAGGTGAAGATGAAGGCTGATGAAGTAGAGCCAGTGGTGGAGATGACAAAGTTGGTGGCGGAGGAGGTAGATTCAAAGCCGAAGCTTTTGGAAAAAAGAAGTAATGGGTTGGTGAAGTTAAAAGGAAGAAAATACAAAAGGGTTATTTTAGACAATTCATGTCACGTGTGGAGGTTCACATGTAGTGCTGCCAATGGTACCCGTTCTACCGTTCTATTGTATGTATCGTACCATTAAAAAGGTAAATGATATAGTAAAATTTATTTGATAGGTAAATAAGAGGAAAATTTTATCCAACCATTATCTAAATGGAAGGTAATAGAAAAAGTTCTTCCATATCCATTTATTCGTTACCCGTTTGTCATATTTTAAAATTATACATATATTATACCCATTAATCTTAAGTGGTTGAATTTCAAAAGAGATTGGTTTAAGAACTTTTACAATAATTTTTATGTCATGATTAACCACTGTGATTTATTGAATGGAAGATTTTATTCAAATCCCAAGTATTTATTAAATTAATTTAAGTACTTACAACCATTTATTATAGTTGTTAGAACCTGCTACTTCGAAGCTAGCATTTCATATCTAACTATAACTTTTTGATAAAAAATATCCATTTACAATTTACATTTTATATTATCTTAAACTCACTTAGCTTCGATGTTTCCCATTTGGTTGCTTTGTCTAGTTTCTCTAGTCTTATTAGGTCAAGGTTCATTTTTAATCAAACACATGATTCCATTTTGATAACTCAAACACATGAGTGTTTTTTTGTTTATGATAATTAAACTTATGGAGTGTTTGTTTGTTCAAGGAAATGATTGATGGATTTGAAGTAGGATTGCTGATCTAGCTCTATTCTGCCCGAGGCTAGGCTCAAGCTAAATCAAAGCTCGAACTTAGGTTAATAGAACTAAACTCTTGCTTGTCCCATCTCGAACAAGCTTGGTTTGAGTGTTAGCTGGGTTAACTTTGAATGAGTGGTATATGTGGTTTATTTTTAGATTTGGTATATGTTGGTTGGAATCATAATTTTGTTACAAATCATGTTTGTATATGAGATTGCAAAATTTGGATTGATGATTTACTTATTAAAATATGTTGGAATCAACAAGTTTTGAAGGACCAAATAGATTTAAGTGAATCCTTTTCTAAAATATGAGGGACTCTTTTAACTTTTTTCAGGTGATGATGTCATCATTTGGTCTACCCGGGTTGACCTAGCTCAACCACAAATCCAGGTCAGGATTTAGGTTGGGTTTTAAAACATTGGTTCAAAGAGACACTAATGGATGGTGTTTATCACTGTATGTGGTCTCATTCTTGTCTGCAACACACCTTTGAAGACAACTGGCTGTGAGAAGGGTTTTTTTTTTAGGTGATGATGTCATCATTTGGTCTACCCAGGTTGACCCAGCTCAACCACTAATCCGGGTTAGCGTCCGGGTTGGGTTTTAAAACATTACTTCAAAGAGACACTAATGGATGATGTGCATCACTATATGTGGTCTCATTCTTGTTTGCAAGACACCTTTAAAGACAGTTGGCAGTGAGAAGACAATTGTCATTCTTATCACACTTGGGATTCTTCTAAAACAGGTAGTAGATGGATGTTTTGGAGTTGGACTCATATGGTAGGAAATAATTATTAGAAAATAAGTAGTTTTATTCGGTATATGTGCCTAATATATGTGTCCATTTACATTTCATGTTTAATTGTTACAATTTATTTGCAACAACTATAAATAACAGTAGTAAAATGTTAGTTTTTTACCTTAGTAACACCTGATTAAGTAGATAAAAAATATTTATTTTAGCCTTTTTTAGCATTTTAAAAAAATATAATAGATAATTGTTATCGGATTAACCGACCGATTATTAGTGGAAGGAATGGTTGTAGAAGTACCTATACCAAACAATTATAGATAAAGATTTGAGAAATGGTTATGGTAATGGAATATGTTATACTATAATCGTATTGCTCCATTGGTAGCCTTATTCACATATGCATAAGGCCATTTTGTGTATTACGAGGAAATGTAAGACATTTTATGTATTACAATGTATTCTAGGGCCATTTTGGCATACCACTCTTTTTTGTTAACGAGGGGTGTATGAGTCCTTGGGACGAGACTATAGGCAAGACAACTAGCCTCTTAGAGCATCTGACCTGGCCACCAATCTCTTTAGGAAGCATTTCTGGTCCTCTTCGAGAATATTCGCTAGGATATCCATCAATCAGGAGGATTGATGGTGCACACGCTAGAGTAAATTTGCTAGAACATCACACACACTAACAAGCACTAGCGTGTGCGCCATCGATTTTCATGATCGATGGCTCACTTTGATGGAGGATATCTTGGCCATCCTATATCCTCTAAGAGGAGCATAAAGTTTTCCATCTCTTTAGGGACACCTAATGTGGGTGACCAAGGCGGCCGTAGTTTGAATGTAGAACCTCTAGTTCATGATTGCGATAGAGAAAATATTGGCCATACATATTTTTACCTATAATTAATAACAAAGATTATTGAAGAACGGTGACTTTTCTTGGTGAAAATGTGGCAAAAACAAGTATAGATTTTTTACACAGGGGGTGTCAAGTTTTGAGTTGATATTGGAGTAAGTCAAGCATTTCCCATGTAGTTACACATCTTGATGGTTTAGTTTGCACAACAAGATCAACACAGTCACTTATAGGACTTCACAAAAGAAAAATGTTTTCATGACCACTTATCATGATTGCAATGCATGACGAATGGACATGTAAAATCCACTTCCCAAGTTTCTCTCTCACCACTTCCTTAGTGATGTGGCAGTCGCTAAGCCTCATCAAGAAAACTGGTCTTGCTAGAAAGTCCTTCACGGATTATTTTGTCTACTACATATTCTTCTTCTTTATTTCAAATACATGTAACTACACTTATTGTCAGTAGCAAAAGCAACATGAGTGACTATCTGTACTTAATTTGATTTCATTGGGTGCTTTGGAGTCTAAAGGCTATCAGATTGAGATGTGCAAATGAGCTCTAAAGGTGACATTACGAAATCAAATTGTTTTGAAAAGGGCACGTCATATGAATCTTTATTTTTTGGAAAACAGTTTAGTTCTAGGTGGTGCAATTTCAAGTAGTGACAACAGGGTCAAGATTGATACTATATCTACCCGATTGGTGTCTCTAGCATTTGATTCATCTTGTGATACTCTAGTTTCTGCTAATCTACCTACATCTTTGGAGTTTGCTCGTATATGTATAGGAAACATCTTGGTTAGCTTACATGATTATTTTTTTTCTTTTGCTCTTGTTTTGTAATGTTTCTTAGAAGTTTTATTATTATTACTTGTGCTCCTATTGGATGCTTTGGAAGAAGATGTTGGCAAGTAATTTGGGGCTTTACTTGTGGGTAAGTTCTTGTAACTTTTTCTAAAATTATAGTTGAACTTGCTTGGTGGCGTAGGTGATTGACTTAACCATGTTAAATTTGAATGTTTTATTATGTTAGCTTGATTGGGCCTGAGCTTAGATAATTTTTTCCCATGGCTTGTTATTCTTAACTTTATTTTGGACCTACTATTTGTGCTATAATTTCAAATAAATATCATATCCACCCACCATATTAACGGGTGATCTAGCTAAAAGAGGAGATGAACTACTAATCTAAACCAAAATGACCACCTACAATATGGTTTACAATTTAGCCTCGGAATAATTGTGTTAGTTGGCACAAGGGGTTGTAGCTTTTCTCAGTACTGAGTCCGAATATTTTTAATCATTTTCGCCATTTCTTCCAATGTTTTTTTTTAAGGGTTCTTTCAATAGTCCAAATGAAAGAAAGTAATGAAAGTGATTATTCCTACATACCCTAAAAAAGGCCAATCAAAACTTATCATTGATTAGCGGTTGTAGGATATTAGGATTATGTGCTCATCGTTTCTGATCCTCCGAATCTGCATGGTAGTTCAACAATCTAACAAAGTAAAAAAGATGGATGTTTGCAGGCTAACCTATCAAGACAGCAATTGTCAAGACGGCAATTGTCTTCATTGTCCGTGTTCTTCCATGGGGCCCAATGGGAGTGAGACGGGTCTGGCTTCAAGGAACCGACCTTATCTAGTACCATACAGAATGCATACAAAACTGAAAGTAATTTTAGTTTTTTAACAAGGGATGCATGTGTGCTTGGGATGAGACTGGTAGGCAGGGCAACTGCCCTCTTAGAGTATCTAATCTGGCATCAATCTCTTCAGGGACGCCCAATGTGGCTGGCTAAGGCAGGGGAAGTTTGAACTCAGAACCTCTGCTTCAGAGAAAATATATTGATCAAACATTTTTTTAATTACAATTAATAACAGAGATTACTGAAGTGTAGTGGCTTTTCTTGGTGGAAATGCCGCAAAATAAAAAAAAATGGCATGTAAGTAAGAATTTTTACAAACCTGGGATCAGGCTTTGAATTGTTATTGCAGTAAGTCGAACATTTCCCATGTAATTATGCAGCTAGATGGTCCAGTTTGCACAGCAAGAGCAGCACAGTCAAAATCTAATTGGTTCCAATTCGCCTTTCTTTTCTCCCCCTTGGTCCTTTTCTTTTAGCATTTTCTTCTTCTTTCCTCTATCATGATATGTTAGGTCTCTGTCTCTCCCTCTCTTTATCTCCCTCCCTCTCAGTCTGACCTTCCGAGTAAAGACCAGTCCTTATTGATCATGCATTAATTACTATCGGTTTTAGTCACAGCTCACAAGTTTATTATAAAAATAGAGGGTTTTTCTTAATAAAGATAAATAACATAATTAATTTATCAATATGTTTACAATAAAATTATATTATACATGATAATATAATTTTACTATTGTCCAGTTATGATGAATTCTTTTGTAAAGCTAATCATAACCAGTTTGTTAGCCGGGGAACCTCCCAAAGCCCCAGATCGATCGTAAAGTAATTTCTTTTCTCTAAAAATATAAAATAAAAAGTTTGTGTACTGATATCTACCATAAAGGCTTAAGCTATAATGAATAAGAAGTTATCTACCATAAAAGGCTTAAACTATTATAAATAAGAAGTTATATGACTCAAACTCTCGCTAAGACCCATTGGTTATCCATATTTTATTATTATTACAAGTAGATAATAGTAAAATTATACTATTATGTACACTATAATTTTACCATGAACTTATTGGTAAATGTAACACCCCTCATATTTATAATGTTCTTTTTTTTGAAAACATAACGAATTTTAAATACAATTGTCAAGGATCACTGTATACCAAAAGAGTAATTATAACATACTCTGTATTATACAAAGATTTTCAAAATTAGGCATAACATGCCTTTATACATCAGTCAGTACAAAATTTACAAAATAATACAAGAAGAGTACAAAACTGTAATTTTAAAAAGAAAAGCTCTTCGTCGACTTCTTCATATTTGAATCACACACCTGCAGAATCTGAGGGTGGGTGAATAAATTTATACTCAGTAGGCTGAGTGAAGTTCTAAAAATATGTACGTAGAAAAATCGTGTCATCTTTCTTTCAAAATCATTCAAACAAAATGATACAAGTCTGAAAACATCGTCACAGAATGTCGCGATACCAAACGACTTACACCCGTGCTAATGGGGCAACGGGAGTCGGAATGAAAGAGAATTTCCCATGATATCCTAGTCCTGTGCACGCCCGAAGCCAAATTTGGCGGTATCCAGAATCATCATAATAATCCTTAGTTTCGAGAAATAAAGGACTATCCAGAGGGTACGATTACCCAAAACTCGGAGAATTTTTCGAAAAGAGGAGAAGCTTTTAAAGACAGAATTTTCTTTCAGAAAAATCTTTAGCAAAGCTTTGGCGAGTCAAAATCTCAGCATACAAATAGAATTTAAAGCCGCCAACTTATAATGCGTGTGGATTATAAGAAATCCCCTTGTAGAATATAAAGAAGATCCTTCATTCGAGAGAGAAATTCGGTAGAATAATGGTCCCAATGCGTAGAACACCTTCGATTTAGTGGGGTACGGCTTTTGAATGGGCTAAAAAGGGTTTGAAACGGTCCTAAAACAGTAAAAAGGAGAAAGGGGAAGATTTCGGACGTGGTAGGGTTTTCTGGATTTTAGAGAGGTCACCTTGAGAAAATAACACTTCCGGTACGTAGAGCACCCTCGATTTAGTAGGAAACGGGTCTTGGTTTGTGAAATTCGGACTTAAAACAGGTCGGGAATGGTGAAAATACTGAAAGGGTAGAAATTTGGATGTGGGTGAAGGAATGGCCGGAGAAGGGCTTAAATAGGGAAGGAGGGGTGTTTTCCGGCAGGCGCCTCCACCGGAATAGGTGGGTGCCGCCAAAAAGGCGGCGCCGCCGTCAAAATCACGAGCACGAGTGACAAACACATGTTCATCATGCACGCATTTGTCACGTGCGTGATGTGCACGTTCGCGCGCAGCGCACCGCGCCGCGATGCGCTGTGTTGCGCTAAGCCACGCCGCTTCAAATAAACATAACTTCCTATCCCGAACTCCGTTTTGCGCATTCTTGGTACCGTTGAGCTCGTATTAATGAGCCCTACGAGACTAGGCTATTTATGGACAGGTTTACTTGCATTTAAGAAGTGGGTCCCGCCAGTTAGAGCATGTTTCCCAAGGCTGTAACTTTTGTTCCCGGTCTCCAATTTTTGTATTTTTGACTTATTACGCTTGTTTCAATGAGTTATAATCAGACTTAGAAAAATAATAAAATTTATAAAATGTCAAAAAATAGGGTTATTACAATCTACCCCCTTAGAGAAATTTTGTCCTCGAAACTTGAATTATTCACTCGCTGAATAATTCAGGATACATCTTTTTCATTTCGCCTTCCAGTTCCCAAGTGGCTTCTTCTGAAGAGTGATATTGCCATAGCAGTTTGACTAAGGGAATCCTTTTTGTCCTCAGGATTTGTTCCTTAAAATCCAAAATTTTAACTAGTTTTTCTTCAAACGATAAGTCTGGCTCAAGAGTGATTAAACTCTTATCTAGAACATGCGAGGAGTCTTGAACGTATTTCCTAAGCATGGATACGTGAAATACGTCATGAACATTGTCGAGTTGCGGAGGCAATGCTAATCTTAGGCCACTGCTCCTATTTTATCCAAAATTTCAAATAGTCCTATGAAGTGAGGACTTAGTTTGCCTTTAAGTCCAAATCTCATGACTCCTTGGGTTGGAGAAACTTTCAATAGTACTTGATCTCCTATGTTAAAGTCGATATCTTTCCGTCTTTGGTGAGCATAGCTCTTTTGATGACTCTGGGATGCCATTAGACGATGTTTGACGAGTATCACCTTATCTGCACATTGTTGTAGAAGTTCAGACTTAATCAATCTTCGTTCTTCTACTTCATTCCAACACGTCGGTGATTGGCAAGGTCATCCATACAATGCCTCATAGGGTGCCATACCTATGCTGCTATTAGCCCCTCCACTTTTTGCTTAGACAAGGGGGCGGCTACCCCCTATACTTGGCAGTGGACAGCCAAGTTGGCTTGGGCAACAAACAGCCTAAGCAGCCCCTTGGGCATGGATGGATGCTTGGAGCAGTGTGGGAGCTGTTCCGGATGCACACTCGCCTTGCGGAGCAGGCTGAGGCAGAGTCCCTGCACGGGCAGGACTCTAAGTGGTGTGTTGGGCGCCACAACCCCTTAGGGATGGACTCCTAGGGGCGCTAGGACATAGGGAGGCAGCACAGCCCGACTCCTAGTGCGGATAGGAGATGATGCATAGGTTTCCCTGGACAGATGGACTCTAGAGGCAGTAGGGCGCTGGACTCCTAGCCGAAAACGGATTCCTCACAGGTTTCCTGATTTGTTTTGGGACGCCCCATTGGGCTGGGTAGAGTTGGGACAGGGAGAGACTCTATATACTTGGGTTGGGATTGTACTCCTAGTGCGATAAGGACCAACAAGGTTGAGTCTATTTATAGGGAGAGGATGGGGGCGACCATGGCTGACAGATTGGGTGCATGACGAACCAGAGGAAGAGTGAGAGAACTCTGATCAACGACTTGGCTTGTCAGCCCCGGCCCTCTCCCTGCTTTTGTAACTGACAAACTGTGTTTACATAGCATTGGGCGGAGCCCCTTTGCGCCAAAGACGGCTGTGTTGGCTGATTGCTTGTTCCCCTTGCGCATACGAGAGGGAAGGTTGCGAGAGTAGGCTGTTGGCTACGTGCTGTAGTCAGGCCATCACGGGTGTGGATGCTAGGGAAAGCTCTGCGCCTGTGATAGTTGCCATGATAGCTATTGTTGTAGGCAAATTCAACCAATGGTAGATGTTTGTCCCAATTACCCTTCCAATCCATTGCACATGCTTGCAACATATCTTCCAAAGTTTGGATAGTTCTTTCTAATTGTCCATCTATTTGTGGGTGGAAAGCAGTACCGAACTTAAGATTTGTGCCTAATTCCTCTTGAAGTCCTTGCCAAAATTTGGAGGTAAATCAATTGTCTCGATCTGAGATGGTCGAAAGTGGTATTCCATGTTGACTCACAATTTCCTTCACGTATAATTTTGCCAAAGAATTTAAGGATTGCTTCTTTCTCAAAGGAAGAAAATGTGCACTTTTTGTGAGTCGAACTACAATTACCCAAATGGATTCGTGGCCTTGTGAAGTTTTGGGTAGCGCCGAAACAAAATCCATAGTGATATGTTCCCACTTCCACTCGGGGATCTCAATCTTTTGAAGGCACCCCAATGGTTTTTGATGTTCAGCCTTAACTTGCTGACAAGTTAAACATCTAGAAATATATTCTCCTATATCCTTTTTCATCCCATTCCACCAGAAACTCCTTTTTAAATCTTGATACATTTTCATTGCTCCTGGGTGAATGGTGTATCAAGACCGATGTGCTTCATGTAATAGGTCTTCCCTTATCTTAGGTATTTCAAGTATTACTAGTCGTCCTCGAAATCGAATACTTCCATCAGAGCCTTTGGTGAAGTCAGGTCTTTCAAGCAAAGTTTGTACTTCTTCATTACTTTTTTGACTTTCAAGAATACGTTCAACTAGCACCGATTTCACTTCCAAGTTGGCAATGAATGATTTCTTATTTCCAGATTGTACCTCAGGTTGGAAACTTATTGTTTCCTCTAACAGTTTCCATTCCTTAACAAGCATGAAGGCTAATTCCCCGGATTTACGACTCAAAGCATCAGCTACTACGTTAGCTTTTCCAGGGTGATACTTAATAGATAAGTCATAATCTTTAAGATATTCAATCCATCATCTTTGCCTCATGTTGAGATCACTTTGGGAAAATACATACTTTAAACTTTGATGATTGGTAAAGACTTCAAACGTTTCCCCATATAAATAGTGTCTCCATGTTTTTAATGCAAAAATTACCGTTGCTAATTCCAAATCATGAGTAGGGTAGTTAGCTTCATGTTTCTTTAATTGTCGTGAAGCGTATGATATCACTTTTCCGTTTTGCATCAACACATATCCTAAGCCTCTTTTAGAAGCATCACTGTACATGACAAATCCTCCACTGCCAGTTGGTAATGCCAAAATAGGTGCAGTCGTTAATTTTTTCTTCAATTCTAGAAAACTCTTTTCGCAAGTCTCATCCCAAATAAATTTTACTCCTTTCCTTGTCAATTTTGTCAGAGGCAAGGCAATACTTGAAAATCCAAGTATGAATCTTCAGTAATAACCAACAAGGCCTAAGAAGCTCCAAATTTCTGTTATAGTCTTCGGTCTTTCCCATTTGATGACCGCTTCTATCTTTGTTAGGTCCACGGATACCCCATTCTTTGAAATGACATGTCCTAAGAAGACCACTTGTTTCATCCAAAATTCGCACTTGCTAAACTTGGCGTATAGCTTATGATTCCTCAGCGTTTGTAGAACTACTTGTAGATGCAGCCGATGTTCTTCTATGCTACTAGAGTATATGAGAATATCATTGACAAAGACAATCACAAACTTATCCAAGAAGGGCCAGAAAACTCTATTCATGAGATCCATAAAGGCAGCTAGTGCATTTGTTAAACCAAATGGCATCACTAAAAACTCATAGTGGCCATACCAGGTACAGAAGGCTATTTTAGAGACATCCTTATCTCGAATCTTCAACTGATGGTAACCCGACCGCAGATCTATTTTGGAGAAAACTTTGGCCGTCTACAGTTGATCGAACAAGTCATCTATATGAGATAAGGATACTTGTTCTTTATGGTGACGGCGTTGAGGAGTCTGTAGTCAATGCATAATCTCAACGACCCGTCTTTCTTTTTCACAAACAAGACTGGTGCTCCCCAAGGAGAGACGCTGGGTCGGATAAATCCTTTCTCTAGTAATTCCTATAATTGACTTTTTAATTCCTTTATTTCCGCAGGAGCCATGCGGTAAGGTGCTTTAGAGATGAGATTAGTTCCTGGCATCAACTCAATAGAAAAATCTATTTCTCTTTCTGGTGGCAGTCCAGAGAGGTGATCCGAAAAAAACGTGAGTGAAGTCTTTTGCTACTTCAATAGTTTCTAGTTTAGTTGTTGTAACTTCCTTAGTTTCCACAGTAGCAAGGTAAGCCTGACATCCTTTGGTTAAGAGTCGATGAGCCTTGACCGCCGAGATGATACATGGTTTGGAATAATCGTTAAGCCGATGAAAAGTAAAACTCTTTTCTCCTTGTTTAAAGGTCACCTTCTTTTGTTTACAATCTACTAATGCCCCGTTATCGGCTAACCAATCTATACCTAATATGATGTCAAAGTCGGTCATATCTAGGAGAATGAGGTTGGCCTCCCACTAACGTTTCTCTAAGGAGATAGGTATCCCTTGAAGACATTCATGAGCTAAAAACGTTTTTCCCATTGGGGTGGACACTTCTAAAACATATCCTAGATTTGAAATAGGATAGCCAAGGCTTAAAGCAAAATTGAACGATATGAAAGAATGTGTTGACCTTGGATCTATTAAGATTTTTTCTATTTTATCCAAGGCTAGAAGGGTACCTTGAATGACTGCGGTCGACGCTTGAGCCTCCTCAGCAGTAATTGCAAATACCCGACCTTGAGCTTTTGGTTTCTGCTATGGTCTTGATTCTTCTTGCTTCTATCTTTTTGGATAGTCTCTAATTCGATGGCCACGTTCCCCACAGGAAAAGCACTTTCCTTCAGCAAGATAGCACGATCTAGATGGGTGGATTTTATTACATTGAGAGTATTTTTCTAACTTCCTCTCGCCCCTTAACTGGGATGGTAGTTCTGATGGCTTTTGAAGCTTACGATTATTTTGACTGTTAAATGTAAACTTCCTCTTCCTCTCATCAGTTCGGAAATCACTATTTTGTCCTAGTTCTTTATGTCCAACCACAAACTCTTGGTAATCCTGTTCTAGGATAGAGGCCAATTCTACCGCTTTGGAAAAAGTCGTAGGTTGGTGGCCAATGACTCTTCCTCGTAGTCCATTATTTAGGCCCCTCACAAACTTTTGTGCCTTCTTTAATTCCGTCGTGCAAAAGTCTGGGGCAAAACGCTGTAACTATACAAACTTATTCTCATACTGGGTTATTGTTAAAGTTCCTTGTTGCAGATCTAGAAATTCTTTTTCCTTTCTTTCTTGGACGTGAGGAGGAAAATATTTGTCATATAATACTTCTTTAAACTCCTCCCACTTAATATGATCAGCGTCTGGAAAGAAATTTCTTTCTACAGTAGGCCACCAAAATGCAGCTTCGCCCGTAATTGAGAAAGTGGCAAGTGGTACTTTACGATCATCGGGGATCTTCATTGCTTTAAAAATTCGCTCAACCTCAAAGGTCCATTTTTTAGTGGCCTCAGGGCTGTCCTCTCTTGTAAACGCTGGTGCAAGCTTCTTAAAATGCTCCAATAGATTATTCTTTTCATCGTGGCTATTTTCTCCTGAACTGGTCAAATGATTAGAATGATTCGACTGGAATCCTTCAGCTTGAAGTTGTCGAGTCATTCTTTGCATTAGTATATCCAGGAAGTGTGTCATAGGATCCCCTGTTGTCAAAGTGACCGGCGCATTACCTTCCGGTGGAGTCGAACTACTTGCCGGTTGGGCATCGTTACCATTAATGTGCATCATCTAAACATGGATTAATATCATCAAGATTTTATAAAAAGGCCTATTTTATAACAACCTTGTCGTTATTTACATTACCCAAAAACTGAGTTAGCTATTTACAAAACAAAACAACTCACATCAAAACTGTTATACACATCAAAACTATTTACTCGAGATTTTTACAACCCTTTTTCTCTAAGTAGCTAAAACTTTAGAGAAGAAAGGTCTTCGCTTTTGGACACTCAAAGAAAAAGTGGGTCATAAGTCCACAAAAGATGCACCGCTCGGGCATTCCATGCCTTCCGATCTCCTTCTCTTTGAGGCGACGCTGGATTTCTTGCTTCTTTACCCATTCGACCTCGGGTGGGGGCAGTTCATTCAGGTCAAAGTCCCTTTTAAACTCAAGGTTAACATTTTCACCTTCTTCCTCTTCCATGGAGGGGTCTTCTTCAGACTCTTCTCTTGGAGTAGGTGAGTCTGGGATAACTATTATTTCGTCCATGTCACTATTTGCAGGTGAACTAGGGACGTAGGAGACTTCAGAATCTTCTGAGTCTGAAATTTTGATGAGTGTTTTACCCTTATAGCACATACGCTTGCTACAACTTCCTTCCATTAGAAGCGGCAGTTTACGAGCAGTAGAATGCTTGAGCAGTGGCATCTATTTTAACTTTACATAAAAAAATTCATTTAAGTCATATTAGATAGGAAAACATACGGTAGTAATATTAAAATGGGAAAACATACGGTAAAATACTAATTATTGTATTAACTGACTTAATTACTTTTTGCTAGACAGTAGAACCTTGGCTCTGATACCAACTGTAACACCCCTCATATTTATAATGTTTTTTTTAAACATAAGAAATTTTAAATACAATTTCCAAGGATCACCATGTACCAAAAGAGTAATTATAACATACTTTGTATTATACAAAGATTTTTAAAATTAGGCATAACATGCCTTTATACATCAGTTAGTACAAAATTTACAAAATAATACAAGAAGAGTACAAAACTGTAATTTTAAAAAGAAAAGCTCTTTGTCGACTTCTTCATATTCGAATCACACACCTGCAGAATATGAGGGTGGGTGAGTAAATTTATACTTAGTAGGTTGAGTTAAGTTCTAAAAATATGCACGTAGAAAAATCGTGCCATCTTTCTTTCAAAATCGTTCAAACAACATAATACAAGTTTGAAAACATCGTCACAGAATGTCGCAATACCATACGACTTACACCCGCACTCATGGGGCAACAGGAGACGGAAGGAAAGGGAATTTCCCATGATATCCTAGTTCTGTTCGCGCTGGAAGCCAAATTTGGCGGTATCCAGAATCATCATAATAATCCTTAGTTTCGAGAAACCAAGGACTATCCAGAGGGTACGATTACCCAAAACTCGGAGAATTTTTCTAAAAGAGGAGAAGCTTTTAAAGACAGAATTTTCTTTCAGAAAAGTCTTTAGTAAAGCTTTGGCGAGTCAAAATCTCGGCATACGATTAGAATTTAAAGCCGCCTACCTATAACACGTGTGGAGTATAAGAAATCCCTTCGTAGAATATAAAGAAGATCCTTCTTTCGAGTGGGAAATTCAGCAAAATAATAGTCCCAACGCGTAGAACACCCTCGATTTAGTGGGGTATGGCTTTTGAACGGGTTGAAAGGGGTTTGAAGCGGTCCGGAAACAGTAAAAAGGAGAAAGGGGAAGATTTGGGACATGGTAGGGTTTTCTGGATTTTAGAGAGGTCACCTTGAGAAAATAATGCTTCTGGTGCGTAGAGCACCCTCAATTTAGTAGGAAACGGGTCTTGGTTCGTGAACTTTGGACTTAAAACGGGTCGGGAATGGTGAAAACAGTGAAAGGGTAGAAATTTGGATGTGGGTGAAGGAATGGCCGGAGAAGAGCTTAAATAGGGGAGAAGAGTGTTTTCCGGCGGGTGCCGCCGCCGGAATAGGTGGGCTCCGCCAAAAACGGTGCCGCCACCATCGAAACCACGAGCACGCGTGACAAACGCGCGTTCATCACGCACAACGCGTGTTCGTCATGCGCGTGATGCGCACGTTCGCACACCGAGCCAATTTTTATATTATTATTATTTTATTATTTCAAATAAACGTAACTTCCTATCCTAAACTCCGTTTTGCGCATTCTTGGTACCGTTGAGCTCGTATTAACGAACCCTACAAGACTAGACTATTTATGGACAGGTTTACCCGCATTTAAGAAGTGGGTCCCGCCGGTAGAGCATGTTTCCCAAGGCCGTAACTTTTGTTCCCGGTCTCTAATTTTCGTATTTTTGATTTATTATGCTCGTCTCAACGAGTTATAATCAGACTTAGGAAAATAATAAAATTTGTAAAATATCAAAAAAATAGGGTTATTATAGTAAATATGGATAACCACTATGTCTTAGCCAGAATTATCCCAAAAGGGGGGGAATTGATTAGGGCCAAACAGAGATAAAGGCCCCAAGAAAACCTACTTTAATAAGTAGCATTTTCGCTATTAGTGCTGCTCAAGAAACACACAAGCAGGGATGGAGCACCCAGCACTGCATGGACAGAGAAGCCTGCGAATTTCAGCACACTATCTTCTTCTTCTTCTTCTCTTCTTCCATGGACATGTAACACTACATTTCGTCAGTGCCAAAAGCAATGTGAGTGACTATCAGACGTCCCCTCCTTCAGTACTTCTGTAGTCTGAGCTGCTGAATGACATGACACAGGTGTACATAGTTTACATGGGAGAGAGGCGCCATGAAGATCCGGCCATGGTCGAAGAGACACACCACAATGTGCTAGCTGCTGTGCTAGGAAGGTGCACACTTCATAATTTTGTAATTAGCAGCAGTTAAGTCAATCATCATGTAAAGGTCTTAGATCTTTTTCTTCATTTGTGTTCAATTGCAGCAAAGCAGCAGCAGAGGAGTCAATTATATACAGTTACAAGCATGGCTTCTCGGGTTTTGCCATCAAGCTGACAAGGTCTCAGGCACGGATATTGGAAGGTATATTGTAGAAGACTGAAGCTCTCTTTCCTCAGTGCATACATATACCTACTTGTCAGTAATGAATGTGCTGACGCCATTAATTCTTTGAGAGGAGCTGCAGAACAATAAGATGTGGTGCATTTGGTACAGTGTCATTTCTACAAGCTGCACACCACAAGGAGTTGGGACTTCCTTGGCCTACCCTTACACACTTCTGATCCAAACAACCTTCTGATTACGAGTGACAAGGGGAATGGAACCATTATTGGCATCGTTGATACAGGTTGGTCTCTACTATATACAGTGTTTCGAACATTCATTAATGGAGAAACTTGGGAAGTTGGTCGGGGAGAATGATAGGAACCTCCTTTCTAGCCAAGATAGGAAATCCTAAGAAAAAGGTTCCTTTCAGAGAATCGTTACTGAACTCCACCATCTACACTTTTATGATGATCTGCAGTATAGTTTAAGTGAATTACAGGCAAAATATTTTAAATTACTTCATATGGAAATCCGCAGAATTTTATAAATTAGTTTTCTTTCTGATAGTGAAATGCATTCACATAAAAATATGCAGGCTAAGAATTTTAGAAAACCTAAGGGTAACATACATAATTTTCTAAAATTCATACTTTAATGTATTATGTTATGCTAATCCCTGAAGTTTAATCTTTTCCTAAATATTTTGAAAGGCCATTTTTTTGTGAATTATCCCTACTCTTTATCATATCGTATTTGCAAAACAATTAATCATGTTCATTGTCTTTTTCTTCCTAATCCAAAATAGTAGTTTTTATTGAAGGGTGAAACTCATATATAAGAGAGGGAAAATAAACATTTGATACTTTTTTTTAAGTACCCAATCACTTATAGTGAATAAAATAGAGCTATGAATATGGGTAATAATTTTTTTTTATCAAATAGAGCTATTAATTTAGGACAAAAAGAGTAATATAAATGAGAAATCCATTTTTACTAGAGCATCATGTCAAAGAGAGATCATTAATTCATTATGTCCCTTCATCATGAACTCACATCTGCTATGATGCCATATCTGGATCCTACATGAAGGGGAACATGGGATGATAAAAGATAATTTAAGAGCAATGATAAACCCTGTGCCCAAATATTAGGTGTTTAATATGTGCTCAAGCGTGAGAGCCGACAGATCATGTGAGGCCCACAAGGATCTGATGGCTAGGAATGCCACTTAGGTCGGGTTTTTGGTAAACCCGACCTGACCCGACCCTAATGGGTCGGGTTTGAATTTGCTAAGTAGTAAAATAGGTTGGATTCAGGTTTAAACCTTAGCCCGAATCATTCGGGTCGGGTTGGGTTCAGGTTTTCCCTGACCCAACCTGACCCGACCCGATATATACCTAAAGCATCTATCTCGATCCATATTCCATACCCTAATCTTTGTCATAGTTTCAATTTCACTATCGCTCCCCCAGTCCGCCTCCACTGGCCATGGCTCGTCGTCGTCGATTCCAGACTCCTGTCAAGCAAGAGCTAAGAGGCGATCTCGTAGGGGACCCCTCCTCTCCATCACTGGTGCCTGGCTGCGATTGCCGGCTCCTGGCGGACTTTGCCGACGGCGGAAGGAAGTTTCCCCACACTGAATCCGCTTCAATCCTCCTCCCTCTTCTGCGATCTTATGTTAGAGGTATGATCAGCTCGTTCTCGTCCTTCTCCTCATCTTCTTCTACTCAGTCGTGTTTGGATTTGTCTTTCGCTACCGCGCCCGGCCTCTCTGGGGTTTCATTTTCTCTGGTTTTTTTGTCTACCCGTTTTCGCCTGCTCTGGCAAGGTTGTGCCTTGGTTTTTTTTTTGTCTGGTAGTTTCTTGCTGCTCCGGCGAGGTTGTGTTTGGGGCTTTCTTTTTTGTTTGGTCGTCTCCGTCTCCTCCAGTGAGGCCACGAGACAGGTTATAGGTCGTGGTCCGATGGATGATGGTGGGCTTGGGATTGAAAGGGGCGGTTTTTTTTATCTGGCCATTTCTGCTTGCTCCGGCGAGGTCATGTCTGGCCGTTTTCGCCTGCTCCGGCGAGGTAGTGTCTGGGCATTAATTTTTTTTTGTATGGAGTCCAAAATAGCCAAGTTGGTTCGGTGTGAGACTGTGAGTGATGGGTATTTTGGTTTCTGACAGTTCAGTTGTGCCTCCAGCGCCAAAGGTTTTTAGGGTTCTTTGCAGAGGTTTTTTTCAGATTCGGGTTAGGTCAGGTCGGGTCAAGGGTAAATTATTCGGGTCGGGTCGGGTCGAGTTCGGGTTTTGATTTTAGCATTAAGAGTTGGGTTTGGTATAAATTTTTTAACCCGTAACGGGTTTGGTATAGGATTTGGGTTTTAATTTTTTAAATGGTATCGGAGTCGGGTTTACCAAAACCCGACCCGAACCCGACCCGGTGGCATCACTACTGACGGCATCCACTCCTAAGCACGCACTAAACATACGTTTGAGGGTAAAATGTTTTACATTTTTTTCATCATTTAAATAAGTTTGGACCCAAAGTTTATAAACTTCATCGAATTTTCTAAACTTCCCCAGCGTAGATGGAAGATGCCAATTAACTTCCAAGCTTTGAATACCACCTATTTGGTTGATCTTGTCTCCAATTTTGTGCTCGCCTCACCTATGGAGGTCACTGTATTATGATATCTGGTTTCCCTCACGAAAGGCAACTATTGCCTCCCCCCACTCGCATGTTCACACAATTCATTTTTACCCTTCCATTTGACATTGGACTTAGTAGGGCCTATATAGTTTTGACCCATTTGCAATCCCACCGGTTAGGCCAAGAAGGCGGGATGGTGGCAACGGCCCAGGGAGGCCAATCCAAGGCTGATGACGATGGGGAAGAAGGAGGACAAAAAAGGTGGGGAAATGGTGGGGTGTGGTGACTGATTAAAAATATAATGCTTCCTTGTCAATGGGGTAAGTGAGGAGAAGTACTATTTACTCCATGTGTATTTTTCTCTTGAGTCTTATAAAGCAACCTATTTAAGATTACGTACACATGGAGTAAATAGTACTTCTCACGAGTTTTTGGGTAACTCAAAAGAAGAGAACATAGAATTTATTATATCAATGAAGGTTCTATTCTTTTTTTTTTACAACTCCATTAAACTAAGGTGAATAAGGGGTTATGGTTTCATGTACTATCCCATGAAATCACACCACTAAAATCATGAGAGCAATACTCCCCACTATCATATCTTAATCTACTGATCCACCTCTTAGTTTTATTTTTAACCTCTGTCTTATAAATCTGAAATTTATTGAATGCCTTATCTTAGCTTTTTAGTAAATAAACATGACAAATTTTAAGAAATTGTAAATAAAGGTAATAAAATATCTCTTACCTCCCTTGTCACATTACCATCCATTTTACATAACAATTTACAATAAAAAAAATAAGAATCTCAACATCTATATTCCAATTAGACAGGCCAAACAAACATTAGGGATTGGATCATAGAATAAAATCACTTTCACTTTTAACTGAATCTTAAGAATGAATTTCTATAGAGGAAATTGCTTTATTTTTCTCCTAAGTAGGATTATGAACCATTGGGGTCAACGAGGCCAACATAACATAGATGCTCACAGTGTCATACTAGATATAATATATAAGCAAATATCTAGGGTCATTTTTTAAAATTTACTACACATAAACGGAATTCTGCCTATGGATCAATTCGGATAATTCCATATGTTTTATATGAAACTTTATTGACAAGTCACTGACCAGGATCTTAGTCACTTTTTTTGGGGTTTTTCTTAGTTGCTATGTAGTCATAAATATGATTGCATTTTTTGAACTCTCTCTTAAACTGTAAGATATGGCTAACTAGTCCTAGCAGAGTTTCTTGAACTCAGCTAGAAAAAGTTTCTTGTTTGTCATATATTGACAGATGTTGGAGATTTCAGAGGCATGTAATATTGCCCACTATAGGAAATCGTACCATCGATTCTAATAATGAGTTGGGTTGTCCCATTTAAGGTTTCCGTAATTTATATAAATAAAGTTAATTTTTGTAAATTGTACTCCCTTAGTCCGATATTAATAGCCTAATTGGGAAAAAAAACTTAACGCATATTAATAGGTCTATTTGGCTCAATTTAAGTGGCTTGGCACTTAAAAAACCTCTAAGTTTCTATGTTGGACAGAGTAGAAGCTGAATTTTTTGTGCATAAAAAATAAAGGCAAAAGTTGAAGTCAGTGTGGGGTCATGCGTGGCTCTATGATTTGTCAGATTTAGATCTAATAGCCAACATTGCTTAGGGCTAAAATGCCCCTTAAGTAACATAGATTGTCATATCTAAATGCATTGGCCAGGTGAGCCTGGGCTCACACAATTGCGCATGAACTTAGGCTCACCTCAAGAGCTCTCTAAAATAAATGATCTATTGTTATTCATTAAACAATTTATTGTTATTTGTTCATGTGTTCTCTTATCAATGTTATTTAGCAGCATTCAATGTAATATTTTAGATTTTCTTTGGTTTTAAAAATTAAACACGTAGAAAATAGAGTGTTTAACCCATTTATCTTCTCAGTAAAATAATTTCCTCAATAGATAAAATTTGTGGCTGAAACTAATGTGGTTAAAATGTAGACATAAAGAACTTTGAAAGATGTCAAGAACGCACAAATCGGAGTTTAGATAGGGAGTTATGATTCTTTAAAGTTGAACATATTATATAAGGCCCGTTTACCCAATTTAGATGTATATTTGGGCCGTTTAAGTCATTTTGCAGGCCCAATTACCTAGAGTGACAAAAATTATTATAATATAGCCCAATTGGTCTACCTTGGACTAACTTCAAAAGGGATTAGGGTTCCTAATTATAATGACCGTCATTTATCTATAATATAATAATCATAATAATCCTATCCGGCACGCGTAATTAGTACGCAAGTGACCGATAGGTGCAGAGGAGTCACAAATTTCTCATCTCATCATCACATGATCATCATAGAATATATCAAAGTCGTTGCATAGCCAAAAATATAGAGACATCATTACTAAATGTCATAGTTAAGAAAAACATAAGATTATTACACATACCAAGGATTATTGTATGTAAGCTAATAGTTATACAAAATTTATAATTCTTCAGGCACATTGTGCTTTTACACATCAGTCATATAAATAATTACATAATTTTCTAATTTAGCATACACATAAATTATTTGGAAATCTTTTCTTCTTTCACTTCTGCCCTCACTGCATCACCTGCATAATCTGGAGGTGGGTGGGTATATTTATACTCAATAGGTTGATTTAAAATCTAAAGGAGTGCTAAGCAGAACATCTTCAAAAAAGTTGTAATTCAATCAATTCAAAATCAAATCAAATCCATAAATCCCATCAAATCCAAAAGCCATGATACCCGACGGACTACCCCGCGCTCATGGGGCAACAAAGGCCACTTAGGGAAGGAGTTTCCCCATGATGCTCCACCTTGTGTTTTCCACTTGCTGATTATCTTTCTTGGCGGGCATCAAAACATTGTATGTAACTAAAACACTAAGTGGCACGTACAAAAATAATTCACATGGGTGTACGTAACAAAAAACACCACATAGCACTAGCAAAAATCCATTTGCCCATTAAAACAAGTCTCATAAACATACTTGAGTAAAATACTTCAAAAGAAACTAACTTTGATCAACAAAACAAGTGTTTAAAACCCACCCCCTACCTTAACTTTAGGTATAAAATTCATAACTATAGAGGCCTCAGACGGTAAAAATAACCTCACCACAACGTCCAACATGTTTGATTCAATACATAATGCCTCTTCAACGACAGAATTGGACTTAAAACGACCCAGAAATAGTAGAATTGGGTTTGGGGTTCAAATGAACTCCCTCCCCTATTTATAGCCACTGGAGCCATGAAACCGTGGCACCGCCAAAATTGGCGACGCGTGCGTGGCATTCGCACCTCACATTCATGGTTCCGCACCACGACGCGTGGCACGTAGCAACATTGCGTGCTCTTGGATTTGTTTTATATTCATATCTTCAAATGCATGTCTCTTGTTACCCCAAACTCGGATTTGTGCGTTTTAGGTACCATTGAGCTCGTATCGACAAGCTCTACAGGCCAAAAAACTCCCTTAAAATAAACCCTAGGTGGCCTTTTTATAATCATAGGATTAGTGTAACGACTTTGAATTTTCAGTAAATTTCCAGTCTCTAATAAGTTAATTTTAGAGTTTTTAATAATTTTTAATTAATTAAATATTGTTAAGTGATAATATTTTATATGATTGTGGTAGAGCTCGAAGAAACGAGCATAATGAGTAAAAAAATACGAGAAACGGAGGTCGGCAAAGAAAATTTTGACTTCAAGAATAGTGCTTCATAGGTGGAACCCACTTGGAAAGAGCGAGATAAACTACCTTTAGAGAGAGAAGGGGGTTACCGTAGAAGTTTTTGACAGTTCGGTCAGCGATGAAGACGAGGAGGAGCAAGCGCGAAGACCAATGAAAATAAGGTAGGATCGTTGTCATAGTAAAGAAAATTTATTGTTAAATTAGTTTATTAAACAGTCGACCAAAGGAATTAATGTTCCCATTACCGGTGACCTTCGACCCTTGTCATCGGACGCAAATCTGCTGGGGAGGTTTCCTCGCTCAGCACCCGTTGGCCACCAATAAGAATGAGACATGTCATCAGTCTTCACATAGACGGAAACGGTTCTCAAAACCTTGTTACCGCTCCATCTCCGTTACCCTCGTTCAAAAGAACACCGGGAGAGCACTAACACATGGCTCTCTTCCTGCCTTCCTCTGTTCAAGCTGGCCGCCCCGTCCCTCTCACTCCTCCTCCCTTCTGATCGATTGCGATAATCGGGCAACATGGAAAGGAGCTTCGGCGCCATCACAACTAGGAGCTAGAGACACCCTCCCTTAGCCAAATCACCGCCACCCAAATCACCGACGGCCGTAGCCACCTCCTTTGCCCCCTCCGGTGACCCGATCCGACTATATTGGGCTTTTGCAAGGGCGGCAGCAGGGAAGATGCCGGAGTTGCTGGAGCCCAACGCCTGCTTACGGGGATGCTGCAGGGGCGACAAGCTCCCCATGCACCTCCGTCCTTCCTCCTACTCCCTCCTCACCTCAATCGCTCGAGGTAACTGCCAGTCTATGCTACTGCTGCTGCCTTTCCTCTTTGTCATGTTCGCTTCTTTGGTCTCATCTCTCACTCTTTGAACTTGTGTGCCTTTTTGCCTAATTAGGTTCAGAAAATGTCGTTTATGAGGGACTTCTGGAATATGGATGGCAAAACGGTGGTGGCAAAGAAGCCCATTTTGTCGACATCGGATGACCTCGACAGATTTCATGCGGAGTCGGCAGTAAAAGCCAGTGGGCTCTGATGGTCAATCCTCTGTTCTTTTCTTAGAGATTATTATCTTTTTAGTTTTTCTGCATTGTTGTTGATATTGCTCGCATGATTAATATATAGGAGTATCATTTTTTGAGAAAGACATCATTTGTCTGCATTGCATTATGAGTTCGACAAGATTAGTGGTAAGTTTAGGGAGTTTTGAGTAGTGGGTATCTGATAATTTGATTAGGATTGAGGAAAAGTTGAAGCTCTTTTTCCCTCTATTGATAGGGTGCTGTGTTTTTGGATCATTTTAATGGTGTTGGGATTGCTTGGTTATAGGTAAGTATATTACTTTGGATTTGACAAGAGGGGTCCGACCAAATCTCTACATTATTAAGGAGATTTTTTCTAATTTATTTTGCATGCCCGTTGACGTTGGTTACTTCCAATGCCTCTGCTTTCATGCCTTCTGGTTATACATAGTTTCCTAACTTCCAGAGAGATTACTCCTTCCTCTCAGTTGGAGCATTTGATATGCAACAACTTTCAATGTCCTATTAGTTCATGGAAGATTAGACTTGGGCTTATACAAACAGAAACAATGACAATGCTTCCCAATTATATTCTTAGGAGAGGCTCTAGGTAAACTTTGTAACCAAATGATAACTTCCCTCAAGTAAGCATTTTAGATATCTTGTCTACGTTGATTCATTATTAACTTCCCCATGGGATTGATCAATTGAAACGGATTGTTTGGATCACATCACAATTATTATAAATTGTTGATGTGAACTCTCATGTACATGAAATCATCTTATCAATAAGAGTGATGTTGTTCAGATATAATGAAAATGACATCTTTTACCATTTGAACTTTAACTAAATGTGAAAGGAATCTTATTTATCTATTGGTATGTTGCAGTGAGCTTCTCACAAGTGTTGTGCCTTATACATATCTCCATGCAAAAGCTCAGGTATCCTTTCATTTTCTTTTTCCAAGTATCACACCACATAGTATGCAATGTAAATTGTCACCATATTTATGTTTTGTGCATTGTTTTATGATTATAATTTCATAAAATAGTAAGCAATTTTTATAAATACAATATCGGGAGTATTTTTATTAAACTATGGAAGCAAACTGAGTTTTTAATAATGAAAAAAATAATGACTGAAAATAACTCATACAACATTAGCAGAGGGAGGAGCAAGATAATTCTACCTCTTTGTGTGGCTCTTGACTGGAAATTCTGACAAACTGTTGGGTCATTTAGCTAATAAATTGATTGGGCAATGCTTATTTGAGATGACTAACGGAGAAACAACTATGGGAAGGAGAGACTGTCTTTTTCCTATATGCCTCTCTTAGTGTCCTGTCTACCATTAGCAAATATGCTTACAAGGTTCTTTGTCACTTTGTTTGTTTCTCCATAGAATACTCAAAATATGTTTTTGATGTAAAAACTGATGAAGACAAATCATAATCCACTATTATCAACTTTAATGATTGATTTATGCCAATGTCATCCAGGCACACACGGTTCTTGAAATGAATTACACAGAACAACAACTAACAGATGTTGTGGTTTCCCAAGGCTTGAGGCCAGTTCTTGCTGGGTTTGAATCAGGTGCTCCATTGAGTCTCCTCTCACTGATCCAAATATGTTGGGATTCCAACCCGCGAAATTATGCTTTTGGCTGAGCAGTTGCCAGTATTTGGGAGGATATGATGATGCATCCAACACAAAATCTGGCTCGGATAAGGTGTAGTTGATGCTATGATGAGTTGGAGATGTCAAGTGGAGGAGTTTCATATTGGGGTCCTATGAAGTCCTGATGCTTCTTTATTTGGTTTAGTACTCTAGTGATTGTTCCTGACGACTGTGTTTGTATATTATTGTAAGACTAGACTTATTTTGTTGCTGCAATGCTTTTGATGGTGATGATAATAGAGGAAGATGCATTTTGGATGCTTGTCGTCCTCTTGTAAAATATTCTAGTGACTAAATTTTACGCTGATAATGTCAGGTTGCCATGTTGAACAAAGGGTGTTTAGTAAGTTTGACTTGTGTTACATTTATATGGTTGCAAATTACTTACAGTAACTCAGGATTTAGAGCTACATTTGTTATTTAATTTTGTGGCTGATGATAGGGCTTGGGAAAACATGTAGGAGCGGATATAAGGAGTGTTTGCATGGAGGCTAGAATGTACGCAATCAGAGTCCAGAGAAAGACTATGACCAAGAAAGGGTTTTTTGATGTGGTTAATGAAGTTATAAAGGGTTATCAGAAGTTCAGTGCCACTCCCGATTATATGATCTACAATTAAAAGTTTATTTCACTGCTCTCAAAAGCAATAATTTTTGGTCTTCTCTTTTTTCATTTATTTGAAACTATGTTAGTTTGAGAATATTTAATTTTTGCAATTTTAATGATTGAATATGCTCTGTTTATTCACATAAGTTCACAGTTTATTATGTAGTTTGAATGTTGCAGCTTTAGATATTTGTCTGAGTGCTGAGAGGAAATTCTTTTCATTTTTCTAAACTACAGTCCCGCTGAAGCCCTATCCCTAGCATTTGTTAAAACAGATATCGCATTCTGGAATGAATTAATTACTCATCGTAAATTTAATAAAATTATAAAAAAGGACCGGTATCGAGGTTGCGAGCGACTGCTTCTTTGATTGCTACAACATTACAGCAATAACGTAGCAGCAACGTAGAGATAACACTGCAATGATAGCATGAACGCTACAACATTGCAGCATTATTGCTACAACATTGCAGCGTTATTGCTACAATGTTGCAGCATTATTGCTACAACGTTGAAGCGATCATGCTGCAACATTGCGCAACAATAACGTTGCAACGATAACGCTGCAACGTTGCAGAGTTATTGTTGCAACGTTGCATCGATAATGCTACACCAATGCAGCATTATTGCTACAACGTTGCAGCTTTATTGCTACAACGTTGCAATGATCACGTTGCAACGATAAACATTATTGCTGCCATGTTGCAGCATTATTGCTACAACGTTGCAACGATCACGCTGCAACATTGCGCAACAATAAAGTTGCAACATTGCAATGATAACACTGCAATGTTGTAGTGATAATGCTACAACATTGCAGTAATAACACTACAAAGTTGCTCCGATAACGCTACAACGTTGCGGTGATAACGTTGCAAAGTTGTAGCGATAACCCTACAACGTTGCAGCAATAACGCTACAATGTTGCAGGTATAGCACTGCAACGTTGCAGCGTTATTGCTACAATGTTGCAGCGATAATGCTACAACGTTACAATGATAATGTTATAACATTGCAGTAATAATGCTACAACATTGCAGCAATAACGTTACAACATAGCAGCAATAATGCTATAACATTAATGCCATAATACTACATCTTTTAGCGATAATGCTATACCTTAATTCGGCCTATGTATTGAACATCTACATTTGGTGGAACAACCAGTCAAATTACGAATCAACTATGACTTTCCTCCATATTTAGGGTTTTAGGGTTTAGGGTTGAAGAGAAAACTGGTCTACCACTAAACTAAAACCCACTTGCAATGCCACCAGTTCTAGAAAATTGCTTGGGTGTAAATTTTTGTACATTGGTAAATTTTTGTACCTTTGTGCCGGTAAAACTATCAATTGAATCAAAGAATTATAACATTACAAAGATTAAATGTTCTCAATGACGCTACTTTACAACAATTGAAAGCAAACTAACATAATTTCAAATAAAGGTAAATAATTGTGTCAAATACACAAGGTAAGAATGGAGATTCTAGTTACAAGATTAGGATTCAATATCCATTTGATGAGCTTCTTCACATTAGAAGAGAACCTCAAAGGACAAGTGAAATTTACCTTAAAAATCTACAACCAAAGACAACAACTCTTCTTTCTTCATTTGGCTCTTTTTATGTAGGTTCACCATACAGTTGCGGGATTGGGATCCAATATCTTTTAATGAGCTCTTTCTACAAATAATAGATATATACAAAAGGTGTCTTTAGTCATACATGTTGAAATTAACCTTCTCTCACTCACACTGAGGCACATTTACAAAAACAAAAAACAAAATCTGTCAGGATGATGAAGTCTCAAAACATAGGTTAATAAGGGTTCTTGAGCCTTGAGCTTGGATATCAATTTGACTCTTCCAAAAGAGATGTACAAGAGAAAATAGTATCGCGGAATCACCCGGTGGGAAAATCACAATGACCATCTTGATTGATCTTCCTTCATCTTAATTTGACAAAATATTTTTTCGTGCATAAGACAAAACACCTATGACATCCTGCACTAATTAGCATACTCTGATTTTAGAGAAGTTCAAATCCAATAAGAATAAGTATCAAATAACTTATAATAGATTCAGCTGTTGTGAAGCCACAGGGTAGAGTAGCAAATAGTTTCTCTAAACAAGCCACAAGGTAGAGTAACAAATGGTTTCTCTAGACATTTCTATATGCATGTATATTTCCTACATTTTCTCATTTAAGTAATAGCTACATATTTACCACTGGTTTAGCTCATCTTGGAAAGACAATTAGCATAGACACAATCATCACATCTAAAATACGTACCTATTTGATATAGACCATCAAATAGTAAGATTGCATACAAATTCTGAAATTTTTAATGAGAGTGAATATCAAATGGATACTTTTAATCACCTGTATCTTCATATGCCTAATATTAACAAACTGTTAAGACATAAATTTATTTCTAAATCCTGCATTTAACACTTCAGCAACTCTTCCAGAGTGTGTATGTTTATGTAAAACAATCTACTTATATCCAATGAAAGAATGTGAAAAGAACAATATCAATTAGTGTGTACCACACAATCAAAATATAAAAGTTAGTTCTCTTCCAAAAGGAAGATTCCTAGAACCAATCAATCAGGAAGGGAGAAAGAACTAGGACCTTTCCAAATCAAAGCCTCCAATCCCAAGAGCGTAATCCCTCTAAACTTAAACATATGTTGTCTGCTTAAGATAAGCCATTTGGTTAATGTCCTGTACTTGATAATTGAGCAAAGAGACAAGTAAAGTGCCCATCAACAAAAAAAAATATAACAAAGCCTAATTTATACTGTTAAACAAGTAATGATCTACAACCTTTATCTGCTTAATCAAAGAAGAGATTCATAGTTCATCAACAAGGTTAGTCTGCAGAATGACAAGTACTTCTTTGTGAGTAAAATTCAATTATTCAATATACTTAGCAAGTGCAAGGATGGTTGCCCTTGGCTTGCCATTTGATACCATTTCCTAATACGTCAACCCACTATTATTATACCTTGTTCACAATAATGCAATCAACATATGCAATTTGTTCCAATGCTTCATTGACAATTCTTTTGGGCTAAATTTCATCAAGATGAAACCCTGCATGCTCTGCATCAACCAAGGTAACAACGCCATCCAACTTTACATAATTAAAAACTTTATCCTTAGCATAAAATGTCTGGATAATAGGTGCAGGTTTTGCCAAGCCTGCAAAGGAATACACAGAGCTTAAGAAATTGAAAGCTCCAAAAAGTACCCAAAAATAGATGTTCAGAACAAGTCAAGTAAAGTATGAGTATGCATGATATCTATTGCAAGTTAAGCACAAGATGTTTAGACCAAACAATGTACTATCCAAAGAATGACCCAATGATGAAAATAAAAAACCTCACAAAAAAAGATACGAGAACATACTAAAGAGAGAAAATCATAGATGAAATGTTTCTCAACGCTATCAGATGTGGACATGAACAAGAAGATCAATTCAGCCATTCAAATGCACCTAGATGTAATTTTATGACCAAAGGTTAGTGACCAACAATGGAAGATTGCCACATGACCAAAGAAATGGTCCCCCCCGCCCCAACATGTCCATTGGTCATATAATCTAGTCATACTAAGTAATTCAAAAAATATTTTGCAAAGCAAAATGGCCACTCACAGGCTCATCCGAAAGTACCTAACATTTAGTATATGTAAAATAAACATATTTTTTTGGCGATCTATCGCGACCACTTTACGTGACTAGAAAGGATTTTGGAAGGAATAGAAGGGGGAATTTGGGAACCTCTGAGTTTGCATGATACCTCTCCTTTGTTGATGTGGAAACCTTTAATTTACCAAAACTTAGGGGCCATTTGGGAGGTAGTGCCAGGTGGGGAAGCGCACGCTTTCTCACCAACTCTCTTCTTCGGGAAAATAATTTTTTCCTCTTAATGTGACGTTTTGTACTCAAGAGGGGAAGATATTTTTTCCTCCAAAATGCCTCCCAAACGGGACCTAATAATTAACTAAACCTGGTCAAACTAGATGTAACGACCACAAATTTTCGGTATGTTTTCTTGCCTCTAATAAAACTATTTTATGAATTTTTAATTATTTTAAATTATTTAGAGGCAGATATTTGGAGAGTTTTTATTGGGTTATGATAGAGCTCGGTGAGACGAGCGTAACGAACCTAAGAACGTATGAAACGGAGGTTAGGAGCGAAAGTTACGACCAGGGGAAAATGTCATATGGGTGGGACCCTCTTTGAAAGTGCGGGATGACCTACCCATGTGTGGTCTTATTTCGAAGGGCTCGTCGACACGAGTCCATCGGTAATAAGAACGTGCAATTCCAACGTCAAGGTTGGAAGTTATCGCGTTTTGAAGTCAGGATATTATTTAAATAAAATAATATCATTCTGGTTAGGATCGATGACACAGTGCATAAGACTGACGACAAAGCGGATAGGATTGCTAACAAAGCAGATAAGATTGCTGATAAAGTAGATAGGATTGCTGACAAAGCGGATAAGATTGACACGTGTCAGCCTCACATCTATCTAGTTTTTCTATAAATAGCATCCTCAGCATCCAGTCTCTCCCACGTTTTCTCATTTCTCTCCCACGTTCAAAAACTTCTATTCTTCATTTCTTACTCGTTTTAAGTCCGATTTAAGTCATTTAAGAGGCATTTCTACCTAAATTGAGCGTGCCGAACGTCATGGAGGGGTTATTTTTCTGGTTGGAGACCTCCAAAACCCCAGAAGTGGACATCCAATTTCGTAGTGTCTGATTTATCGATTTCGAACTCGCGCAAAAAGCGAGGTAGGGGCCTTTATCCTTTCTTATGGCATGATTATAATATTTGGTTGTGTTTTTAACTTATTATTTATATGACTCTCGCATGTTATGCGCTAGAGATTATTTTCAAGATATGATTTATGGTTTCTGCACATATATCCGATCTGTTGAACGGTTAATCGTTGAGATAGAATATGATTTATATAGTGTATATTTATAATGTTATTATGTATATTCGAATAGTCGAATGATTTGCCGCTGGAAGCGGATATGTTTTATACTACATGCATTATGATTGTCTCATACATAATAGTTTGATCGAATATTTATTCGTGCATTTTGATATAACTTATACACGGTGAAGCGTGTGAGATAGAGACAAACTAGCTTTGCCACTATTTTCATTGCAAATGAAAACAGTATGTTTAAATGACGGTTTTAGAGGACTCGTCTTTTTTGAAAGGAGGATACTCAAGATTATTTTTGAAAAGACGTATAGGCATGGTGATCGAGTCACTGAAGCGGGACAAAGAAGGGGTAACTGTCTCATTTGAATGAGTGACCAACCTTGCCTTTGTAGTCGTTGATAGTGACGCTCCCATGTCTTGTAGAGGCGGAGCTAGGATTTTCAAAAGGATAAACATTGGGATAGAATGTTTTAAAAGAAAATAGCTCTTTTTTGAGTCTGGGAACTCTAGGATATTTCGATTGAGTTTGGGACTCAAGATTATGAGTTTGGGACTCAAGACTATGAGTCTGGGACTCATGAATGTTTTGGTTGTCCAGAGCTATTGTTGGGCGCCCCGATAGAGCTCTGTTGACTAGATGAGAGCACAATTAATCCGGTTCGAAATCGGATGCACGGTACCTAATTTAGCCTGGTGAGCCTCTAATGAAGGGCAAGATCCCTAATTTGCCCCTAACGAAGGGCAACTATCAAGGCTACGTGCACTAGGGTAGAGAGTATCATGGGAAGACTCTCTACTCTCTAGATCCTGGCGCCCCATGAGCACGGGTGGCTCTTCTATCCACAAGCACGAAATGTTTTGAGATGATCTGTGGAGAAGTAAGAGGTCACTGCTTTGTACCCGCAGCAAAATTCTTATTAATATATATATGCCTGGGACATTTGTAGCGAGCTATGAAAGCTTGCAAACCCTAGTAGCATCTTCGATACGTAGGAAGAAGCTCTAGGGGTGGTTTTGGGTGAGAGGCACACCCCATTTTCATGGAAAATACTATATATATATGTGTTGTGAAACTGCCATGTGTTTATTCATGCATGATAGTATAAACTCCCCTACTGAGTATTTTAAAATACTCACCACCCCCCAGACTTTGCAGGATTCAACAAAGCTTAGTGTGCGGGTAGACGGGCCTACTCCAAAGTTTTATCGATTGATTTCAAGGATTTCAACCGCACCGAAACGAGTAAGAACTCCTTATTGTTTTTCTCTTGTTTGTTTGTACACAGACTATGGTTCCTGGGGATACTACTATTTTAATATCGCATATGGTGATCGGCTCCAGTCACGGGCCCAGGTAAACTCTGATATCTTTATGAAAAGAAAATTTTATATGTTTTTGAAATCCTGGAGCGCGACACTAGACGTATCCTAAGAAGAAGCAACTTACACCATTAATTGGACCAGGGGCGTTATAGCTTTTCTCAATTAATCTAAGAGTCGAGTCCTTTTTTATCATTTCCGCTATCTCTTCCCATGGTCCAAATGAAGGAAAATAATGATAGTGATCATTCCACATACGCTAGAAGGAAAGGGACCTTCAAACTTATCATTGATGAGTAGTTGTAGGATATTTGGATTACTTATAATCCATCGTCTGAACCTGCATAACCATCCAACAAAGGAAAAAAATAACTGCACATTGTTTTGAGGTGGGGAGACTTGACCGGATGTCCTTCTTGAGTCTTATTTTAGCCAATCAAAGGGGGGCAACCATCGAAAGTTCCAACTGGATGATGTTTGTAGTCTAAAGTAACAAGACCGCAATGGAACTGGTCAGTATTGTCTGCGTTCTTGGGTACGGAAATTTTAGCGGCCTCTTGTGCTTCCATGGCGACCATATCGGATGGTGGGTGGGTGGGAGGGGCCTGCACATGTCTGATTTAAGCAACTGCCCTTGTGAGGGCCACGGCAGAAAATTATACCGTTCTCTACCAGCCGTTCAATTGAGAAGGCTACACTTATATGATTCCCTGTAGAATAGATGCAAAACTGAAACTAAAAATATGATATAGCCTATTCTTCCAGAGACATCAAATGATGCAGAAATTGTATTTTTTTTTTGTGAATAAGGGGTGTTTGAGTCCTTGAGATGTGACTAGAAGACAGGGCAACTAGCCTCTTAGAGCATCAAATATTGCGGCCAATCCCCTCTGTACATCTAATGTGGGTGGCTAAAACATATGTTAATTATCCAAAAAATTAATAACTATGTAGACTTGTCTAGCCTGACAAGTTTTTATGACCAAGATATGAGGCTGTCACATTACTCATAAATAGTGTGAGAGGGAACTGATCAAGTACTTCCCATATTTTACCTCTCATATATCTAATGGTTATTCAATTTCGTCAAGAAAATATTTTTATGACCGTTTATTAGGCCATAATGTATGACAAGTGGATATATGGAGGGGAACCTTGGGAATTATATGATCTGGTTCTTAAGTTTCTCTATCACTACTTTCTTGTTGATAAAGAGAGAGAAAAAAGATACATTGAGTCACTATATCTACTAGCCACATGAACCTTGGCCATTCAATATTTTCCATTTTAAGGCTAAAAATAGAAAATTTGGGTGCTACAATCAACCATCATATGGGATATTGGGGTAGTGAGGATTATACTGGCTCATGGATATAGTGTCTCTCTCTCTCTCTATATATATATATACACATTTTTTTTTGGATGAAAATGTAGAAAAAAGAATATTACATGCAATTATGGATTTTTACATTCCAGGAGTCGGGCTTTTACATGCAATAAGAGTACTACATGTTCCATTTTGGACGGCAAGCCCAGCCAAAATATTCATGAAGCTCGTACCAAAATATTCATGAAGCTCGTTTTGCCTGCTACATATATAGGGGCTGTTTGGGTATTGAATTGCGAGAAGGTTCAGTCGATTTAGTGTCGATTCAGTACTGAATTTTCAGAATCTTGTTTGTATACAGAAGCTGCGCTGAATTAAAAATTCAGTACTATAGTTAGGTTCAAGCCATTTCAAGTCTGAATCGGCCTGAATCACTGAGGTGATTCAGTCTCCTAATCACCGTTTTAAAAATTATAGATTCTATATTTTTCAATGGTTATCGTTAATATCGATTTGAGCCTCGATAAATGTATAATATAGGTAGGGCCCACTTTAAAAATTTAAAATTATCTGCCCTTGTAGGATCTTGTTTGATAGATCTTGAATTTAGAAGCGTAATGGTACGAAGAACGTGCATATCCGAGTTCGAGAGAGAAAGTTATATTAGTTTAAAGTTTTAAAATTAGGTTTGACACGATATTTGAATTTATTCTAACAAATTCTCTATCCAAACGTAATTCAATTTCAGCGGTGAATTTTTTGAATTAATTCGCTACTAAATTAATTCAGTACCCAAATGACCCCATAGTCGCTTTCTGTGGACCTTTCTGAAGAAGGATCAAGCATAGGATTAACCAAGTCACTCTCTACTACCAGTTCCGACTTTTCTCTTCTATTGATTATGCATTAATCAATGTCGTTTTCAGTCCCAAGTTTATTATAAAAAAATTACTCCGCCAAAAAAATTATTCAGAGCCAAACAGGGATAAAGACCGCGAGAAAACCAACCTTAATAAATAGCATTTTCACTATTAATGCTGTTCAAGAAGCATACAAGCAGAAATGGAGCACCCACCACTTCATGGACAGAGAAGCCTACGATTTTCAGGACTCTATCTTCTTCTTCTTTTTCTCTTCTTCCATCAACATGTAACTACACTTTTCGTCAGTGCAAAAAGCAATGTGAGTGACTATCAGACTTCTTCTATCCCCTCCATTAACTATCCCTTCCTTCATTAACTATGTTGTCTGAGCTGCTGGATGGCATGATACAGGTGTACATAGCTTACATGGGAGAGAGGCGCCATGAAGATCCGGCCATGGTCGAAGAGACACACCACAACGTGCTGGCTACTGTACTAGGAAGGTACATACTTTATAATTTTGTAATTAGCAACAGCTAAGTCAATCATCATGAAAAGGTCTTAGACCTTTTTTACTTCATTTGTGTTAAATTGTAGCAAAGCAGCAGCAGAGGAGTCAATTATATACAGTTACAAGCATGGCTTCTCGGGTTTTGCCGTCAAGCTGACAAGGTCTCAGGCACGGATATTGGAAGGTATATTGTAGTAGCCTGAATCTCTCTTTCCTCAGTGTATACATACGGTTGCTTGTCAGTAATAAATGTGCCGATGTCATTACTTCTTTGAGGGTGAACTGCAGAACAATCAGATGTGGTGCATTTGGTACAGAGTCATTTCTACAAGCTGCACACCACAAGGAGTTGGGACTTCCTTGGCCTACCCTTACATACTTCTGATCCAAATAACCTTCTGATTACGAGTGACAAGGGGAATGGAACCATTATTGGCATCATTGATACAGGTTAGTCACTAATATAGTTCAGATGATTTGTTACCAATCGTTAATGGAGGAACTGGGGAAGTTGGTTGGGGAGAATGATAGGAGCCTTCCTCTTTCTAGCCAAGATAGGGAATCCTAAGAAGAAGGCTCCTATCAGAGAATGATAACTGAACTCCGCCATCTGCACTTTTATGATGAGCCGCTCAATAGAGGTTCAATCCGAAAAGTGCGTTCCTTATCTCAAAGAAACACATTTAAGTTACAGGCAAAACATAGTTTAAATGAATTGCTTTATGTGGGAATCTGTAGAATTATTTGTGATAAATTACTTTTCTATCTCTTGTGAAATGCATTCACATAAAAATATAAAAAAATTTAGAATTTTGGAAAACCTAGAGTAACATACATAATTTTTCTAATATCCATAATTTAATGTAAATGTATTATGTTATGCTAGTCCCTGAAGTTTAATCTTTTTTTCTAAATATATTGAAAGTCTATTATTTTTGTAAAATATCCCTACTCTAAATCATATCATATTTGTAAAATAGTCAATTATGTTTATTGTTTTAGGCTTCCTTGTCCTTCTATTATTGAGGCTCTTTTTGTTCTAATTTTTTTGTTGTTTAGTTATAGGCCTAAAGTCTTCTAGAATAATTATAGAAGAGAAATCCATTCTAACTAGAGCATCAGGTCAAAGAGGGATCATTATGTCCCGATACCATGAACTCACATTTCCTATGATGCCATATTGGATCTGACATGCAGGGGACCATGGGATGGTAAAGGATCATTTAAGAGCAATGATAAACCTTGTGCCCATATATTAGGTTTTTAATACTCCCTAGTCCATATTAATACCTCCATTTGAAAAAATATTTAATTTTATTGGAAAGGTGTGACCCACGACTAAGAGAATGGAAATACCTTATTGAAAAACCAAATGGACCTTTAGTTCATTTTAAAAAACGAAATAGAGTCATTAATATGAGACACATGGAGTATGTTCTTATTAAAAAAATAAATTTCTAAGTGGTGTTGAGTAAGGGGGTGGGAGGAGGTCATGGCCCATCCAAAATTTTGAGTCTTCTTCTATATGTCACGGATTTTGCTCTAGGAAGCTTAAGCAGGGCCCCTATAATTTTGCCCTATTTGCAAACCCTCGGATTGGGCTAGAAGGCGGGGGCTAAGGTGGCAATAGGGACAGGGAAGCCATCCAAGGCCGATGCTGGGGAAGGGGGAGGAGAAAGAAGGTGAAGAAATAGTTGGGTGTGGGGATTGATATTAAAAATTTAGCATAAGTGGAGCAGAGATGGAACTACTGTCCTATGTAAAACACAGAACATTGCTGTAAGGACCCCAACAAATTCACATATACAGCCCCTCCCCAAAAAGAAAAAAAAAGAAAAATGGCTGACTTTTAATATTGCTCCCTTTTCACACACTTTCTCTCACTATCTATTATTACCTCAATTAAAATGAAAAAAAAATTAAAGGTCGATGTCTACGTCCATCTATGGTACTATGAGTGGGAATGCTGTCGATAGGGGATGTCCACTGGAATGTTACTGTGCTTGGGTGATGTTCTATGGATGTCCATTATCCATATATTCATAAACCTGGGGATAAATAAAAGATTTTTCGGGTCCATATACCAGTGTTTTAAAATATGTTTTTATTTTAATCTAAAGCATATGGGCAGGGATATGGCCGGAGTCCAAAAGTTTTAACGATAGAGGGATGGGCCCAGTGCCCACACATTGGAAGGGCGAATGCCAAACTGGCCAACACTTCAAGTCTAGAAATTGCAACAAGAAACTAATAGGAGCACGCTGGTACATCAAAGGGTTCCTTGCACAACTAGGCACGCCATTCAACGTTAGTGTATACGATGAGTACTTGTCCCCTAGGGGTAGCAATGGGCATGGCACCCACACTGCGGCCATCACTGGTGGGTCATTAGTGGCCGGCGTGAGCTACCAGGGACTGGGCCAAGGCATTGCGAGAGGCGGTTCCCCCAATGCCCGGCTAGCTGCATACAAGGCATGCTGGAGCGGGCTTTGCTCTGACGCCGATGTGTTGAAGGCCATGGATGATGCCATCCACGATGGAGTGGACGTGTTATCCTTGTCCATCGGTGACCCTATTCCTATCTTCCCTGACATCCATCCTCACAATGGGATTGGCGTAGGAGCATTTCATGCAGTGGCCAAAGGTTTTCCGGTGGTCTGCTCTGCTGGGAACAATGGCCCAACAGGACAAAATGTCACAAATACGGCACCATGGATTACCACAGTTGCAGCTAGCACCATGGATAGGGCATTCCCCACTGCCATCACCCTTGGTGACAAGCGAACTATGATGGTATTCTTCTTTGGTTTATGACATTCATTGCAAGCGTTAAGAATGTGACCTTATTGCACAGTCTTTATTGTGTGATAGGGGCAAGGGCTTTATGCTGGAAAGGCAATCGGGTTCACGGGCTTCTATTTCAACGAAGGCGTTGGGCTTGATATATATAATGGCAGGTAAGAAACTTCCAAAATTTTTAGTGGGTCTTCAACAAGTGTGAGGATTGATATTAATACATTTCATACTAAAATTGGTTGCAGCTTGTGTGGAAGCCTACCTTTTAATGACTCGTCCATGGCGGGTAAAATCACTCTATGCTTTGGTTCTCCCTCGGCAGCTTCAGATTTGGTCAGCCTAAATGGAGGTGTGGGTATCATTGCCACAACAGATATGAGCAGATATGTACAAGATTGTGTTGACATCCTGTGTGTCCTTGTAGATTATCATATTGGAACTCAAATACTTAACTATATTCATTCTACCAGGTAGATTTACTAATCTTTTAAGCTCACGTATGATCTTTCATTGATATAAACTCATACAATAATTGTTTCATATTGTCTTAATATGTCTCGAGGTTTCCAATGGTGAAGATTAGCCCTTCCAAAACCCTAGTAGGAAAGCCTGTCTCAATCAAGATTGCACAATTTTCATCTCGGGGACCTAGCTCAATGGCACCGGAGGTTTTGAAGGTGAGTCACTGTTAACATTTGAGGGGTGATGAAATGTAGAAGGGAAGAATAGGCTTCTATTATTCAACCTTATTATGGGGACTATTTGACGTATATTATGTGATCTAGCCCGATGTTGCTGCACCTGGAGTCAATGTCCTTGCAGCATATTCTCCGGCGAACATATCCATGGATCCAATCTACAAATTACTATCTGGAACTTCGATGTCATGCCCTCATGTTGCTGGAGTGGTAGCACTACTCAAAGCAGTGCACCCAAGATGGTCTCCTGCAGCCATAAAATCAGCCCTTATCACTACTGGTTAGTTTCTATGCTTTAAGAGTCTATTAAAATTTTGTTATGAGTGATATTCGAGCCCTAACATGATTAATTGGGTGAAGTAACATGTATTCAATGATTGAGAAAAGGTCTTGAGTTTGAATCCCCACTATGTGGACCACCTACAGGAATCAAATCCTAACTTATTTGGTGAGTTTGATGTGTGGACATCGCACATACCCGAGAGAATTGGTGACCGGATATTGTACTCTAAGAGGCTGGTTACCTTGTCCCTTTTAGTAGAGTTCTGATTCCTGAAGACTCTAAGACATCTTTCTTGTTAACTGAAAAATTGGAATAAAAAGAAAGATATACTTGGAAACAAATTCAATCCATGAGATTTAACTGTGTGGTGGCCAATTGCAGCATCTACAACAGATTCATCAGGAGAGCCTATTTATGCACTCGGAACTTCAGAGAAGATTGCAGATCCGTTCGACTATGGTGGGGGAATTGTTAACCCTAGCAAGGCTACCAAACCTGGTCTCATCTATTAAATGGATGTGCCAGACTACATTCAATACTTATGTTCCATGGGGTACAACAACTCACTCATCTCAAAATTGTCAAAAGAATCTCTAATGTGCCCAAACAAAAAGCCATCAATGTTGGACTTGAACCTCCCTGCCCTCACTATTCCACAACTTCGAGGGACTGTGACTGTATCAAGAAGTGTCACCAATGTTGGCCCTGTCAATTCTATTTATTATGCTTCTGTTGAGGCTCCACTGGGAGTAGAGGTAGTGGTGGAGCCAAACACTTTGATGTTCAATTCTAAAGTGAAGAAGAAGTTCTTCACAGTGACATTTCATTCAGCCCACAAGGTACAAAGAGGATACTACTTTGGAAGTCTCAGTTGGAGTGACGGGGAGCATGTCGTGAGGAGCCCTATTTCTGTAAAGACAGAAATCCCACCATCTTTCGCAGATTTATCATAATTCTGAGTGCATGGAATAAGAAATTTGGTTTTAATATTTACTCGTGTTCTTTATGAAAATATATTTTAAAGAGATTCATAAATGCATCTAGACATGCATATCATATAGGTGAAGTTTTAATAGTCCAAGACGAGTCAGTCCCATGACATGTATTTTTCTAAAATACATAGGGGAAAACAATGCTCACAACCACATATCATTTTTATTACAGGCCCACAAGTTGTTAGAAGTGTCTATCTATGATAACAATGAGTATGATTTTCTAATACACATGTATCTTATAGTCTCTCTGTGCTCTATGAACATGCTCTTTTTTTAGAGATGCATCTATATTGATGGGCTCCATGACTAAGAATCCGGGACCATAATACATAAAGGTTCCAGCATAGTACATAAGCCGTACATAGGTTTTCAGATTTTACTGCTAATATATATATAAGATCTGTCTCAATAGTTTGTTTAGTGAGGCCACTTATTAAAATAAGTAATTTGTGTAGATTTTTATGCATGTCCGGACCCATGTCATCGAACATATATCTTGGGTAGTTGGTTTCGTCTCATATCTACGAGTCTCTCCTTAAGTTCATTTTGATATAAACTGACTCTAGTTTTAGAAAGATTTTAGTGAACTTGACTAGTTAGACAAGTTCAAATGCGTATTTACCTAATTCGAGTCACAGTTTTTTTAGTCAAATCGATTTCACCGAATTTTTATATTTTAATGGCTCAGCCTGAAAACTAAGCCGGTCCAGTTGAACTGAGTTCGACTGGTCGGGTAGGATTGGTTTTTAAAACCCAGGTCTACAAACTCGTTCAACCTTAATTACCTTCCTTAAATACACTCCCACTGCTCTAAACGAAAATAATGGATTGGAAGATGATGGTTTCAAATAAAAATCAAAGAGGTAATTGATTTCGACCGACAGTTAGTGCAATGGAAAATAATAAGTGTTGGATTTTTTAGAATTAATTTTAAAAATTTACTACCAAATGTGAATTGCTTTTAATAATAAAATTTGTTAGAATAAATTTAGATATCGCATCAAACTTAATTTTAAAACTTTAAATTAATATAACTTCATCTTCCAAACTCGAATATGCACGTTCTTCGTAACATTATGCTTCTAAATTTGAGCTTTATCAAACAAGATCCCACAATGGTAAGTAATTTTAAACTTTTAAAGTGGGCCCTACCTATATGACACATTTTTTGAGGCTTAAATCGATATAAGAGAGAATTATTAAAAAATAATAAAATATGTAATTTTTAAAATAGGGGTTAATTAGGCCGATTCAAGCTTGAAACGACTTGAATCAACTTCATGGCTGAATTTTTAATTATACACAACTTCTACACAAACAGGATTCTAATAATTCAAGCCTAAATTAAGGTTGAATCAACTAAATCTTACAAAAATTCAGTACACAAATAGCCTCTAAATTTATATACTAATTCATACACTCATAAGGTGGGGGTAAAAAAGAGGGTACGTGAAGCTCACTTTCATTGCCCAACAAAAGCCTATCACTTCATGGGTGTATAAGTTTGGGGTACAGAACAGTTAAAGAGAGAAAGATAGACGAGTGTGTAGGGAATAAAGCACCCTCGCCAGGTAGAGTATAAATTTACTATTCTCTAGTTCTGGCCGAACAGAGTATAAATTTACTATTCACTACCTATATAGCGGAAGAATAGATTGTAGACACGCCAACAAGAAAGCAAAGAACACAAAAAAATTTAATGTGATTCGGCCTTATTACCTACATCTATAGGATCACACAATTTTACTAGATAGAGAAATAGTTACAAAAATCACACTCAACACTCCTCGCGCAAGACACAAATGAAAAACACCTAATTTTTTCTCTTACAGAATTGCTATTTTTCTTCTCTCTTTAGTTTGTGTTGGCCTCTCTTTGTCTATGTATCAGCTTCCTGGTTTCGGGTTATGACGGCTCGGTCTTTCCAGAGCGCTATTGAATCATCCAAAATCATCTCACGCACGTCAGCCTTTTTATTTGTATTTATCATTTGAGATTGCCAAAGTCTAATGACCAATCTAACTTTTGACCAGTCCTAATGTAATAGGACTCATCGGCGCACAGTGTGGCACATTGCTATCATCAGCCCCACAGACAAACAATTGTGCCTTAATTTGATTCATGATGACTAGAGCATGGGATTCCTTTATTTTTCTGCAATAAAACATGAGGACATAACACTCATGGTCTTCCCTGAGTTCTCCATTTGATTGACAATAATGTATGGTCCAAAGGCATTTGTTTTCTACTGAGAGAGACAAGATCATAAGCCAGTTCAATTTCTATTCTAATGCTATACAAATAGTCTCGTGTAATTATTTTTTGAATGACAAGACTCGTTAATTATTTTTTTTGAATGACAAGACTCGTGTACGTTAGAGTGTAGTTTTTTTATGCATTTTGGAATGTTGGGAGAGTCATATTGCACACGGCTCTAACCTTAAGCTGCTTTTCATATTTAAAAGTGTTTTTTTAATTAAATATTTCATTAAACACAATAAAAAAGGGGTACAAAGTATGAAAATTCACTATAAATGCCCTCCCTTGACGAACAATAATGTAAAACCAGCTAATGAGGAGCAAAAAGCCCGAGTCAAAAAACATTTAATAAAACTCTTAGAACAAAAGAAACATGCTGGCAGGATTTCTGCATGTTGAATTTTGACGTGAAATAAAATTTTTGGTGTCGTTCCGTTCAATTGCCCTATCGCCCTGTTTAATTAGGGCAAAGGATTTTTAAAAAAAATAAGTCACGATAATTAACGCGACAAGTTATATAGAAAAGAGCCGTTTCAGCTTTGGGAGTATATTTAACTTATCAAAAACGTCCAAAATAGATATCAAAATTAAGTTTTTCTGGTCCTTTTCTGCTTCTTTGAGAAAACTTTCAAACCTCTCTCCTTCTTTCTCTGAACTTGGAGTCTGTGGTTGAGTAATAGCGTCTCTTTTGATTGAGATCCAGTCTGTTTGATTGGAAGTGCACTATTAAACGGACAGTGTGGTTCATTATATCTCAGGAATGGAATGCAACTGAACGCCAATACATGGAGGGCGGTGTATCTGTTTCAAAGATATCGTATAACACGCCTCGAACCGGATTCAACTTTCTCTTCTCTTTGGTATTTAATTTATATATTTATAAATATATTTATATATAATTATTTATATGATAATTATGACTTGTATTCAATCTACCCTCTTTTATTTGACAACCCCAACATTGCATACATCACTCGTCCTTTATTTCAAGCTTGTAGTAAAAGAAATTGATTTTTCGTACTCTCTTTTTGAGCTTAATGAAAGGGGTGTATCCCCACTGTATTTACCGATAAAAAATACATTTTTTATTGTTAAACTACTTCGAGTAAGAGTATAGATGACTGATTGCGCCACCACATCATTGGGATGTCTATGTCAGTGTGGTCTTAAATATTATAATCATGTGGCAATCACACACGAGTTATACCGATTGGATCTCCATATATCCCATGGTCGATGGCCTAGCGGAAGAATATATCCTTGACCAGTTTTTTATTACTAAATCATAAACGTGGTACATAAGGAGCACTAAATCATAAGAATCAGTGCCCCCTTTTGAAGACCCATGTGGGTTGGTTACTGGTCATGCTAGATACATTCTTGCCTCATAGCCTATTTAGGATTCGATTTTATACTTTTTCATAGTGGTATCCTGCTGATTGGGCACACAAATAACGTATAAGTGCCTCACACCGGATAACATATCGTGTCTTATGTCCGATGTTAACAGCATTTGTACTTGCAATCCACTCAATCAGTGGTATATCATATGATTTAAAATTACAGAAATGTCTCTGTATAAGAAGTGTGAACGATAATCAGATGAAGAATCTTACTATTATTGTAGCAAAATCATAGCCTCGGAAGCTTCTCAGCCAAGCTATTCTTATCAAGAACTTTATGGATGACAAGTTACTTTCTATGTTTAAAACCTTATGTTTAACGAGTTAAAAGGATTTGGTCATGGAGCCGAGTATGCGTCCGTTCCTATCTTGATTTTTTTGTCCCTTTATATCTGTTGGGAGCAGGTGCCGTGTTTGAGGTCACTAATTATTATCCTACTTGAATAATGTTTTTTTCCTGTTAATTTTTTTGTAAATCCTCATAATGTGTTTTTGGGTTAGAAGTTTACTGAGATTAATTTTTTTTAAGACGCCGTATTATGATGATTAATGGTGTATTTATAATTAAACCAAGATACCATTGTTAAAAACCCTAAAATCCTGACCCTTAATTCAAAGGTCAAACACGATCTAGATTAGTCACTAAAACCACAGCTTATGGGTATCATAACTTAGGCTCATTACTCAGATAGTTGAAAGCCCAAAATATATATCAATTGAGACAGTTGGGCCACTTTCAGTCCTAATTTAAAACAAGCCCAATATTCTCCCATTTGGTACAACTTCTTAATTGAGCCATAGAAATAAAATATATCACATGGCTCAATTAAACTAAATTTGAGAAAATTATTTTATTTAAAATGATGACCAAGTGGGTAATAAGAAAATTTGAAATAACTAGTGGCAAACATAGGGTTGACCTAGGTCGCCTTCTTATGCACATACTATTTTGGAAAAATAATACCCTTAAAATTGTATGTGGTAACTATATACGCTTACAAAATGTCATAATTTGCGTGAATCAGGGCAATTATGTCCTTATATGAGAGCTAGCATTCCCTTCCATGTATCACAATGCAACTAATCCACTCTATTTGAGTGCTATATGTGGCAAAAATATGAGTAAAGACATGCTCTCACTCATTGTCTAAACATTGTCTCATACTTAAGTAGTAAATAGAAAATGAGACTACATGAGAAAAGAAAATCCAACTACTATGTTAAATAAAAAAGTTCAGAAGTATATAAGCTAAATAAAAATGCACGATGAGCAAACAAGACCTATACGATCCACATGACTCTTATGTAGAGAATGTGGTAAACCCTTAGTCATTGGATAAGCAACTATTAGCTCATTACATATATGATCAATAACAATTGTCTCGCCTTTAACATTATCTCAAACAACAAGATACTTGATGTCGACGTGCTTACTCCGACTTCCACTCTTGTTGTTTTTCATGAAGAAGACAACAACATTGTTATCACATAACATCATTAATAGCCTAGATATGGAATCCATAATAATAAGCCATGTGATAAAGTTCATCAGCAAAGTAGCATGTGATATGCCCTCATAACGAACAACAAACTCTGATTCCATAATCAACGAAGTTGTACAAGTTTGCTTGATACTTTTCCATGAGATACCACCGCCTGCCAAAAAGAAAATGCAACCCGATGTCAACTTTTTGAAATCAACACAATCAGCAAAGTCTGCATCTGTGTACCCCACCAGCTCCAAATGATCAGAATGTCTATATGTACGTATGCAATCCTTCATTCCTTGTAGATGCCTCATAACCTTCTTTGTAGCTATCCAATGATCCAACCTTCGATTTTTCTGGTATCTACCCAACATTCATAGCAAAGGCAATGTCTAGTCTTGTGTAGACCTCCAAGTACATCTGTAATAATCTAGGCTTTTCTATGGTTATTTAATTGCTTCTTGGGAAATTAATTATTTGTTTTAATTTTCTGTATTATTTGTTTCGATAATTAAATGTTAGTGTTGTATGTAGCTTCAGTCGTGGGTGGAAAAGGGTTGTACGTTTTCAAGAGTTTAAATGTGTAAGTTAAGATTCAGAGTTTAAATTAAAAACTCGGTCCTTAAGATAGGGCTCTCGGATAAAAAAAATAAAGTTGTTTTGGTCACGGTGGGGTCTTGTGGGGGAATTCACCGTGCGTCGAGAGTGCTTGTGCGGGTAAAAGAAGTTGAGACATGCGAGATAGAGGTACACGTGTGAAAAAAAAGGGATTAAAACAAAACGCAGAACGCAAAGCGCATTCTGCACTGTAACTTCCGCCGGTAGATAGGAGAGACTACTCCTTTTTCACTGTGAACACCACCACCGGTCCTCGCCTTTGCTGGAGTCTGATAATCCGGTCACTGTGAGATTGGCCTCGCCACCTTCGTCCACCATCGTGCCTCCTCCCCTGCAAACAGTTTGCTAGTCGGATTGTGGAAGACATTTCTCTGTTTTGGGCCAAATCACCGCCAAAGCCGACGAAAGCCACCGGAGCCGCCGGATTTTGCCGGAGTCTGGTCACCTGGCCACCACGAAGTGGGAGGTGCCACCCTGTTTCTCCAATTTCAATCCGGTCAGCTCTCTCCCAAAATTCGATTTCTCGGTTCCGAGCTGAACCACTGCCAAAGTCGATGGGGTCTGTCGCTGTTAGCCATTTCTAGCCGTCCACGACTCTGTCGACCCAGATTGAGTCCGAAATTTGTTTCCCCACATATTTCCCCCCTCTCCAGTGCTATTCTGCCCTCCCTATCCTGTCTTCAACCAAAAAATCTTTTGGGAATGGACTGTCCGGTGACAATTCCGCCTTGCCAGTAGCCGGAGACCACCACTACACTCTTTTTCCCCCTCCTCTTGTGCGCCTACACCATACCCACACCCTTGGCCTCACATTAGTCCTGTGGGTCTTGTGAGAGACGTCCAGAACCTTGGGCATTGACTCGAGTCTAACCACTGCCATTGTGGTACATTCTAACATCAATTTTCACCTGGACGATGAGGTAGGAGACTTTGAACCTTAGAAATTCACTCTAGTGTGTTTTTCTGATAGAATGCATGCTAGGACTAAGGTGTTTAATTGCATGATGTTTAGATGTATATTAATGCGGATGATATCAAGTGCAAAGGTTAATTATAGTGGCCTTATGCATATATTTTACAATTATCTGTGTTTTGGTTAGTTGATTAGTCGGACATTTACATTATGACTTCTCCGTGATTGGGTTAGATGGATGAGCTGAAGACCCATGTAATTAATTATATTTCTTGCTAAATGCATGACTTGTCCTTATGTTTATGTAAAGAATTATGTTTACATGATCTAAAGGTTATAAAACATGAGTATGTGTGGTGTCTAGTTCAGAACTACGAGTAGTTATACATGTGCAGATGATGTGTGTAGGTTTGTTAAGTGACGATCAGTTTTGGCTGATTCGAATTTCATTGAAGTGAGGCAGAGACTTCAAGGTTTAGTAAATCGGCAGATTAGGGTTTGGGACTTAGATATAAGTTACTAGTAAAAGTGCAAACTATAATGGTATCTGCATAATGTATGAACTATAAACTTCAACATAATTAAATTATGTAAATTCATAATAAGAGTGAATCCTTAGCTAGTTTGACGGATTGAATTCCATATCGGTTGACGACTGACTGAAGGTCAGTTGTTCACTTGTAAGGTGAACATGGCTCATACCCTTGTGGTGATGTATTCAAAATGTGTAAGTTCATATTTTTAATGCTCTATTGAGAGCACCGTAAGCTTTCCGCCCAAGAGTGGCATTGTAAGTTTTTCCGCCCAAGAGTGGCACTTTATGTTTTTCGCCCAAGAAAGGCACTGTAAGTTTTCCTGCCTTAATTGGCACTTTTAGGCCTTTGTTGGCCCTGTATGGCCCCAAAGAGTGGGCATTTGCGTACTTAGGTAAGTAGTATCATGAATCTACTCTTACCTGTTTGATCTTGTGCCCCATGAGCACTAGTGTACTTTGCCTTTGGAATCCTTTTAGCGCATAGGTTTCTCCCCAAAGGTCAAGGTGACGCCCTAGTGACATTCTTTCCTTTCGACATTAGAGCTAATTGAGGTTTAATTAGTTCTATTTGTCGAGTGTAAGTGTAAGATAATAAGCGTAAGACTGTAAGTGTAAGCAGTATGTACGTGAGAATAAGAGTTTGATAGGATGTGATTTGTAATAAGTATGGTGGAAAGAAAATTTGTAAGTCTAGGAAGCTCAGAGGAATTGTAGTACTCTGGTTGAGATTATATATTTATTTTCTCCTGGTTTATGGTATGCTACTATCTTGCAGAGCAGATGTGGTGTGAACTTTTAAGGTTCACTGATTTTGATTCTCCTATTGGGTATAAAAATACTCATATTCTTTTTCTTTAATCTTCAGACACTCTAGGGACTTCCATGGGGCCTAGTTCGAGAGCTGCTTAGCATTTGAGGATACACTTTTTGGACTACAGGTCGATTTTTGATTCTATTGCTCATTGATTAATTTATGCCACGATCTGTTGTAAATAAATTTTGAAGTACATGTATTAAGTGAGGTGAGCGCTCTTACATGTATTATTTTGGACTTGTACATGGACTATCTTATTACTTTTAACTGTTATGGAACTTGTACCCAGCTACGTCTGGGAAAATATATAGAAAGCCTATGGCCATGGCAAATGTGTCTTTTGTTGGTTATTCATGCCGGGGATGAATGAACTACGGGATTTGAATGATTTATCATTGTTATATCTTTGTTTTGAGTTGAAAGAAAGTATTGAGATGGATTTGATACAAATGAATGAAAATTATAAAAATATTTTTCACAGGTTTTGTATTTTCGTCAATTTTTACCAATTTATAGCCGTTATATTGCAAAATTTTTATTTAAATTTTATGAAAAATATTTTGAAAACCCCGGGCGTGACAACAACATACTATCAACAACCGATACATAAGGACTTTTCTTTATGCTTTCCAACTCCAAAGAATTCTTCAGACATTGGAACTAGCCAAATTTATCACCCTTCATATTTGGAGTTGCACTAGGCGAGTAGTTTTCCATGTTAAACCTTTTCAGAACTTTATTGATATAGGCCTATTGAGACAACCTAAGGATCATCTTGGATTTATCATGGTAGATCTCAATCCCTATGACATAGGATGTCTCTCTTAAATCTTTCATGTCAAAGTTCTGAGAAAGAAACTGCTTAGTCTCATGCAACATCCCTAAGTCACAATTTGTAAGTAAAATGTCATTGGCATATAAGACCAAAAATGTGTAATAGCTCCCACTAACCTTAGCGTATATGCATTGATCAATAATGTTCTCCTTCAAACCAAATTAAATAATAACTTCCTTGAACTTCAAATACCACTGTCGAGAAGCTTGTTTTAGTTTTTATTGATTTTTTAAGTCTGCAAACTAGATAACTTCCATTATTTGAGGTGAATCCTTCATGTTGATTCATATGCACCTCCTCAAGATCCCCACTCAAGAATGTTGTCTTCATTTTGCTCAAAATTTGACAAGAATATTATACTATGATTTTGAATAGCATTCATCCAGAAGTTCAGACACATATTTCATTATTCTCTTCATATAGTTAATCTTTTGCACATGAGTTCATGAGAGCTCTAATATGTGCTTCATATATTAGAATTCACAAAAATAAAAGTGATGCAAATGAGACATCAAAATCAATGCCCAAATAGAAACCAACAAATGGGATTAATGTCAAAGCATACACGAGGAACAACGAGAAATAAATGAAAAATAGTTAAATGTGCAGATGTTCATATCACAAATACATGAAGAGCAACAGGAAGGACCACTGCTCCCCACATGACACCCAAATCATGCCTCCATTTAACCAAATTCAATAAAGGGTGGGCAAAAATCACTTGAATCATACCATATAGTAAACAGAAAAGAGAAACAATTGCTAGGAAAAGAGAAAACACCCTACTAAAAATCAAATTACCCACAACAAGAAATGAAGAGATGAGCAATCCAAGAGGAGCAAATTGATTCATGAAGCTTACCTCAAAGAGCTTTGAATACAAAGGTCTCATAGAACCTTTGCGGATCAACAAGGGAGTGCAATGAGCAGAGGAGAATAGTCTGGAGTAGCCAAAGTAATCTAAAGAACCTTTGAGGATCAACAAGTAAGGGGGAACTGGAGGCTTTGTTTCAATATCAGGTGACCAAAGTGGATGGGCGGAGGGAGTGGCAAAGGGGAGGTTGTAGGGGGTTAGTGAAGGCTTCCTCGTTGAAAGCCTCTTACCGCGTATGCATCCTTCGCAGTCGACCATCATTGGAGGCGGAAGAGAAAACTCAAATCATCTCGTCTCATAGGTATCTCATCATATAAATTTTTATTATGTTGTTAGTTACGTGGGTCCCACCATCCTAATAAAAATGATAAAAACCGTAAATGGTGCTATTAATATAGGACAAAGGGAGTATTAAGTTCTGAATTTTTATAGATGGGAACTAAAATAGAACTAAGATGCAGTCGGTATGGAATACTAAACCTAACTGGTTAATTTTAGTTAAACCTGTAAGCTTTGATTCTAGTATTTTTGTCACACCTAGCACATGTCAACTCTGAGCCAAACCCGATCCAAGGGGAAGACGGCACGAGGCACAACGAGGTATCGTTGGATTGCGGAAGGCTTAACCCCTACTTAGGTAGTTCACTACGGAGTTGCGCATATCAACTTTGTACAAGAGCGAAATGAAAAATAAATGACTACTAATTAAATATTAGTCCAAACATAAACCTACATACTTAGTCCAAAAAAGCCCACATATGGCTCAAGTGTAAAAGTCTAAGCCCACATTGGCTAATATAAGTCTAAGCCGACATCGATTAATAGAGTGTGAAATATATTCAAGTAGATAAAGTCTCAATACAACATGCTATATAAGCAATCATAAAACTAAAGATCTCCAAGTGACCCCTCCTATGCAACATCATCACTCATATGCTCTACAAAAAAAGATATTCACATAAATATGTGCATTTGTGTCATAATTTACCATTCATAAGCGTCTACTCATGCCACATGCATGTCATACTATCTCTAGCATATCTCATGAATACATTCTCATGGCACCTACATATCATGCTATTTGACATATCACATCATTGCATATTCAAGTCACCTGCATATCATGTTATATGACATATCACATCATCACATATTTGAGTTACCTGCATATCATGCTATAACCCATATTATCTCAATAACACATTTTCATGCCTCTTGCACATCATGGGTTCAACATACCTCATATCAATCATACACCTTATGTGTAGACATAATCACATCCTGTATGAATGACTTCTCAACATAAACATATCATGCATATCTATTTCTCAATGAAAAACATTCACCCTGCAAATCAAGTGTCTCAAGCACACTATCCTGCATAACATGCAAATTAAGCTATACCCACATGTATAACATAAACTCCCTTATCCCTACACAACAACTATTTTATTGAGCATAATATCACATACACATGTAACAATAACAAATGGTGAATGTATCGCAAATGGAGAGAAATAAACCTGCTCATTAGGGTCAAAAACCCCGAGCACAACTGCTCATCAAGGCTAAAGCCCCTACCACAACTACTCATCAAGATAACCCCGAGCACTACTGCTCATCAAGACAATCCCAAGCACTACTCATCAAGACAATCCTGAGCATGGCCGCACATCAAGACGTCTTGAGCACTACTGCTGTCAAGAAGGTCCAAGCACTATATGTGGTAAGCCAATGCACTCGGATAGACCACCTGCATTCTTAGGGTCCAAATATCTCATTAAATAGCATATAGCATTCCGCTCTTCTCAACCCGGGGAGGTACCAAGTATCAAGACTGAATTCAAAACAAAATGATGTTCTTTCGGACCAAAACCAATTTGATAAGCCTTCGACAGTTTAATCCAACAATAGATGGCATCCACTTACATCTAACTAATCAAACATGACTAATCACAATGAATCTCATTCATAAATTATTTTCATAATGCGTACAATATGGTACATACGTGAGCAATGTTACATGAGCCCAAATAGAAGAGACATGCTTAAATTAGTCCACATGTGCATCAATCATGGTCCATTGGTGTCAAGTAATCATCACAAATATCTACTCAAATGTGTACATAAATGGTAGTGTTCAAGTCTAAGAGAAGACATATGAAACATAAACAAACCATAATTCAATATCATATACATATATCTATGATTTATCATAGTCCTTTCCTACTGAAATCATAAAGCAAGTATAATGAAAACATCAAAATATGAGTCCAAAACAAGATAACCTCATGCTAAACTTAGGCAAAGATAAACATTAATATACTTAAGCTAGAGCATGGAAACATGATTTACCAATAATTAATATAACATGTGCAAGCATATATGAACATTCTCACGGCTAAACCTATTGAAATCATTAAGAAATCATAAATTAGTTATCAAACATGAATTTATGATAAGTAGAATAACATACTAAATTCAAATAAATATAACCTAAATCATGCTTGAACGAAATCATAAATTTTAAAATGAACCACATAATCCTAGCAATATTTATAGGTAATAACAGCTCATTCTAATCATAAGAAATTAGATTCATAGAGAGAGAACAAGCAATGACCAAAATATTCTAGAATGGAAAAAATTGTCATTTAGCCAATCGAACGGTGCCAAACAGGCTATTCGGCCATTATAATGGCTGTAACAGTTCACTTTATACCCAAAATCTAGTTCGTCTTCAACCTCACGAAAATCAAACCAAAAAATACCCAAAATGCTAGAAAAATTATAAAATCACTTCAAAACTTCATGTTATCAAAATACAAACCTAAAACATGGTAGATCTAACAATTCTTAAGCTTAATCATATGAAAATCAACATAAATGACATGCTTTCAATAATCTACCATTAAAGCACATAAATAAGCAAGAACTTACTTGAATAATTCAAACATGAAATCCAAAGCATAAAATCACTTAAGATGAAAACCCCTTACCTTCAAGAAGTTCTTAGGTCGAAAGAAGCTCTACTCCATAAGAAACCCCACCCAAAATTAGGGTTTTGATTAATACTTGATCAAAATCAAATATTAAGCTTAAATAACCTTGAAAACAAATAGATCTATAATTTCCTTTGATTAAAAATGAAAAATCCCTCTTTTAGGGTTTAAAAGAAATAAATCAAGAATCTATTTGGAGAAAGTGGGAATAAGATAGATTAAGAGAAAATCTGGAAGATTATGGCTTAAAACTCACATAAATCGGATTTCTCCATTTGGCAATGGGGATTAGGGCACCACCTTGCCTCCTACTATAGCTATTTTCCAATTTGGAATTGGGCTACGATTTTCCTTATATAGTAAGTTATTGGGGTATATGTAATATCCCTGATTTTTCTATAATTTTTCTGTAACTTTCTATTAATTTTTGGAATGTTCTGCAGTTTTCTGCTTGTATTTTCGATGAAGAAATTTTACGCTTCGGCATATCCGTGTTTGTAAAACTTGTGATCGTATGAGTCAGGATCATTTTTAATCCATTTGATTTAAATTGAGTGGTGTTTAGTCGCAGGTCATGGGCCTCGACGCATCACATAAAATTTTTGGCGTAAAAATGGGAGAGAAAGGATGCAGCACGAAAGAGAACTGAAGAAAGAAAACAAATATATATATATATATATATATATATATATATATATATATATATATATATATATATATATATATATATATATATATATATATATATATATATATATATATATATATTCCCCGAAGGTTAAGGTGACGCCCTAGTGGCATTCTCTTCCTTTTCGATGTTGAAGCTAATTAATTGTAATGAGCTTCAGTTGTCAGTAGTATGTGTACGATAGTAAGAGTAAGTTGTATGTTTCAGATTCTGAGTAAGCTGTATGTGTAAGATTCAGAGTAAGTGTGAGCTTCTAAGGAAGACAGTAAGAGTAAGTTTATGAGTATGAGTAAGATTGTACGAGTAAGGTAGTACAAGTAAGTTCATACAAATAAGGTTGTACGAGTATGTGCATGCTATAAGTGTAAGTGTCCAATTGTGCGAGTAAGTTATAAGACTCTGATTCAGAGTGTAAGTGTAAGAGTATGCTACAAGGGTAAGTGTAAGTTCAGCCAGTTTGATCGTATTTGTGTAAGATACATTATTTATGCTACATGTATTTTCTTGCTTCATGTGTGATTGCATGAAAGCATCTATGTATGAACTTACGGAGTTCATTGATTTATTTTCCCATACTGGGTATTTTCCTACTGAGTATGAAAATACTCAACCTATTTTTTTAGCCCATTCATTTTGAGGCTTTTGCAGGTCGTGCGATAGCTTTCTAGACTGGACTTTTCCCTGCGATGGACTATTTTTCCTCGACCTGGAGTGCAGCGAAATCGTAGTGAGGCTTTGTAGATTTTAGTGCCACGATCTCATGTATAGTTTAAGGTGAGAAAAATGTATCATGTATTGGACTTGGGTATGTATATATGATTTATTTTTCATACTATGAACGACCTTGTACTTAGAGATGTCTGGGAGGTATTGGTTTTTAAAGCCCATGGCCATGACAGGTTTTACTTTTATATTTTTGTTTCAGGTCACGCCTGAGAATGTTAGTTTTGTCATATAATGAATTAATTTACCAAAATTATTTTCATATAATTTTAAATTTTGTTAGTTCTTTTGATTTACGTCGGTATTTTGAAATAAAATATTAGCAAAGTTTTTAATTAAATATAAGGAAAAACCTCGGGCGTGATAGTATAAATATGAACTGTTGGGCTATAAATATAATTATAACACCTTAAGTGGCTGATTAGGTTCATTTTAAGGCTAAAAATTAGTTTAAAAATTCCAAAACTCATTAAGATGAAATAATTAAAACTTAAGGTCATGTGGGACACTCGCCATCCAAATGTGAAGCAGGGCTCACGGTGGGGTCCACACCCTTAATTTAAGAAAATTTACCATAAAATTCCTAAAAATATGATAAATTAAGTTTTCAAAACTTGCAAAAAGAATTAAACCTTATTAAAACCATAATCACCAACCCTTAACCGCAAAATCAAGTCAAACCGACAAATTTGAGCAAAAATACACAATAATACATAATTAAATCAAACTAAACAAGGTTAAAGTTAGAGATCTTACAATTTTAGTGCATCCCTAGGAACCACCACACGGGTTACATGGTTGGGGGCTAAGGTAGGTGACTTGCAAGTGGAATTAAGGTGAATTGAAATTGGATTTCGTGAAGACATTGGAATACAATCCTCCCTCCTTGTGTTGCCACGATTGTGACCTCCTTCTGTCTATGATTTGAAATCTTAATCATCAATTTTAGGTTGGAATTTACAAGATATGGTCATTAGTCCACATTCACTCCCTTGGTCCAATATCCAGCCAATCCCCTTGACGACATATAATTTGAACCTAAAGTAAGTTGCTTACTGACCTCTGACCTATATGGGTGGTGATTATAGATTAAGGACCAACGTATGTAGAACCCCACAAAGTAATTGTGCCTTGATGAATGACTATTCTCACTCAACACTTCTCCAGTGTTCTATGTCCATTCCCCATCAATTTTCAAGTAACAAGTGTACAGTTCATTCCCTTTCAACCAATAAGGAAAAGTGTATGAAGCAAAGTTACAATGAGAGTTACACAAATTGCACTGAAGATTCTTCGGGCATTTTAACCTCTAGTTTACAAATCAAAGACTAAAAATTGGGTGAAGTAGATATTCATAAAACTTTGAAAGGCAAAAAAATGGCCCAAATAATCAAACAAGATTATTATAAGATTGTGGCCCAGTTCAGTATTCATACAAATAACAAGAGGTCATGATGGATTGGAATGTGATAAGAGGCATATATACGTGTTCCCTGATGATTCCTCCATGTCCAGCACTATAAAAAGCAATATCCTCTTTTGTTGAATGTTGGGACCAAGGAGATATATGGTGATGCTCCTCTAAGGACTAGAGAAATAGGGACCGTGCAAATGTAGGTGCTTGACAAAGTGGCCTTTGACCACAACGCTTTCCCACGAGTCATCACATGTAAACTTGTTATTCTCTTTCTCATGACATATGTAAAAGTTGAATTGATATAGATACATTTGATATGATAGCATTATACGTTGAATAACAATGATAATATAGGTAATTTGATATAGATACCTTTGCTAGGATGATATTACACATTGTATATTAGTGATAATAAAATTAATTGACCTTCTTATTATTTGTTGTTCAAATGTACATCCTTTGAAATGCCCTTAGATTAGTAGAAAGATTTGTAGGGATGCAATCATGCAAAAGTTATGAATAATATAAAGTAATATCTGTCATGTAAGTGTTTACACATGAAAGTTATGAATATAAAGTAATATCTGTCCTTAGATTGGACTTTTTGCTATAATGTCCCGATATCGTGGAATTTGAATGGATACTAAAGGCCTTTGTAAAATAAAGGGCATTCCACATTCTAGTCATCATGAAGGGAACCATCATTCCGGTTCTGATGAAACCAACATGCCAATGCACTAAGCGAACACCTTTTGTACGTACGCCATCCTTTTGTTCAAGTGACATCAATCTCCTCTTTACTACCTCATAAAATACTAATAAAGGGAGGCCGACACGCACTAGAAAATGGAGGCCGACACGCACTAGAGGTCAATACTAATACGGTAGGGGGGGCGATATGCCCCCCATACGTATCTTCGATACGTACCGGCCGTATCGGGCATACAGTATCGATACAGCCAATACGTATTGATATTCTAATATTTTAATATTTTTTTATTTTAAAAAATATTTTTTTAAATTTTTTTCTTAAAAATAAAAATATAATTCGAATTCAACCTCTTCTAATGACTATGTTTTTATTATATTAAAAATATTTTTAAAAAAGTTATATGAGACAATATAAGTGGGTCTATATAGTTTACATAATTTTTTTTAAAATATAGTGCTCCACAATTATGCATTTACTAAAACATCTACTGTATGAGTTTTTCAATAATATTTATATGTCTCATTAAATATCTTATTTAATTTTAAAATAAATTAATTTTAGAACACTTAATATGGGGGGGAGGGAATAATAGTTTGTAGAGGACAGAGGGAGTAAAATGTATGGTTCTAAAATAAAATAATTTTAGAGCACTCGTATCAATTTATACGACCTTCTAAAATGAAGTATTATAATGATATATTATTAGGTATAATATTTTTTTATGTATATCAAAGGGTTTAAGACTGTTTTGGCGCGTACCAAGCATATCATCGGTGTCTACCCGTATCTATGATCATCTATACTATCATCCATATCGATATTGCCTTCCATGGCTTGGAGGAGGTTAGCATTTTCATGTGGCGACTAGAGCTTGGCAGAGGCCACTATCCTTGCCGGAGAAACCATCGTGGCCAGGTAACGTCTCCTCTCACCCTCCAATTGTTGTTGTCTTCGATTCTCTGTTTTGATTTTTTTCCTCTGCATACCCTATTGCCTACTCTGCTCATGACCACCTCTCACATTTTTTCAAATTATGGATTAGTCAAATTTTAAAATTGTAGATAAATTTTTTTTAGGAATTAATTATTTTAAAATCAACAGCTCAAATCCGAAGATTCTAGTAATACAAGATTTGGGTATCCAAATATTTTAAAATTTAACAGTTCAAATCCAAAAATTTGGATTATATTCTAAAATCTCATATTTTAAATCCACTATTTAAAATTTTGATTGACTAACCCCCTGTTTGTGAACTTGACCATGGTGACTGTTTGTTATATGTTATGTGATGTAGCCTGATGTTGCTGCACCTCGAGTCAATGTCCTTGTGATATATTTTCCGACGAACATATCCATGGATCCAATCTATAGATTTGTATAAGGAACTTCCATGTCATGCCCTCATGTTGTTGGAGTGATAGCACTACTTAGAGGAGTGCACCCTAGTTGGTCTGCTGCTTCCATAAAGTCAGCTCTTGTCACTACTGGTATGTATCTACTACACCTTAGACTATAGTACCACATAACAAGATTAATCAAGTGAAGAAACATATATTGAATGCTCAAACCATGCCTCAAAGGTTTTTAGTTTGAATCCTCACTCTATGGACCACCTCTAGGAATTAAATCCCAACTTATTTAGTGAGTGTGATATGTAGGCATTGCACAAATTTTGTTAGGTGATTGCTAGTGAAGCTTCACAACCATTGATGGCCTTTGATCGTCACACACCTTGTAGCGTACAAAATATGCACATAAATTATGATTTTATACAGATTTTTTCTCTACGGTAAGATCTCTAATTTTATTTTGATTTAATTCCTTTTTATTGTGTAATTTTGTTTGCTTTCCGGTTTGATTTATTTTTTAGGGTTTTGGGTTAGTTAATTATGAATTTCTTAAGATTTAATTTTATTTTTAAGAATTTTAATGTCAAGCTTGATTTACCCGGAAGAAAGAAAATCTCTTTGTGAACATGACCATGGTGATTGTTTGATGTATATGTTATGTGACATAGCCTGATGTTGCTACACCTAGAGTAAATGTCCCTGCACCATTTTCTTCGGTGAACATATCCATGGACCCAATTTATAGATTTGTATTGGGAACTTCTGTGTTATGCTTTCATCTTGTTGGAACCCTAGCACTACTCAGAGCAGTGCACTCCAATTGGTCTCCTACTTCCATAAAGTCAACTCTTCTCACTATTTATAAGTTTCTACCCCTAAGACTCTTGTACCCTATAACAAGGTTAATCGAATGAAGAAACATATTTGAATGCTTGAACCACGCCTTGAAGGCATTGAGTTCAAATCCCTACTATGTGGCCAGCTCTAAGAGTCAAATCCCAACTTATTTGGTGTGTGTGAAATGTGGGTGTTGCACGAATTTCCACTAGTGACTAGTAGTGAAGCTTCACAAGCTGTTGATGGCCTCCGAATGATGACACACATTGTAGCATACAAAATATGCATAGAAATTATTTTTTTAGCTGATTTTGTGTGATACAGTGTGCATGATCGATATGAGGTTATCAACTTTTCACCAAGCGATTTGAGTTTATATTGCACATGCCAGATGAGATTGGTGGTAGGATACTATGCTCTAAAAAGGCTGGTTGCCCTCCCCCTTAACCAGTCTTGCTCCTTCTAGTTGGGTCATTAGGACTCTAAACCCTCGTTAACTAAAATAATAATAAAAAAAAATAGATCTATTTGGAAACAACTTAAATCCATGAGACTTAAATGTGTGATGGCTAATTGCAACATCTACAACAAATTCATCAGAAGAGCCTATTTATGCACTCGGAACTTCAAAGAAAATTACAAATCTGTTAGTTGCATGGCCATGTCCCTTTCATTAGGGATGCATCTAGCTAGACCGTGCTCCATGATCAAAGTCTGTGACCAATACTAAAGAGGTTATAGCATGTTACATTGGCCGTACATAATTTTCCATGATTTACTATTAATTTATAATATATGTCTCAACAAGTTTGTTTCGTGAGGCTACTTAAAATAAGTTAATTATGTAATTTTTTATACATGTTTGAACTTATGTTATCATACAAATATCTTGGGCAATTAGTTTAGTCCCATATATGTAAGTCTCTCAAGTTCATTTTGATATAAACAACTCTAGGTTAGATGAATCTTAGTTTGACCTTGACTAGCTAGAGTGGTTAAAATGCATGTTTACCTAATTTACACAAGTGGAACAAATCCACCACATTGCTAGTGGATCATTTCACTACTATATAATATATTGTAATGCCATTAACATGTCCAAACATGATCTTTATCATGCTTGACACATCATAATGTGTCAAAATATGAGTGCAATGATCCACCAACCATGTGGTAAATCCATTCCAATGGACAAGATATATGATACTCTTTCAACCTTAATTATATTTCTTAAATACCTTCCCACTTCTCTATTCTTAGGTTTTCACCCTCAAGGTAAATCAATTAAAACCCAACTACCATGTGCAAGTATAAAGTTCATTTCACTTTGTACAACCTTTTTTCAAAAAGGTATATCTCTAGCTACTATAGCATCTTGATATGTCAAAGGGTCTTCTTGAATCAGATAAGTAAGAAGTCATCTCCACATTTCTTCTCTATTATGAGCCTTTTACTCTTCATAATCTCAATATTAGGTTGAGTCAAATCCTAAATCCTAGGACTCCTTGATAAGCAAGATTGTTCCTGCATTATAACCATACCTTTCTCCCTTGTGGCAAAGATATTATCAAAGAATATTGCATCATCAAATTCTTTAATTATTTTAGGTGCATAATTTGATTGATCAGACTTTAGTACTAAGAATCTATATGCATTACTGTTTTGTGCATATCGATTAAATACACCATTGTAAGTCTTAGGTTATAGTTTATCCACCTTTACATCGAGAATTTTTACCTTTGCAAGACATCCTCACACTTTTGATGAATTTTAAGCTAGACTTTCTTCCTTCAATCAACTCGAAAGTGATTTTCTCTTGACCCTTATAAGGCACCTTATTTAGGATGACACATAGAAAAACAATACTTATCCCCACAAGTTTTTGGGTACCTCTAAAATCATGAAAATAATACTCCACACTATCAAATATTAATCTCTTGATCCACCTCTTAGTTTTATTTTCAACCTAAGTCTTATAGTTCTTAAATTTATCAAATGCCTCATCTTTACTTTTTAGCAAATAAACATAACAAAATTTTAAGGCTTCATAAATAAAGGTAATAAAATATCTCTTACCTCCCCTTGTCACATTACCATCGATTTCACCTAACAATTTGTTATAAAAAATTAGGAAGCTTAACATCTACATTCCAATTAGACAGGGCAAACCTAGGGATCATATCATATAATGAAATCACTTACTCTTAATTGAAACTAAGGATGAAATTTCTATACAAGAAATTAATTTATTTTTCTCCTAAACGGGATTCTGAACTATTGGAGGTAAACAAAGTGCTCACATAGTCGTACTAGATATTATATGGAGAAAGGTAGCTAGAGCTGCACACCCTCTCATACGATATATAAGCAAATACCTAGGGTCATTTTTTAAATTGCACTAAACATAAATTGAATTCTTCCATTGGATCAATTCTGATAATTCCAGATTTTTAACTTGTAAATTTACTGACAAGTAAGTGACTAAGATCATAGTCTCTCTTTTTTTTGGTAGCTATGTAGTCATAAATATGATAGCATTTTGTGAACTCTCCACTAGCTGCTTAATATGTAAGATATTTGCTATATGACATCTGGCTTCTCACCGCCATTAGATATGTCTAACTAGTCCTAGCACAGTTTCTTGAAATCTGTTAGAAAAGTTTCTTGTTTGTCATATATCCAAAGAAATGTTGTAAATTTCAGAGGCATGTAATATTGCCCATTATGTGCAGGAAATCGGACCATCGATTCTGATAATGAGTTGGGTTGTTCCATTTAAGGCCGTAGCACTTTATATATAGTTAATTTTAATAAATTATATTTCCTTACTCCTATTAATGGCTCTATTTAAAAAATACTTAACACATATTAACGACTCCATTTGGCTCAATTTAAATAGCTGGGCATTTAAGAAAACCTTCGAATGCCTCTGTTAAACAGAGCAGCAACTGAATTTTCTGTGCATATAAAATAAAATGTTACTGTAATTAGGTTCTACTGGCCATACAAAACTGTAAACGATCCATTGTAATTTGTACTTGTATTTTTTGATTGGTGTTCTTTAGCAGTATTTAAGGGGAAGCATTTTCAATGTTCCCCATTTGCTATAAGCCGAACGTAAGGAGCGTTTAGAAGCCAATTATATATGAGATCAACAGCACACATGCTTAGTGTCAATGCCATTGACGCTTACATGCGATAGCATGTGCACTGCAATCTTAAATATGAACAGCTCCAACACATTTTTATGCTCGGCTCATAGTGAGAGAAGAGTTTTTCGTACTCCTCACTGACAATAAACCTTGTATAAACTAAAAAGAAGAGTCTTTTATTCTCAAGATAGAGAGTGTACACGCTATTGCTAACATGTACATTGTCCATCTTAAATATCAATAACTCCACGCTTGACATGAAAAATTCTTCCCATAGTTTAAATTACCGGTTCCATCTGTTTTCCCCGTTTTCCTGATACCTCTCCTTTGTTGTAGTAGCCTGTTATCATGGATCACAAAAACTAATTAAGGAAGCTTGGTCAAGTTAGATATATCCTATCAAAAGCTAATTGCTCCCTTGATTGGCCCAGGGCGTTGTAGCTTTTGTCAATGCTAAAAAGTGATAGTGATTATTCCTACAGGCACCAAAAAGAAAGGGCCATTCAAAACTTACCATTGATTATTAGCTGTAAGACCTACACGGTAAAAATGATATTTTTATACCCTAAACAGGGTCTTTAACGGTGGAAAAATAATACGAAGAGACTTGACCGGATGCCACTTCCTGAGTCTTCTGGTAAAAGTATACCTGCACCTTCTTTTGAGGTGACAGGCTCTTTGATGCTACCATTCTATGAAGTTGATTTTTTAAACGTAAGTCTTCTCAATATTTGTAGAGGATCGGACTAAGGAAAATTGAAAGAGCATAATAAAAAGTTCGGTAAAATTTGGGCCCATTTAGATGTGTAGGTCATTTTCATCACACGGTTGAATCTTACATTCAAATAAATAGTTGAGATTACATTATTTAATTTAAATTCATGGAGGTCTAAAAATGGCGTAGAATTAATTGGGATTTAAAGATCCACAAATATGATGTTGGTAAACCACATTTGATATTATTTTAATATATAAGACTCATTCATTTAACTTTATCAATTTTTAGCCATTAATTTAGGGTTAAAATTTTAACCAACCTTGATGAGTAGGTCTTACTTATAGAAATTGACCAAAAATTCATACAGCCTACCCTCATGATTTATTACCCAGATTTATTACCCATTTTCCTTATATACTTGCGTTTTAAAAAAATAACCTTATAATAATCAACCTCATAGATGCAAGCTTGTTGGAAACACTATAATCTTCTCCCTTTCTATGGCTTTTCTTGTTGGAAATGTCACAAAAAAATAAGAACATTTCATGCAAGTATAGATTTTTGCACTCTAAGAGTCAAAGTTTTTACGTGTAATAGGAGTATTACATGTTCAATTTTGCACAACAAGTCCGGCCAAAATATTAATGAAACTCGTTTTTGTCTGCTACATAGTCGCTTCTGTGCAAGCCAGGATCTTTGTAAAGGTCAGGCAAATACTTTTACTTTGAAATTTTGTAAACACAAATACGTTCACACTCATATAATTTTGATTATACAATACCCGTAAATCTAAGGATGACCGGAAAAAATGACATGCATTGTCGGTTCTTGATTGAAAGACATGTGTCGGACATAGATATAAGCACCCGAGAACGTGTTAACTTTTTTATAATTATAAAAGTTTAAGATAATAATATATGTCCTTTTATAATTGTTTATGAATAATTCTCTTATGAAAAAAACTGTTGGATAATATTATATTTGCACTCTATGCATATTTAGTCTAAATGAAATGAATCAATGCCAACAATGACTTAAATTGTCAAAAAATAATAATTTGTAACTATATATATTTTTATTTGTATTGTATTATAAGATGAATTTAAATAAGGTTTCCCAATAATAAGAGAAAAGTCAATAAAAATAAATAAATAAATATACATACAATACTACAAATACATAAGAAGTTATTAATGTTGTTTAGACTTTCATATCAAATTAACTTGGTATCTTTAGCTTGGCTCAGGTAGAAAGTTATCAAAGGTTATTTTGTACAATGCACCTATAACTTGTACTTAAATAGCTAGCATCATGTTTTTGGAAGATTGTCAGTATACAATCTATCTGTAGTACCAAAGTTTTCAACAGCTGAGGTGGGGCCATTGCCCCAAGTCGCCCCACCTTAGCTTTGTGGACCCTTCCGAAGAAGCATCCTCTCTACTTCTAGTTCCGACTTTTCTATTGTATTGATTGTGCATTATTCTCTGTCATTTTTAGTCCCAAAGTCTATTATAAAAAGGTCTGGAGAGGAGACTCCGCCAAGAAATTACCAAGAGCCAAACAAGGATAAAGACCGCGACAAACCAACCTTAATAAGTAGCATTTTCGCTCATAGTGCTGTTCAAGAAACAAACAAGCAGAAATGGAGCACCCACCACTTCATGGACACAGAAGCCTGCGAATTTCAGCACTCTATCTTCTTCTTCTTTTTCTCTTATTCCATCAACATGTAACTACACTTTTCGTCAGTGCCGAAAGCAATGTGAGTGACTATCAGATTTAATTCTATGCCCTTCTTCTTCATTAGCTCTTGTCTGAGCTGCTGGATGGCATGACACAGGTGTACATAGCTTACATGGGAGAGAGGCGCCATGAAGATCCGGCCATGGTCGAAGAGACACACCACAACGTGCTGGCTACTGCACTAGGAAGGTATACACTTCATAATTTTGTAATCCCCTTGTCCTATATTAATAGTTATATTTAGAAAAATGGAGAAACCACACAAAGAAAAATAAGTTTAAGATACTTTTGTCTAAGTACCCAACCACTTAAATCTAACCAAATGGAGCTATTAATATGGAACAATTTCTTTTTTACCAAATAGAGTTATTAATTTAAGACAGAGGGACTAATTAGAAACAACAAAGTCAATCATCATGGAAAGCTCTTAGACCTTTTTTACTTCATTTGTGTTCAATTGCAGCAAAGCAGCAGCAGAGGAGTCAATTATATACAGTTACAAGCATGGCTTCTCGGGTTTTGCCGTCAAGCTGACAAGATCTCAGGCACGGATATTGGAAGGTATATTGTACCAGACTGAAGCTCTCTTTCCTCAGTGCATATATACCTACTTGTCAATAATATATGGGCTGACGCCATTAATTCTTTGAGTGGAGCTGCAGAACAATCAGATGTGGTGCATTTGGTACAGAGTCATTTCTACAAGCTGCACACCACAAGGAGTTGGGACTTCCTTGGCCTACCCTTACACACTTCTGATCCAAATAACCTTCTGATTACGAGTGACAAGGGGAATGGAACCATAATTGGCATCATTGATACAGGTTAGTCTCTAATATATTTCAAGTAATTGGTTAACAATCGTCAATGGAGGAGCTTAGGAAGTTGGTGGGGGAGAATGATAGGAGCCTTCATCTCTCTAGCCAAGAAAGGGAAGCCTAAGAAGAAGGTCCCTATCAGAGAATCGTTACTGAACTTCGCCACCTACACTTTTATGTTGTTCTGCAGTATAGTTGCCGCTTAACAGAGGTTCAATCCCAAAAGGGTGTTTCCTGATCGTCCTGATCGCAAAAGAAACACATTTTAATTACAGGCGAAATAGTTGAAGTGAATTGCTTTCATGGGAATCTGCAGAATTATTTTTTATAAATTACTTTTTCGTAGATATACCAACTATGTCTTTGTAAATCTTATATTGATACTAAAAATATAAATATCTTCAAGAAGCTGAGAAGGGGGTGGGAGGAGGTCCTGACCGCAACCCCTGGACTTTGCCATAGGATGTAGGGCCGGTATAGTGGGATATGGTGACTGATATTGAAAATTTAATATTTTCTCAATCTTATATTAATATTTATATTTTAAAAAATTATTATTTTTATTGAATGGTGAAACTCATGTTTTAATAGAAGTCTAATAGAAGGAAAAATAAGCTTGTGATATTTTTTTTTAAATATTTAACTACTTAAATTTAATAAAATAGAAGGGGAGGGGAGTATTTTTTAATGAGAAAAATATTCCCTTATCAACACTTCCCCTCAACATGTCTCCCTTCTACTACCTCAACTAAAATGAAAAGACATTGAAATTTGCGTCTACGTCCATATGCGTTAAAACTTAAATTTGACGGTAGACTTACATGGTCGGGTTTTCAATGTTATTGTGATGGGATATGCTTGAGATGCTGGATGTCCACCGTTCATTAATATTAGTTCAACTGGTAAATTTCCACCGTTGGGTTTTCAATGTTACCGAGTTTGGCTCTAAAGTGGACTATAGATGTCCATTGTCCACAAATTGAGTCCATATATCGAGAAACATGTGAGGCTATAAGCGAGAGATTTTAAAAAATGAACGTGGCTATATGCACCCCGTTTTTTTCCTGTGTCCCCCATTGCTCTCTTACCCCGCCCTCATTTATTGAAATATCTCACATCCCTTATTTTTATCCCACTTTCTATTTTCCCACTTCCCCTTCTCTTCTCCTTCTCAGGCGCCGACAAGCCGGTATCAACGCCGGCGAGTTAGTATCAATGCCGGTGACTGCTAGACGCGGCCGTGGCCGTGATTGCGCGCGGCTGAGCAGTGTCGGTGGTTGCACACTGGCCACGGCTGCACTGGCCGCGCACTAGCCACGGCCACGCGTTGGCCGCGGCTGCGACTGTGCGCGGCTGCGCAGTGGCCGCGGCCGCGACATCGCGCGATTGCGCAGTGGCCGCGGCCGCGACATAGCGCGATTGCGCAGTGGCCGCGGCCGCGCAGGCCAAAGCCGCGACCGTGCGCGGCTGCGCAGGCCACAGCCGCTACAGCGCGCGACTGCTCAATGGCCGCGGCCGCGCAGGCCGTAGCCACGACTGCGCAGTGGCCGCAGCCACGGGCTGGCCAGGCTGCCGGCTACAGCCAAATCGGGCCGCGGGAGACACTGGCCGGCGGCCAGCCGGCCACGGCCAGATCTGGCCGTAGCCTCAAGTCGCTGGCCGCCGGTGTCGATGTTGCCGGAGAAAATGGGGGAAGAGGGAAGAAAAAAAATAAAGAGAGAAACATGGGGGAAGAAAGAGAAGAAATGAGGGGGAAACAATGGGGGACAAAGCATAAAAAAAAAACCCACTTTTTTTCACTTTTTGGGGGACGCTGAGAAAAAACCGGGGTCTAAATAGCATCGTTCTTAAAATATTTACCCACAGACAAATAGAAGTTTTTTGGGATCCATATAGGCGTTTTAAAATATACTCCTATTGTAATCTAATTTTCTAAAGCACATGGACAGGTATATGGCCGGAGTCTCAAAGTTTTAATGACAAAGGGATGGGTCCACTGCCTACACATTGGAAGGGTCAATGCCAAACAGGCCAACACTTCAAGTCCAAAAATTGCAACAAGAAACTAATAGGGGCACGCTGGTACATCAAAGGGTTCCTTGCACAACTAGGAACACCATTCAATAGTAGTGCATATGGCGAGTACCTATCCCCTAGGGGCGGCAATGGGCATGGCACCCACACAGCTACCACCGCTGGCGGGTCATTAGTGGCTGGCGTGAGCTACCAGGGACTGGCACAAGGCATTGCCAGAGGAGGTGCCCCCCATGCTTGTCTAGCCATATACAAGGCATGCTGGAACTATGGAGGCGGGCTTTGCTCCCATGCCGATGTGTTGAAGGCCATGGATGATGCCATCAACGATGGAGTGGACGTGCTATCCTTATCCATTGGTGACCCTGTGCCCTTCTTCCCTGACATCCATCCCCACAATGTGATAGGCGTAGGAGCATTTCATGCAGTGGCCAAGGGTATACCAGTGGTCTGCTCTGCCGGGGACGACGGCCCCACAGGACAGATGGTCACAAATACGGCACCATGGATCATCACAGTTGCAGCTAGCACCATGGATAGGGCATTCCCCGTTGCCATCACCCTTGGTGACAATCGAACTATGATGGTATTCTTCTTTGATTTAAATAATTCATTGCAAGTGTTAAGAATGTGACCTTATTACGTGATCTTTAATTATGTGGTAGGGGCAAGGGCTTCATGCTGGAAAGGCAATTGGGTTCAGGGGCTTGTATTTCGACGAAGGTGTTGGGCTTGATATACATGATGGCGGGTAAGAATCTGCCAAAAATTTATGTGGGTCTTTAGCAAGTGTGAGGACTAACATCTACACATTTCATACTAAAAATGGTTGCATGGTTGCAGGTTGTGTGATGACCTACCTTTTAATGACTCATCCATGGCGGGTAAAATCACCCTTTGCTTTGGTTCTCCCTTATTTGCTTCAGCATCGGTCAGCCTAAATGGAGGAGTGGGCGTCATTGCTGCAACAGATTTGAGCACATCAGTCAGAGACTGTGTTGACATCCCATGTGTATTTGTAGATTACCAGACTGGAACTCAAATACTGAACTATATTCGTTCTACTAGGTATGTTACCAAGCTTTTAAGCTCACATATGATCTTTAATTGATATAATCTCATATAATACCTATTTCAGTATTTTGTCTAAATGTGGTTCAAGGTCTCCAATGGTGAAGATTGGCCCTTCCAAAACCTTAGTAGGAAAGCCTGTCTCAATCAAGATTGCACAATTTTCATCTAGGGGACCTAACTCAATGGCACCAGAGGTTTTGAAGGTGAGTCAATGTTAATAAATGATGGATAATGAAATGAAGGGAAGAAATAATTCTCTTTGTGAACCTGACCATGGTTATTGCTTGATATATGTTATGTGATGTAGCCCGATGTTGCTGCACCTGGAGTCAATGTCCTTGCGGCATTTTCTCCGATAAACATATCCATGGATCCAATCTACAAATTTGCATCAGGAACTTCCACATCATGCCCTCATGTTGCTGGAGTGGTCGCACTACTCAGAGCTGTGCACCCGAGTTGGTCTCCTGCTGCCATAAAATCAGCTCTTGTCACTACTGGTAAGTTTCTATGCTTTAGACACTAGTACTCCACAACAAGATTAATTGAGTGAAGAAACATATATTGAATGCTAGGATGTATTGAGTTCAAATACCCACTATGTGGGCCACCTCTAGGAATTAAATCCCAACTTAATTATTTGGTGAGTGTGATATGTGGGCATTGTAGAAATTGCGCTGGTGACCTCTAATGAATCTTCACAAGCCCTTGATGGCCTCGGATCGATGACCCACCTTGTAGCATACAAAATATGCACATAAACTATGATTTTATGCTGATTTTGTGTGCTATAGTGTGCATGATCGGTATGAGGTCATCAACATTTTCACCAGCGAATTTGAGTTCACATTGCACATGCCTGAGGGGATTGGTGGAAGGATAGTATGCTCTAAAGAGGCTAGTTATACCCCTCCCCCTTAACCAGCCTTGCCTATTCTAGTTGGTTCCTTACACCTCAAACACCCCTTGTAAACTAAAAATAAAAAAATAAAAAAGTTATATTTGGAAACAACTTGAATCCATGAGACTTAATTGTATAGTGGTTGATTGCAGCATCTACAACAGATTCATCGGGAGAGCCTATTTATGCGCTTGGAACTTCAGAGAAAATTGTAGATCCATTCGACAACGGAGGAGGAATTGTTAACCCCAACAAAGCTGCCAACCCTGGTCTCATCTATGACATGGGCATGCCAGACTATGTTCAATACTTATGTTCCATGGGGTACAATAACTCGCTCATCTCAAGATTGTCAAAAAAATTTGTTATGTGCCCAAACAAAAAGCCATCAATGTTGGACTTAAACCTCCCTGCCCTCACTATTCCAAGACTCCAAGGGACTGTGACTGTATCAAGAACAGTCACGAATGTTGGCCCTATCAATTCTGTTTATTATGCTTATGTTGAGGCTCCAATGGGGGTAGAGGTAGTGGTGGTTCCAAGCACTTTGATGTTCAATTCTAAAGTGAAGAAGCAATCCTTTACAGTGACATTCCATTCAGCCCACACGGTGCAAAGAGGATACTACTTTGGAAGCCTCAGCTGGAGTGATGGAGAACATGTTGTGAAGAGCCCTATATCTGTAAAGGCAGAAATCTCACCGTCTTTTGCAGATTTATCATGATTATGAGTATATGAAACATGTTATAATGTTTTCTTTTAAGAATTAATGTGATAACCCAGATTTTCGGTATGTTTCTAATAATAAAAATTTAATATATTAATAAAATATTATTTTAAATTTTGTACTTAAAGGGTTATTGTAGAACTCTAAAAGAAGAACATAATGGTTTTTTAATCATTTAAAACAGATGTTGGGGCTGTAGGTAATGGTGGGAAACATGCTTCATAGGCAGGACCCATAGTAAAATTATGACAAAGCTTATCCTTATGTGGTCTTGTTTTGAAGGGCTCATCGATACGAGTCCATCAATACCAAGAATGTATAATTTTGATTTATGGTTAAAAAGTTATGTTAGTTTTAATTTTAAAAATGGGAAAGGGCTGGGGTTTGTTGTTTATAGTAAGTAAGTCAATATGCTAGAAAATTACTTATTGGGCTAGGAATGGGCCCAATAAGCCTTAAGTGAACCTATATGTGTACACTAAACCTATAAAATAAAATTAACCAAACTCAAACCCATTTAGAAGAATCAAGAGAGGGTTGCAACTGAAGGGTTTAGCATGGAGGCCGATATGGATGTGGTCCCATAGTGGGGCCCACTTCCTTGATTAAGAAATTTAAATAGAAAAAATGACACAAATTAGTGTGGCATTTGGTGGATTAAGCTAGACACTAATGTGTCCCACTAAATTTAAAATTGACAATAGTAAGAAAACCATAAAACTTACTGACCTTACACGGAGTACTTGTCATCCAAGGTTGACAATGGGCATGCCACCCACACAGCGGCCATTGGTGGCAGGTCATTGGTGTCTGATGTGAGCTACCAGGGACTAGCCAAGGCATTGCAAGAGGCAACACCCCACATGCCTGTTACCCATATACAAGGCATGCTAGAATTATAAAGGTGGGATATGCTCCAACGCAAATGTGTTGAAGGCCATGGATGATGCCATCCTTGATAGACTGGATGTGTTATCCTTGTCATCGATGACCTTGTGCCTGCCTTCCCTGACATCCATCCCCACAATGGGATAGTCATAGGGGCATTTCATGCAGTGGACAAGGGAATTCTGGTGGTTTATGACATCCAAATGACTGCCCTTCAGGACAAACGGTCACAAATACATCGTTGTGGATCATCATAGTTGCAGCTAACACCATGGACATGACATTCCTCACTGCCATCACCCTTGGTGACAAGTGAACTATGCTGGCAATCTTCTTTGGTTTATGTCATTCATTGTAAGTGTGGAGAATGTAGCCTTATTGCATACTCTTTATGTGTGACGGCCGTCCTTTTTTTTTATCGTCATAATGTTCGACACGCTCCGCCAACACATGTGCGTCCAAAACACGACGGCCGTCAATGCAGATCACAGTCAGATATGCTTTATATCAATAATGAGCATATCACAGAGTCATAGCACAACAAAATATTATTCATGTGCTTAATAGCATATTTCACACAAACCATAGCCTTAGGTTCGTAGAGTTTGAAGTTTTACAAGCCTTACAAGTCTTTGGGCACATCATGCCCTTAATCTGCAGTCATATAAATATTACATATTTTTCAAAATCAGAAAGCAGATAAATATCTGGGACACTACACGTCCTTCACCTTTGCCCTCGCTACATTACTTGCAGAATCTAGGGGTGGGTGAGTATTTTAAAATACTCAGTAGGTTGATTTAAAATCTAATAGAGATGCTAAGCAGAAATCTCTTTGAAAACCCTACAACATTTTCTTTAGAAACCTTTATCACGATAAATTATGCATAAAACAACTGGTTCCAAATCACAACAAAACCACAAGCCGCGACACCCTACGGCCTACCCTCGGCGCTCATGGGGCAAATGAGGGCCACTTAGGGACAGAGCTTTCCCACGATGCTCTACCCTGTGTGCGCCACTTGCCGATTTATTTTTCTCGGCGGGCATCATCACTCTATGATTATTCCGGGTTCTTAAGCCCATAAATTAATCATCACATCGTTCAAAACATAGCAATATTCATGCTAAAATAGTTCATCACATTACATGTCTCACATAAATCAATCACATAAGCTTAATAATGTTGAATCATGCGTAAAGAAGTTATACTAAGCACACGTTTAGAGTTTAAAGTCCCCTACCTTAACCCTTTGTTATAATTTTGTAATAGTAGAAGCCTTGAATAAAGAAACTGACCCCACCACAGCGTCCAAAACGTTCAATTCAGTAGGAAACGCTTTTTGAATCTCTCGATTCGGACTTAAAATGAGTGAGAAATGAAGAACATAAGTTTCTGAATGTAGGAGAGAAATGGGAAAACGTGGGAGAGAATTCTCTTCTTTCTTTCTGGATGTCAAGGATGCTATTTATAGAAGAATTGGATAGATGTGAGGTTGACACGTGTCAATCCTATCTGCTTGCATCATTAATCCTATCCACTGTCAATCCTATCCGCTTTGTCAGCAATCCTATCCACTATCAATATTATCCGCTTTGTTAGCAATCCTATCCACTATCAATCCTATCCGCTTTGTCAGCATGCCTATCCACTATCAATCTTATCCGCTTTGTCAGCAATCCTATCCACTATCAATCCTATCCGCTTTGTCAGCATGCTTATCCACTATCAATCCTATCTGCTTTGTCTTAATCCTATCCGCTTTGTCAGCAATCCTATCTAGAAAGATATTATTTTATTCAAATAATATCCTAACCGCAAAATGCGATAACTTCCAACCTTGACATTGGAACCACATGTTCTTATTACCGATGGACTCATGTCTACGAGCCCTTTGAAATAAGACCATCCATGGGTAGGTTATCCCGCACTTTTGTGTAGGTCCCGCCCATATGACACGCTTCCCGGGGCTGTAGCTTTTGCTCCCAACCTCCGTTTTGTGCATTTTTTGATTTGTTACACTCGTTACTCCGAGCTCTACCCAGATACGGGGATTTTACCTAAAAACCCTTAACACTAATCTTAAATTACCAAATTACCCTTAACCCCCTGGGTTAAGCATAACCGCCACGCGATGTGCGACGGACACACAGACGGCTGCGATCGTGCACTATTTTCTGCAGCACAGTGGCTCGGCTCCATCTCTGGCTCGGCTCTGCTCGGCTTGCTGACATCAGCTATTTCGTCTTTTCTTGATTATTTTCAAAACGCGATAACTTTTTGTCCCAAAGTCGAAATTTGACGATCTTGGTACCGATGGACTCGTATCGACGATCCCTTCAAAACTAGACCCCACATGGCAGGTTATCTTGAACTTTTAAAGTGGGTCCCGCCCATGTGGCTCATTTCCTGAGGTCGTAACTTTCGTTCCCGACCTTTGTTTTGAGTGTTCTTGGATGCGTTGTGCTCGTTACTTCGAGCTATACGGGGATTTTATCTAATGAAACCCTCCTAATACTAATCTTAAATTACTAAATTACCCTTAACCCCCTGGGTTAAGCATAACTAGAAAACGGGTCGTTACATTATGTGGCAGGGGCAAGGGATTTATGTTGGAACGACAACTGGGTTCACGGGCTTGTATTTCAAAGGTGTTGGGCCTGATATATATGATAGCAGGTAAGAGAATACCAAAATTTTTTGTGGGCCTTCGACATGTGTGGGGACTGAAATCTGTACATTTTATACTAAAATTAGTTACATGGTTGCAACTTATGTGATGACCTACCTTTCAATGACTCATTCATGGAGGGTAAAATCACTCTATGCTTTAGCTCTCCCTCATTCGCTTCATATTTTGTCATCCAAAATGGAGTGGGCGTAATTGCTACAACGGATATCAATAGATCATTCATAGACTGTCATGACATCCCATGTGTGCTCGTATGTTAGCATATTGGAACTCAAATACTGAACTATATTCATTCTACAAGGTAGTATTATCAAGCTTTTAAGTTGTTAATCTATCTACCCATGATCTTTAATTGATACAATCTTAGATAATAACTGTTTCATGTTGTCTTAATGTAGTTCAATGTAAAAAAGATAGCTCTACATTGTTTTGGGGTGAAAAACTCTTTGAGAGTGAATAACAATGTTGGGGGACTTGACCGAATATCATTTTGTTTCTTTGATTCACAGCCACAAGGGGGTGCAACCATCACGATTTGTAATTTGATGTTTGCAAGCTACGAAAGAACATATGAGGCATATGTATTGTAATTTCGATGATCAAAACTATTTCAAAATTTTATGTATATTTTAGTCTTAGGAATCTGATCACTAGATTTAGTTGTGGCAGAGTCGGATTTAAAATTGATTAACTTGAAAAATATGAGTAGACATGTTCTTATCAATTAAGGTTGAAGACTAAGAATGTTTTGCATTGTGTTGACGAAGGATTTATACTATTTTGTACATTATCATGATCATCTGTTTTAGGGTGGTTTTTCATGCTACCTACTTAGTATTTGTAGAAATACTCGTGCATCTTTTGATGTAAGATCAACACCAGTTTCAGAGTAGCAGTTTTTCTTTGTAGGAGTTGCCTCGAGTTAGCAGGGTAGATTCTCCATAGCCAGTAGGACTTTAGTTTCTTTATTTCATATTAAATTGTAATAAGGCACGGTGTTGCCATCAGATTTCTAATCATGTTATTTTATTATATTATAGAACTTGTACTTGGCTGGGCCAAGATCTTGGTCAATGAATATTTTGCTTTAGTATTGTAAAATACACTAGACTAATCGATTGATCGGTACCTAAATCAGGCTTTTATCAAATTAAGTTGAGAGTTTATCGATCGATCATAGGATTGATAGGTCGATCTCTAGTAGTGTTGTACCTTAATGTAAAAGTGAACAATCAATCACGGTGTCAAATGATTGATTGTTATCTATGTTGGTTGCCTTGTTTAAGCCTTTTCGGAAGATCAAACACTTAAACCGACTTAGTATACTATTTAAAGGCCAGGGAATCAACACACAACTGAAAATCAAAGAGAAGAGAAGGGAGTTCGTTTTCCATTGTTTTCCTAAAGGAGATCATCCTTGAGATTCATGCTTATGTTGATGGTGATTTTATGAAGACATAATTGAAATATAAGAATCTCACACAAATTCAAAGAGGAGTTACAACAAAATCTTCAAAGGAGTTAAAAAGGATCATGGCTAAAGTCAAAGAACAATATGACTTGTTGTTGTGATTAGAAGAAGACAAAGACAAAGGAAGTAGAAGAACATTTTCAAATCTTGAGGGAGAAGACTTGAAGGTTAGTAACAAAAGGAATTTGTTGAAGATCTAAGAAAAAAAGAGTTTTTGGGTTAGAGTCAAACAACAAAGGTTTGTGGTTTGTTTGTGTCTATCTAGTGTCATATAATCTAGTGCATTGATTTTAGGCCAAGAGTTGTTGTTGTGGCTTTTCACCCTAGTTGGGGTTTTTCATGTTAAATCTTTGTGTGTTCATGTGTGATTTGCATATTTTGTGGATTGAATGCTTGATAGCTTGATCATGAATGCGCATAGACTTTAGGTTTTATTTATTTCTGTTATATAAGAAAATTATGCACAATGAGGCTATATCTTGTAGTCTTCATCTTTCTGAGATAATTAGACAAGGGGCAATGTGGTGATATGCTAAGCCATCTAGATAGATATTAAACTCTCAACCTAATTGTCAAATCAATAATTGTCATCATTGACTGTTTTCTTCCATTGGGCCCAATGGGATGGTGGGTGGGTCAAGTTTGGCTTTATGGAACCAACCTTATATAGTACCATACATAATGCATATAGAACTGAAAGAAAATTTGTTAAGGTATTTGCCAAAATAATATTATAATACATTGTAATACACTAAAGTGTCTCATATTTTCCTGTAATGCACAAAATAGCCTTATGAACATGTAACCTCTACACATGTGGCAAGAATTGTCTAAAAATACTAATTTTCTATTTTCTTCTTTTTAACTTCACCAACTCATGATTGCTTCTCTTTTCTAGCAGTTTCGTCTTTGACTTTGTCACTGGCTCTACCACCTCTGCCATCAACTCTAGTGCCTCCACCAACTTCGTCGTCTCCACAACTAACTCCACTTCAACCTCTTTCATTTTCTTCTCCTCTTCCACTATCATCTTTTCCTCGTTTCCCTTCTCCCCTCCCCTCCTTCTACTCCGCTTCCTCCTCCTCCTACTCTCTCTCTCTCTTCCCCCCTCCTCTCTAGCCTCCTCCACTTTTCTTCCTCGATTGCCTCTTCCTCCTTCCTGGAATATGACAAAGATTGGTCACAAACTAGTTGACAGAGCTATTAAGAATTTAGTTTTTTTCTCTACAAGCAAAAAACTTAAAAAATGAACCCATAAAAATGTTTAACTACTCAAAATCAAAAGTGACTTTTATTTTTACTTGATTTTGAGTTTTTTCTAATGCCAATCATAGCCTCATATTGTTAGTCGACAATTACAATAAAGGGGATATAAGACAACATTATGAGTGACAATATATTCTTAGGCATTCATAATGAACTATCTTAACACACTAAATAAATATAATAAAAAATAAAGCATATTTTAAACTTGTGATTGTTAGTAGTCGACTATCCTGATTGTTGATTGTCATAATGTCTGGCGCTGGAGACCACCTTCAACTCTCTCTCGGATAGTAATAATCTTCTTCTCTAGTTTTGACAAACTTTTATTGATGCATGATAGTTGACAGTCGAGACAATCGACAATTGACAGTTGAGATAGCTGACAGTCGCATATTTAAAATTTATTTATTATTTATTTAGTTTGTTAAGATAGTTTATTATAAATATTTAGGAAGATATTGATACTCATAAATCATAATGTGGTCTTATATCTCCTTTATTGCAATAAATCTGATTGTCGACTGTCAACTATCAGTTTGAGGTTTAAGTTAGCCTTAGACAAAGTTTAGAATCAAGTAAAAAATAAACTCACTCTTGGTTTTGAGTAGTTTAACATGTTTATGGTTTATTTTTTAATATTTGAGCTTGTAGTAAAAAAATTAAATTCTAAATAGCTCCACTAGCTAGTATGTCTGATTATGGGAAGGAGTTAGAGGAGGGATCAAGGAGGAAAAGGGGAGGAGGAACAAGAGGAGGGGAGGAGGAGGAGGTGAAAATGAAGGCAAATGAAGTAGAGCCAGTGGTGGAGATGACGAAGTTGGTGGTGGAGGAGGTAGAGTCAAAGCCGGAGCTTCTGGAAAAAAGAAGTAATGGGTTGGTGAAGTTAAAAGGAAGAAAATACAAAATGGTTATTTTAGACAATTGATGTCACGTGTGGCAGTTCACATGTAGTGCTGCCAATGGTACCCGTTCTATTGTATGTATCGTACCTTTAAGAAGTTAAATGGTATGGCTAAATTTATTAAATGGAAGATATCATTCAAATCCCAAATATTTATTAAATTAATTTAAGTACTTACAACCATTTATTATAGTTGTTAAAACCTACTACTTCGAAGCTAGCATTTCATATCTAACTATAATTTTTTGATAAATAATATCCATTTGCAATTTACATTTTATATTCTCTTAAACTCACTTCGCTTCGATGTTTCCTATTTGGTTGCTTTGTCTAGTTTCTCTGGTCTTATTAGGTCAAGGTTCATTTTTAATCAAACACATGATTCCATTTTGATAACTCAAACACATGAGTGTTTTTTTGTTTATGATAATTAAACTTATGGAGTGTTTGTTTGTTCAAGGAAATGATTGATGGATTTGAAGTAGAATTGCTGAGCTAGCTCTATTCTGGCTGAGGCTAGACTCAAGCTAAATCAAAGCTCGAACTTAGGCTAATAGAACTAAACTCTAGCTTGTCCCATCTCGAATAAGCTTGGTTTGAGTGTTAGCTGGGTTAACTTTGAATGAGTGGTGTAGGTGGTTTATTTTTAGATTTGGTATATGCTGGTTGAAATCATAATTTTGTTACAAATCATGTTTGTATATGAGATTGCAAAATTTGGATTGATGATTTACTTATTAAAATAAGTTGGAATCAACAAATTTTGAATGACCAAATAGGTTTAAGTGAAATTTTTTCTAAAATATGAGGGACTCTTTTAACTTTTTTCAGGTGATGATGTCATCATTTGGACTACCCGGGTTGACCTAGCTCAACCACTAATCTAGGTCAGGGTCTAGGTTGGGTTTTAAAACATTGCTTCAAAGAGACACTAATGGATGATGTGTATCGCTGTATGTGGTCTCATTCTTGTTTGCAAGACACCTTTGAAGACAAATGGCTGTGAGAAGGGTTTTGATTGACCAAATAGGTTTAAATGAAATTTTGAATAGGTTTAAGTGGATTTTTTTCTAAAATATGGGGGGACTCTACTAAATTTTTTTAGGTGATGATGTCATCATTTGGTCTACCCCAGTTGACCCAGCTCAACCACTAATCTGGGTTAGGGTCCGGGTTGGGTTTTAAAACATTACTTCAAAGAGACACTAATGGATGATGTGCATCACTATATGTGGTCTCATTCTTGCCTGCAAGACACCTTTGAAGATAGCTGGCTGTGAGAAGACAATTGTCATTCTTATCACACTTGAGATTCTTCTAAAACAGGCAGTGAATGAATGTTTTGGAGTTGGACTTATATGGTAGGAAAGAATTATTAAAAAACAAGTAGTTTTATTTGGTATATGTGCCTAATATATGTGTCCATTTACATTTCATGTTTAATTGTTATAATTTATTTGCAACAACTATAAATAATAGTAATAAAATGTTAGTTTTTTACCTTAGTAATATCTGATTAAGTAGATAAAAAATATTTATTTTAGCCTTTTTTAACACATTTAAAAAAATATAATAGATAATGGTTATCTGATTAACGAGCCAATTATTAATGGAAGGAATGATGTAGAAGTACCTATACCAAACGATTATAGATAAAGATTTGAGAAATAGTTATGGTAATGGAATAAGTTATACTATAATCGTATTGTTCTATTGGTAGCCTTATTCACATGTGCATAAGGCCATTTTGTGTATTACGAGGAAATGTGAGACATTTTATGTATTATAGTGTATTCTAGGGCCATTTTGGCATATCACTCTTTTTTTGTTAACAAGGGGTGTATGAGTCCTTGGGACGAGACTATAGGCAAGGCAACTAGCCTCTTAGAGCATTTGACCTGGCCACCAATCTCTTTAGGAAGCATTTTTGGTCCTCTTGGAGAATATTCGCTAGGATATCCATCAATCATGAGGATTGATGGTGCACATGCTAGAGCAAATTTGCTAGAACATCACACACACTAACAAGCACAAGTGTGTGTGACGTCGATTTTCATGATCGATGGCTCACTTTGATGGAGGATATCTTGGCCATACTATATCCTCTAAGAGGAGCATAAAGTTTTCCATCTCTTTAGGGACACCTAATGTGGGTGACCAAGGCAGCCGTAGTTTGAATGTAGCACCTCTAGTTCATTATTGTGATAGAGAAAATATATTAGCCATACATATTTTTACCTATAATTAATAACAAAGATTACTGAAGAACGGTGGCTTTTCTTGGTGAAAAATGTGGCAAAAAAAGTATGGATTTTTACACACGGGGTGTCAAGTTTTGAGTTGATATTGGAGTAAGTCAATCATTTCCCATGTAGTTACACATCTTGATGGTTCAGTTTACACAACAAGAGCAGCATAGTCACTTATAGGACTTCACAAAAGAAAAATATTTTCATGACCACTTATCATGATTGTAATGCATGACGAATGGACATGTAAAATCCACTTCCCAAGTTTCTCTCTCACCACTTCCTTAGTGATGTGGCAGTCGCTAAGCCTTATCAAGAAAATTGGTCTTGCTAGAAAGTCCTTCATGGATTATTTTGTCTACTACATATTCTTCTTCTTTATTTCAAATACATGTAACTACACTTATCAACATGAGTGACTATCTGTACTTAATTTGATCTCATTGGGTACTTTGGAGTCTAAAGGCTATCAGATTGAGATGTGCAAATGAGCTCTAAAGGTGACATTAAGAAATCAAATTGTTTTGAATAGGGCACGCCATATGAATCTTTATTTTTTGGAAAACAGTTTAGTTCTAGGTGGTGCAATTTCAAGTAGTGATAGCAAGGTCAAGATTGATACTATATCTACCCCATTGGTGTCTCTAGCATTTGATTCATCTTGTGATACTCTAGTTGCTGCTAATCTACCTATATCTTTGGAGTTTACTCGTATATGTATCCGAAACATCTTGGTTAGCTTACATGATTATTTTTTTTCTTTTGCTTTTGTTTTGTAATATTTCTTAGAAGTTTTACTATTATTACTTGTGCTCCTATTGGATGCTTTGGAAGAAGATGTTGGCAAATAATTTGGGGCTTTACTTGTGGGTAAGTTCTTGTAACTTTTTTAAAATTATTGTTGAACTTGCTTGGTGGCGTAGGTGATTGGCTTAACCATGTTAAATTTGAATGTTTTATTATGTTAGCTTAATTGGGCCAGAACTTAGATAATTTTTGCCATGGGGATAATTTTATTTTGGTTATTTTGGGCCTACTATTTGTGCTATAATTTCAAATAAATATCATATCCACCGACCATATTAAGGGGTGATCTAGCTAAAAGAGGAGATGAACTACTAATCTAAACCAAAATGACCACCCACAATATGGTTTACAATTTAGCCTCGGAATAATTGCGTTAGTTGGCACAAGGGGTTGTAGCTTTTCTCAGTACTGAGTCCGAATCTTTTTAATCATTTTTGCCATTTCTTCCAATGTTCTTTTTTTAAGGGTTCTTCCAATAGTCCAAATGAAAGAAAGTAATGAAAGTGATTATTCCTACATACCCTAAAAAAGGCCAATAAAAAATTATCATTGATTAGCGGTTGTAGGATATTAGGATTATGTGCTCATCGTTTCTGATCCTCCGAATCTGCATGGTAGATCAACAATCTAACAAAGTAAAAAAGATGGATGTTTGCAGGCTAACCTATCAAGACAGCAATTGTCAAGACGGCAATTGTCTTCATTGTCCGTGTTCTTCCATGGGGCCCAATGGGAGTGAGACGGGTCTGGCTTCAAGGAACCGACCTTATCTAGTACCATACAGAAGGCATACAAAACTGAAAGTAATTTTAGTTTTTTAACGAGGGATGCATGTGTGCTTGGGATGAGACTGGTAGGCAGGGCAACTGCCCTCTTGGAGTATCTAATCTGGCATCAATCTCTTCAGGGACGCCCAATGTGGCTGGCTAAGGCAGCGGAAGTTTGAACTCAGAACCTCTGCTTCAGAGAAAATATATTGATCATACATTTTTTTTAATTATAATTAATAACAGAGATTACTGAAGTGCAGTGGCTTTTCTTGGTGGAAATGCCGCAAAATAAAAAAAATGACATGTAAGTAAGAATTTTTACAAACCTGGGATCAGGCTTTGAGTTGATATTGCAGTAAGTCGAACATTTCCCATGTAATTATGCAGCTAGATGGTCCAGTTTGCACAGCAAGAACAGCACAGTCACTGATAGGACTTTATGAAACCTGTTTTGTCAGCTACATATTCGCTTCTGAAGAAGCAACAAGTATAGGATCAAATCACGTCAATATCTAATTGGTTCCAATTCGCCTTTCTTTTCTCCCCCTCGGTCCTTTTCTTTTTCTTTTGGCAGTTTCTTCTTCTTTCCTTGTTCGGTCTCTGTCTCTCCCTCTCTTTATCTCCCTCCCTCTCTCCCTCTCAGTCTGACCTTCCGAGTAAAGATCAGTCCTGATTGATAATGCATTAATTACTATCGGTTTTAGTCACAGCTCACAAGTTTATTATAAAAAAAGAGGGTTTTTTTAATAAAGATAAATATTATAATTAATTTATTAATATATTTATAATAAGAGACCTATTAGTATGAGCCCGGGCTCATATAAATTTACGTGAGCCCGGGCTCTATAGGCCATCGGATTTAGATCCGGCGGCTCATAATAGTCATGGATTATACTTATTGGTTAAACCCATGAATATTATAAGCCGCCAGATATAAATCTGACGGCCTATAGAGCCCGGGCTCACGTAAGTTTATATGAGCCCGGGCTCTTATAAATTTTTTTTTATAAAATCATATATAATATAATTTTATTATTGGCCAGTTACGATGAATTCTTTTGTAAAGCTAATCGTAACCAGTTTGTTAGCAGGGGAATCTCCCATAACCCCAGATCAATTGTAAAATAATTTCTTTTCTCTAAAAATATATAAAAAAAATTTATGTATTGATATTTATTATAAAAGGCTTAAGCTAGATCAATAAGAAGTTATCTACATAAAAAACATAAGCTATTATAAATAAGAAGCTATATGACACAACAAGAAGCTATATGACTCATACTTTTGTTAAAACCTATTAGTTATTTATATTTTATTATTAATACAAGTAGGTAATAATAAAATTATACTATTATGTACGCTATAATTTTGCTATAAACTTATTAGTAAATATAGATAACCACTATGTCTTAACCAGAATTATCCCAAAAAAGGGGAAATTAATTAGGGCCAAACAGAGATAAAGGCCGCAAGAAAACCAACTTTAATAAGTAGCATTTTCGCTATTAGTGCTGTTCAAGAAACACACAAGCAACGATGGAGCACCCAGCACTGCATGGACAGAGACGCCTGCGAATCTCAGCACACTATCTTCTTCTTCTTCTCTTGTTCCATTGACATGTAACAATACATTTTGTCGGTACCGAAAGCAATGTGAGTGACTATCAGACTTCCCCTCCTTCAGTAACTCGGTTGTCTGAGCTGCTGAATGACATGACACAGGTGTACATAGTTTACATGGGAGAGAGGCGCCATGAAGATCCGGCCATGGTCGAAGAGACACACCACAATGTGCTAGCTGCTGTGCTAGGAAGGTGCACACTTCATAATTTTGTAATTAGCAGCAGCTAAGTCAATCATCAAGAAAAGGTCTTAGACCATTTTCTTCATTTGTGTTCAATTGCAGCAAAGCAGCAGCAGAGGAGTCAATTATATACAGTTACAAGCATGGCTTCTCGGGTATTGCCGTCAAGCTGACAGGGTCTCAGGCACGGATATTGGAAGGTATATTGTAGAAGCCTGAATCTCTCTTTCCTCGTTGTATGCATATGGCTGCTTGTCAGTAATAAATGTGCCGATGTCATTACTTCTTTAAGGGTGAACTGCAGAACAATCAAATGTGGTTCATTTGGTACAGTCATTTCTACAAGCACACCACAAGGAGTTGGGACTTCCTTGGCCTACCCTTATACACTTCTGATCCAAACAACCTTCTGATTACGAGTGACAAGGGGGATGGAACCATTATTGGCATCGTTGATACAGGTTGGTCTCTAATATATATAGTATTTACTAGAAAAAAATCTTTTTAAATAGATATTTAACCTTTTATTTTAGGGCTAAGGTAAAATTGTTAAATGAACTGAGGTCAATTTAAGGGGTTTACGACTCCGTTAAATAGCAAAAAAATTACATCGAGTCCATAACATCAGGGAGTATCCCTGAGATTAGTTTTGAACTCATTAAGATTTAAAGAATCCTTGAACAAAATGATAGAAATACTCCTATGAACAAACTTCCTTGTATTCGCGTGAATGAAATTAATAGACTAATTTAATACGGGAATGTCTTGATAGGTCAAAGAATTACCGAAGAATAGAGGACCATTTCCAATGTGAGATAATTATCTTAATGTCCTTAGGTGCATTATTGTAACTTCCTGACCCAAAAACCAACCTGAGCCGTGGTTTCACACGGGTTGACTTGTACTCTAGGTTCCTCAAAATCAAAATCAAAACTAGGAGCGGCGGACTATGAGTGCGAGAGTCCTATCATTCTCTACGCACTACGGAACTTTAGCACTCTATTGCGCGTAGGCTAGAACAAAGCTAATTTTATATCAAATTTGGATCGGGCCAACATTGCTTTTCCGTTGATTACCTACATACGTATTGGATAACATCCACGATGTTATTCCAATAGGATTGGATCCGGATGTAGTTCTACTTAATGACTATTACATACATCAGACCATATAAAAATACATACGACAAAATACAGGAGCCAAATATTTAATTGAAGTCATACGAAGCCAATTAATCAGCGAAAACACACATCCCGCTCTATCACAGAGCTGGGCATAACACCAACACAATCACACATCTCGTTCTACCACAGAGTGGACAAAACAATAACACCATCACACATCTCGCTCTACACCAGAGTGGGACAAAACACATTATGTCACATCATAAAAGATTAAATCTACGCATAACAAAGCACATCGAATTATAGTATAGCATATCAAAACACAACAGATCATAACATAACATATATCTTAATTAGTACATGCATTCATATAATTAAATCAGAAGGTTATAAACGCTTACTCCCTTGATGTTTTGAGAAATAGCGGAGTTCGGAGTTGCTTATTCCTTTTGGGCATCCTCCCCTTCTGATCCAGAGACAGTGGACAGAGCCTTCTCTAGCTCCAGCACATTTATCTCATTTCGCACAAGGGTGACAGACAAGCACACCCATTCCTAGGGCTCTTTTCACTCTTTTATGCCCGAAGGCGACAGACGGAATCTCCCCTTAACTTACCCTTACTCGAGGATATTTCTCACACTATGTGGCCCTTTGGTAGAGGACGGAGCCTCCCCTACTCCGGGCCACTCCTCTCGATGCAGCCAGATGACAGAGGACGGAGCCTCCTCTTTCTTTGAGCTGCTTCTCTCTCTTCGAGACACGATGGTGGTGGACAAAGACTCCTCTTGCCCCAAGCCAATCCTCCCTATACCCGAAGACACTTCCCACTTCACGCCCCCATAGACGGAGGACAAAACCTCCCATTACCCAAAGACTCTTTGATTTTTCTGTGCTCGTAAGCTACGGACATAGCCGCCCCTTAACTGGGGATGTTTCTCACACTTATGGCCCTTCGGTGGAGGACGGAGCCTCCCCTTCTCTGGGCTACTTTACTCATTGTGGCCTGGTGATGGAGCATGAAGCCTTCTCTTTTTTTGGGTCACTTCTCTCTCTTCGGGAGACATGGGTAGTGGAAAAAGCCTCTCCTTGCCCCGAGCTATTTCTGCCCTTCTAGGGATGCCAACTTGAGGAATAGACCATGTCATTGCGTAGATCACTATCGAATTAGCTAAGAATGCCTTTTGAACAGAAGAAAACAAACTCAAAATTAGCCTAAAAACTCCTCTGGAAGTTTAAACATGATTCCAATTTATAGATGAATGCCCGAGAGCATATGAAACGCCCTAGAACATGTGCACGCCTGCATGGCGTGCGATGCATTGGCTGCATGCATAATGTGCACCACCGTGCACTACACGCGATCACACGGGCCCCGACCTACATCAAGTGGGCCACGTCCCACGTCAAGCAGGCTCCGTCCCATGGACAGGTGGGCCGCCGCGCAGCCCGCTGTGCGTCACACATGGCAGCCCGTGATCGCGCGGCCCCCTACGCTGCGCATCGGGCAGCGCAGCTGACGCCAGCTACTGGCATAAGTGCTGATGCAAGCTATTATGTCCTTATCTCATTTTTTTAATATATTTTATATATTAATTTGATCTACAAATATCTAAACTTCAAAACGCGATAACTTCCTACCCCGAAGTCAAAATCATGCATTCTTGTTACTAACATACTTGTATCAATGAGACATTTGAAATAAGACCACACATGGGCAAGTTGTCTTGCACTTTCAAGTGGGTCCCACCTATATGGCATGCTTCCCAAAGTCATAACTTTCGCACCTAACCTCTGTTTAACGTGTTCTTCGATTCGTTACGTCGAGCTCTACCCATGTTGGGGATTTCATCTATTGAAACCCCCAAACACCTATCTAAAATTATAAAATTACCCCTAACCCCTTGGGTTAGGCGTAACCAAAAAACAAGTTGTTACAATTATGATCCATTTTCATAAAAGTTTAATTAGCTAACCCAAGGAGGGTTAAGGCACGAGAGTGCAAACATTTCGACTATAAATATTGAGTTTAGTTATTGATATTACGATATTCTTGGACCTGTGTGAGTCATTATTATTTATGTTGTTCATTGTTTTGATGTTTGCTATTGATGTTATGATAGTAATTTATCACTAGCTTAAGATTAATGAAAGATTAATCAATGAGGTTATATAACTTTTGATTGTGCAAAAGAGCTTAATAAAGATAAAGACTAAAATACACTCATAGGGGTCTAGAATTAGTTCATAAAGTGAACAAGGCCTTTGACCTGACAATTTACTTTGGTTAATGAACTAATGATGGTTTTGAGTTTTAACCCTAGTTTAGAAGGGACTGATAGGGTTTGAGATAGTTATTCGGAATCCTTGCTCGTTGACGAGCATGCTAGGGTTTAGAATGATTTTTATAAGTCTTAGCTCTATTGAGGAGCTGTTGATTTGGTTGTGAAGTTGCACCTCCCCATTGGGGAGCTTTGTGTGAGATGGGCTCACCACCTATTTCTTTATAATCATTTAGTGTACACGCATTTGGATTAGCTGATAACTTTTTTAGTTGGTTTTTTTGTCACTTCTGTTTAGGTGTAGTTGTGGGTTATGTTCTTCCACTTTAGTGAGGTCCTTATGGGCTGGTTAGGTCATAACACTTCCTGGTAGATTCCAGGTCCACACTATGGATGGTTCCCTCTTGAGGATAGTCTATAGTAATTATATCATTTGTCACTTAGGTTAAAATTTAATAAGTCTGTTCGTCTTTGGGATTATACGTGGATATTAATTATCAAAAATTATTTCAGAGATAATTAATAATATTATTTGATATTGCTTATTTAATTAGAACAAGTGAAACGATTAAAGGACTTGCATAAAATGTAGATTGGTTGAAAATATTTAAGCATTGCATATATGATACTATGCTTCTTGAGATACTATAGTTTCTATATAGAACTACATCTAGATCTAATCTTGTTAGAAACATTGGAGATGTTGTTTAATGAGTACGTAAGCAACTAACATCGGGTAATATTAGCCCAATCTAAAAAATATTAATTATTATTTTTATTCTTTTGGAAACGCTCCTGCAAGGGAAGAAGATGTTTTGTTGTTGTTTGGTTGCAGGTTCTTTAGATGAGGACTAGCGGGATCAGAATGTCAATGAGCAGTTGAGGACAACATTGCACTGGTGGGATCTAGTTTCTTACTTCTACAATTTTATAAGTAATTGTAATTACTAGCGTAAGAGCCAACTTTACTTAGTCATTTATTTTTGGATAGATGATAGACTTGTACTTAGATGGATAACATGTCATTTATTGAATTTTGATAAATATAATAATATTATATATTTTGATATTCGTATTTATCAACTTTAGTTATCATGACCTAAATAATTAATCTAATAATTTATTTTAAATTTAAGAAAGAAATTTTTTCCTCGTAATTTATCGTGTATCCTTTATTTAAAAAAGATTTTAAAAATTAGGGTCATGATATTCAAGGTACTAGGCAGGGGCATGCTCATACCATTAATTGCATTTAGGCACTACTGTATGGCAAAAATGAGAACGACTTGTCTAGTCATACTAATTCAAAAACTATTTTGCAAAGCAAAATGGCCATTCGCAAGCTCATCCGAAAGTACCTAACGTTTAGTATATGTAAAATAAAAACATTTTTTTGGCGACCCACTGCGACCACTTTACGTGACTAGAAAGGATTTTGGAAGGAATAGAAGGAGGAATTTGGGAACCTCTGAGTTTCCATGATACCTCTACTTTATTGAAGCGGCAACCTTTCATTCACCCAAACTTAGGGGCTGTTTGGGAGGTAGTGCTTAGGTGGGGAAGCGCTTTTTTTAGAGTTAGAGGGAAAAACGATTTTTTCCTCTTAATGTGACGTTTTGTATTTAAGTGGGAAAAATATTTTGCCCTCTAAAATACCTCCCCAAAGGACCTAGTAATTAACTAAACCTGGTCAAACTAGACGTATCCTAAGAAGCCACTTGCACCATTAATTGGACCAGGGGCGTTGTAGCTTTTCTCAATTAATCTAACAGTCGAGTCCTTTTTTATCATTTCCGCTTTCTCTTCCCATGGTCCAAATGAAGGAAAATAATGATAGTGATCATTCCACATACGCCAGAAGGAAAGGGCCATTCAAACTTATCATTGATGAGTAGCTGTAGGATATTTGGATTACTTATAATCCATCGTCTGAACCTGCATAACCATCCAACAAAGGAAAAAAATAACTGCACATTGTTTTGAGGTGGGGAGACTTGACTGGATGTCCTTCTTGAGTCTTTTTATAGCCAATCAAAGGGGGGCAACCGTCGAAAGTTGCAACTGGATGATGTTTGCAGTCTAAAGTAACAAGACCGCAATGGAACTGGTCAGTATTGTCTGCGTTCTTGGGTGCGGAAATTTTAGCGGCCGCTTGTGCTTCCATGGCGACCATATCGGACTGATTTAAGCAACTGCCCTTGTGAGGGCCACGGCAGAAAATTATACCGTTCTCTACCAGCCGTTCAATTGAGAAGGCTACACTTATATGATTCCCTGTAGAACAGATACAAAACTGAAAGTAAAAAGATGATAGAGCCTATTCTTCCAGAGACATCAAATGATGCAGAAATTGTTTTTTGTTTTTTTATTTGTGAATAATGGGTGTTTGAGTCCTTGAGATGTGACTAGAAGGGAAGGCAGGGCAACTAGCCTCTCAGAGCATCAAATATTGCGGCCAATCCCCTCCTGTACATCCAATGTGGGTGGCTAAAACATATGTTAATTATCCAAAAAATTAATAACTATGTAGACTTGTTGACACGTTTTTATGACCAAGATGACTAATAATATGAGGCTGTCACATCAACTAGTGTGAGAGGGAACTGATCCAATAATTCTCATATTTTACCTCTCTATATATCTCATAGTCAATTTTGTCAAGAAAATATTTTTTATTTGTACATATAAGAAAAATATTTTTATGACGGCTTATTAGGCCATAATGTATGACAAGTGAACATATTGAGGGGAACCTCACTACTTCTCATTATTAATCACCACGCCTTTTTGGTCATGAAAATTGGCAATGGTCAACAAGTTTTATATATAAAGAGAGAGAAAAAAGATACATTGAGTCACTATATCTACGAGTCACATGAACCTTGGCCATTCAATATTTCCCATTTTAAGGCTAAAAATAGAGAAATTGGGTGCTACAATCAACCATCATATGGGATTGGGGTAGCGAGGATTTTACTGGCTCATGGATATAGCGTCTCTCTCTTTATATATATATACACACACTTTTTTGGATGAAAATGTAGAAAAAAGAATATTACATGCAATTATGGATTTTTACATTCTAGGAGTCGGGCTTTTACATGCAATAAGAGTACTACAGTTCCATTTTGGAGGCAAGCCCAGCCAAAATATTCATGAAGCTCGTGCCAAAATATTCATGAAGCTCGTTTTGCCTGCTACATATATAGTCGCTTCTGTGGACCCTTCTGAAGAAGGATCAAGCATAGGATCAACCAAGTCACTCTCTACTACCAGTTCCGACTTTTCTCTTCTATTGATTATGCATTAATCAATGTCGTTTTCAGTCCCAAGTTTATTATAAAAAAGTCACTCCGCCAAAAGAATTATTCAGAGCCAAACAGGGATAAAGACCGCGAGAAAACCAACCTTAATAAATAGCATTTTCACTATTAGTGCTGTTCAAGAAGCATACAAGCAGAAATGGAGCACCCACCACTTCATGGACAGAGAAGCCTGCGATTTTCAGGACTCTATCTTCTTCTTCTTTTTCTCTTCTTCCATCAACATGTAACTACACTTTTCGTCAGTGCAAAAAGCAATGTGAGTGACTATCAGACTTCTTCTATCCCCTCCTTCATTAACTATCCCTTCCTTCTTTAACTATGTTGTCTGAGCTGCTGGATGGCATGATACAGGTGTACATAGCTTACATGGGAGAGAGGCGCCATGAAGATCCGGCCATGGTCGAAGAGACACACCACAACGTGCTGGCTACTGTACTAGGAAGGTACATACTTTATAATTTTGTAATTAGCAACAGCTAAGTCAATCATCAGGAAAAGGTCTTAGACCTTTTTTTACGTCATTTGTGTTCAATTGTAGCAAAGCAGCAGCAGAGGAGTCAATTATATACAGTTACAAGCTTGGCTTCTCGGGTTTTGCCGTCAAGCTGACAAGGTCTCAGGCACGGATATTGGAAGGTATATTGTAGTAGCCTGAATCTCTCTTTCCTCAGTGTATACATATGGCTGCTTGTCAGTAATAAATGTGCCGATGTCATTACTTCTTTGAGGGTGAACTGCAGAACAATCAGATGTGTTGCATTTGGTACAGAGTCATTTCTACAAGCTGCACACCACAAGGAGTTGGGACTTCCTTGGCCTACCCTTACATACCTCTGATCCAAATAACCTTCTGATTACGAGTGACAAGGGAATGGAACCATTATTGGCATCATTGATACAGGTTAGTCTCTAATATAGTTCAGATGATTGGTTAGCAATCGTTAATGGAGGAACTGGGGAAGTTGGTTGGGGAGAATGATAGGAGCCTTCCTCTTTCTAGCCAAGATAGGGAATCCTAAGAAGAAGGTTCCTATCAGAGAATGATAACTGAACTCCGCCATCTGCACTTTTATGATGAGCAGCTCAATAGAGGTTCAATCCGAAAAGTGCGTTCCTTATCTAAAAGAAACACATTTAAGTTACAGGCAAAACATAGTTTAAATGAATTGCTTTATGTGGGAATCTGTAGAATTACTTGTGATAAATTACTTTTCTATCTCTTGTGAAATGCATTCACATAAAAATATAAAAAAATTTAGAATTTTGGAAAACCTAGAGTAATATACATAATTTTTCTAATATCCATAATTTAATGTAAATGTATTATGTTATGCTAGTCCCTGAAGTTTAATCTTTTTTTCTAAATATATTGAAAGTCTATTATTTTTGTAAAATATCCCTACTCTAAATCATATCATATTTGTAAAATAGTCAATTATGTTTATTGTTTTAGGCTTCCTTGTCCTTCTATTATTGAGGCTCTTTTTGTTCTTATTTTTTTGTTGTTTAGTTATTGGCCTAAAGTCTTCTAGAATAATTATAGAAGAGAAATCCATTCTTACTAGAGCATCAGGTCAAAGAGAGATCATTATGTCCCGATACCATGAACTCACATTTCCTATGATGCCATATTGGATCTGACATGCAGGGGACCATGGGATGGTAAAGGATCATTTAAGAGCAATGATAAACCTTGTGCCATATATTAGGTTTTTGATACTCCCTAGTCCATATTAATACCTCCATTTGAAAAAATATTTAATTTTATTGGAAAGGTGTGACCCACGACTAAGAGAATGGAAATACCTTATGAAACACTTTTTTTAAGTGTCTAACTACTTAAATTAAGCCAAATAGAATTATTAATATGAGACATTCTTTTTCAATGGTGCTAGTAATGAGACAAAGGTAGTATGTGCTCAAGGGTGAGAGCCTGTAGATCCTGTGAGGAAGGTAATGATCTAACGGCTCCCACTCCAAAGCACACACTAAACACGTGTTTAAGGGTAAAATGTTTCTCATAATTTAAATAAGTTTGGGACTAAAATTTATTCTTCATCAAACAGTAAACCCTGATTATTTAAGCTGGCAAATAAGAATACTCTCTCTATCTTAAATTAATAGCTCCATTCAGCAAAAAAATTTGTTCCATATTAATAACTCTATTTTGTTCAATTTAAGTGATTGTGAACTGAAAAAAGTGAATCATAAGCTTATTTCCCCTTCTCTTCGATGTTGATTTTTTTATTTAATAATATAGAATGGTGGGAGTAACTAAAAGGGCTGAGTTTTTCACCAACTTAGATGGAAGAGGCCATTTAAATTCCAAACTTTGAATCCAATTTTATTTGGTTAATCTTCTCTCCATTTTTGTGCTCTCCACCAGCGTGTGAGTCCTTTAGGCCACACATTAGTTATTTTGAAAAACCAAATGGACCGTTAGTTCATTTTAAAAAACTAAATAGAGCCACTAATATGAGACATATGGAGTATATTCTTATTAAAAAAATAAATTTCTATGTGGTGTCGACCAAGGGGGTGGGAGGTCATGGCTCATCCAAAATTTTGAGTCTTCTATATGTCACGGATTTTGCTCTAGGTAGTTTAAGCAGGGCCCATATAATTTTGCCCTAATTGCAAACGCTCGGATTGGGCTAGGAAGGTGGGGGTTAAGGTGGCAATAGGGACAGGGAGGCCATCCAAGGCCGATGCTAGGGAAGGGGGAGGAGAAAGAAGGTGAGGAAATGGTTGGGTGTGGGGATTGATATTAAAAATTTAGCATAAGTGGAGCAGAGATGGAACTACTGTCCTATGTAAAACACAGAACACTATTGTAAGGACTCCAACAAATTGACATATACAGCCCCTCCCCAAAAAGAAAAAAAATAAGGAAAATGGTTGACTTTAATAATGCTCCCTTTTCACACACTTTCTCTCACTATCTATTATGACCTCTATTAAAATGAAAAAAAATATATTAAAGGTCGATGTCTACGTCCATTTATGGTACTATGAGTGGGATACGCTGTTGATAGGGGATGTCCACTGGAATGTTACTGTGCTGGGGTGTGATGTTCTATGGATGTCCATTATCCATATATTCATAAACCTGGGGATAAATACAAGATTTTTCGGGTCCATATACCAGTGTTTTAAAATATGTTTTTATTTTAATCTAAAGCATATGGGCAGGGATATGGCCGGAGTCCAAAAGTTTTAACGATAGAGGGATGGGCCCAGTGCCCACACATTGGAAGGGCGAATGCCAAACTGGCCAACACTTCAAGTCTAGAAATTGCAACAAGAAACTAATAGGAGCACGCTGGTACATCAAAGGGTTCCTTGCACAACTAGGCACGCCATTCAACGTTAGTGTATACGATGAGTACTTGTCCCCTAGGGGTAGCAATGGGCATGGCACCCACACAGCGGCCATCACTAGTGGGTCATTAGTGGCCCGCGTGAGCTACCAGGGACTGGCCCAAGGCATTGCGAGAGGCGGTTCCCCCCGTGCCCGGCTAGCTGCATACAAGGCATGTTGGAACTATGGAGGTGGGCTTTGCTCTGACGCCGATGTGTTGAAGGCCATGGATGATGCCATCCACGATGGAGTGGACGTGTTATCCTTATCCATTGGTGACCCTATTCCTGTCTTCCCTGACATCCATCCCCACAATGGGATTGGCGTAGGAGCATTTCATGCAGTGGCCAAGGGTATTCCGGTGGTCTGCTCTGCTGGGAACAATGGCCCCACAGGACAAACGGTCACAAATACGGCACCATGGATTATCACAGTTGCAGCTAGCACCATGGAAGGGCATTCCCCACTGCCATCACCCTCGGTGACAAGCGAACTATGATGGTATTATTCTTTGGTTTATGACATTCATTGCAAGTGTTAAGAATGTGACCTTATTGCACAATCTTTATTGTGTGATAGGGGCAAGGGCTTTATTCTGGAAAGGCAATCGGGTTCACGGGCTTCTATTTCAACGAAGGTGTTGGGCTTGATATATATAATGGCGGGTAAGAAACTTCCAAAATTTTTTGTGGGTCTTCAACAAGTGTGAGGATTGATATTAATACATTTCATGCTAAAATTGGTAGCAGCTTGTGTGGAAGCCTACCTTTTAATGACTCGTCCATGGCGGGTAAAATCACTCTATGCTTTGGTTCTCCCTCAGCAGCTTCAGATTTGGTCAGCCTAAATGGAGGTGTCGGTATCATTGCCGCAATAGATATGAGCAGATATGTAGAAGATTGTGTTGACATCCCGTGTGTGCTTGTAGATTATCATATTGGAACTCAAATACTTAACTATATTCGTTCTACCAGGTAGATTTACTAAGCTTTTAAGCTCATGTATGATCTTTCATTGATATAAACTCATACAATAATTGTTTCATATTGTCTTAATGTGTCTCGAGGTTTCCAATGGTGAAGATTAGCCCTTCCAAAACCCTAGTAGGAAAGCCTGTCTCAATCAAGATTGCACAATTTTCATCTTGGGGACCTAGCTCAATGGCACCGGAGGTTTTGAAGGTGAGTCACTGTTAACATTTGAGGGGTGAAGAAATGTAGAAGGGAAGAATAAGCTTCTATTTTTCATCCTAATTATGGGGACTATTTGACGTATATTATGTGATGTAGCCCGATGTTGCTGCACCTGGAGTCAATGTCCTTGCAGCATATTCTCCGGCGAACATATCCATGGATCCAATCTACAAATTACTATCTGGAACTTCGATGTCATGCCCTCATGTTGCTGGAGTGGTAGCACTACTCAGAGCAGTGCACCCAAGATGGTCTCCTGCAGCCATAAAATCAGCCCTTGTCACTACTGGTTAGTTTCTATGCTTTTAAAGCCTACTAAAATTTTATGAGTGATATTCGAGCCCTAACATGATTAATTGGGTGATGTAGCATATATTCAATGATTGAGAAAAGGTTTTGAGTTTGAATCCCCACTATGTGGACCACCTACAGGAATCAAATCCTAACTTATTTGGTGAGTTTGATGCGTGGACATTGCACATACCCGAGAGAATTAGTGACAGGATATTGTACTCAAAGAGGCTGGTTACCTTGTCCCTTAACCAGCCTTGTCCCTTTTAGTAGAGTTCTGAATCCTGAAGACTCAAGACATGCATCTTTCTTGTTAATTGAAAAATTGAAATAAAAAGAAAGATATACTTGGAAACGAATTCAATCCATGAGATTTAACTGTGTGGTGGCCAATTGCAGCATCTACAACAGATTCATCAGGAGAGCCTATTTATGCACTCGGAACTTTAGAGAAGATTGCAGATCCGTTTGACTATGGTGGGGGAATTGTTAACCCTAGCAAGGCTGCCAAACCTGGTCTCATCTATGACATGGATGTGCCAGACTATATTCAATACTTATGTTCCATGGGGTACAACAACTCACTCATCTCAAAATTGTCAAAAGAATCTCTTATGTGCCCAAACAAAAAGCCATCAGTGTTGGACTTGAACCTCCCTGCCCTCACTATTCCACAACTTCGAGGGACCGTGACTGTATCAAGAAGTGTCACCAATGTTGGCCCTGTCAATTCTATTTATTATGCTTCTGTTGAGGCTCCACTGGGAGTAGAGGTAGTGGTGGAGCCAAACACTTTGATGTTCAATTCTAAAGTGAAGAAGAAGTCCTTCACAGTAACATTTCATTCAGCGCACAAGGTACAAAGAGGATACTACTTTGGAAGCCTCAGTTGGAGTGACGGGGAACATGTCGTGAGGTGCCCTATTTCTGTAAAGACAGAAATCCCACCATCTTTTGCAGATTTATCATAATTCTAAGTGCATGGAATAAGAAATTTGGTTTTAATATTTACTCGTGTTCTTTATGAAAATGTATTTTAAAGAGATTCATAAATGCATCTAGACATGCATATCATATAGGTGAAGTTTTAATAGTCCAAGACGAGTCAGTCCCGTGACATGTATTTTTCTAAAATACATAGGGGAAAACAATGCTCATAACCACATATCATTTTTATTACAGGCCCACAAGTTGTTAGAAGTGTCTATCTATGATAACAATGAGTATGATTTTCTAATACACATGTATCTTACAGTCTCTCTGTGCTCTATGAACATGCTCTTTTTTTAGAGATGCATCTATATTGATGGGCTCCATGACTAAGAATCCGGGACCATAATACATAAAGGTTCCAGCATAGTACATAAGCCGTACATAGGTTTTCAGATTTTACTGTTAATATATATATAAGATCTGTCTCGATAGTTTGTTTAGTGAGGCCACTTATTAAAATAAGTAATTTGTGTAGATTTTTATGCATGTCCGGACCCATGTCATCGAACATATATCTTGGGTAGTTGGTTTCGTCTCATATCTACGAGTCTCTCCTTAAGTTCATTTTGATATAAACTGACTCTAGTTTTAGAAAGATTTTAGTGAACTTGACTAGTTAGACAAGTTCAAATGCGTATTTACCTAATTCGAGTCACAGTTTTTTTAGTCAAATCGATTTCACTGAATTTTTATATTTTAATGGCTCAGCCTGAAAACTAAGCCGGTCCAGTTGAACTGAGTTCGACTGGTCGGGCAGGATTGGTTTTTAAAACCCAGGTCTACAAACTCTTTCAACCTTAATTACCTTCCTTAAATACTCTCCCACTGCTCTAAATGAAAATAATGGATTGGAAGACGATGGTTTCAAATATAAATCAAAGAGGTAATTGATTTCGACCGACAGTTAGTGCAATGGAAAATAATAAGTGTTGAATTTTTTAGAATTAATTTTAAAAATTTACTACCAAATGTGAATTACTTTTAATAATAAAATTTGTTAGAATAAATTTAGATATCGCATCAAACTTAATTTTAAAACTTTAAATTAATATAACTTCATCTTCCAAACTCGAATATGCACGTTCTTCGTAACATTATGCTTCTAAATTTGAGCTTTATCAAACAAGATCCTACAATGGTAAGTAATTTTAAACTTTTAAAGTGGGCCCTACCTCTATGACACATTTTTTGAGGCTTAAATCGATATAAGAGAGAACTATTGAAAAATAATAGAATATGTTATTTTTAAAATAGGGGTTAATTAGGCCGATTCAAGCTTGAAACGACTTGAATCAACTTCATGGCTGAATTTTTAATTATACACAACTTCTACACAAACAGGATTCTAATAATTGAAGCCTAAATTAAGGTTGAATCAACTAAATCTTACAAAAATTCAGTACACAAACTGCCTCTAAATTTATATACTAATTCATACACTCATAAGGTGGGGGTAAAAAAGAGGGTACGTGAGGCTCACTTTCATTGCCCAACAAAAGCCTATCACTTCATGGGTGTATAAGTTTGGGGTACAGAATAGTTAAAGAGAGAAAGATAGACGAGTGTGTAGGGAATAAAGCACCCTCGCCAAGTAGAGTATAAATTTACTATTCTCTAATTCTGGCCGAACAGAGTATAAATTTACTATTCACTACCTATATAGCGGAAGAATAGATTGTAGGCACGCCAACAAGAAAGCAAAAAACACAAAAAAATTTAACGTGATTCGGCCTTATTACCTACATCTATAGGATCACACAATTTTACTAGATAGAGAAATAGTTACAAAAATCACACTCAACACTCCTCGCGCAAGACACAAATGAAAAACACCTAATTTTTTCTCTTACAGAATTACTATTTTTCTTCTCTCTTTATTTTGCGTTGTCCTCTCTTTGTCTATGTATCAGCTTCCTGGTTTCGGGTTATGACGGCTCGGTCTTTCCAGAGCGCTATTGAATCATCCAAAATCATCCCACGCACATCAGCCTTTTTATTTGTATTTATCATTTGAGATTGCCAAAGTCTAATGACCAATCTAACTTTCGACCAGTCCTAATGTAATAGGACTCATCGGCGCACAGTGTGGCACATTGCTATCATCAGCCCCACAGACAAACAATTGTGCCTTAATTTGATTCATGATGACTAGAGCATGGGATTCCTTTATTTTTCTGCAATAAAACATGAGGACATAACACTCATGGTCTTCCCTGAGTTCTCCATTTGATTGACAATAATGTATGGTCCAAAGGCATTTGTTTTCTACTGAGAGAGACAAGATCATAAGCCAGTTCAATTTCTATTCTAATGCTATACAAATAGTCTCGTGTAATTATTTTTTGAATGACAAGACTCGTTAATTATTCTTTTTGAATGACAAGTCTCGTGTACATTAGAGTGTAGTTTTTTTATGCGTTTTGGAATGTTGGGAGAGTCATATTGCACACGGCTCTAGCCTTAAGCTGCTTTTCATATTTAAAAGTGTTTTTTTAATTAAATATTTCATTAAACACAATAAAAGATGGGTACAAAGCATGAAAATTCACTATAAATGCCCTCCCTTGACGAACAATAATGTAAAACCAGCTAATGAGGAGCAAAAAGCCCGAGTCAAAAAACATTTAATAAAACTCTTAGAACAAAAGAAACATGCTGGCAGGATTTTTGCATGTTGAATTTTGATGTGAAATAAAATTTCTGGTGTCGTTCCGTTCAATTGCCCTATCGCCCTGTTTAATTAGGGTAAAGGATTTCTAAAAAAAATAAGTCGCGATAATTAATGCAACAGGTTATATAGAAAAGAGCCGTTTCAGCTTTGGGAGTATATTTAACTTATCAAAAACGTCCAAAATAGATATCAAAATTAAGTTTTTCTAGTCCTTTTCTGCTTCTTTGAGAAAACTTTCAAACCTCTCTCCTTCTTTCTCTGAACTTGGAGTCTGTGGTTGAGTAATAGCGTCTCTTTTGATTGAGATCCAGTCTATTTGATTGGAAGTGCACTATTAAACGGACGGTGTGGTTCATTATATCTCAGAAACGGAACGTAACTGAACGCCAATACATGGAGGGCGGTGCATCTATTTCAAAGATATCGTATAACACGCCTCGAACCGGATTCAAATTTCTCTTCTCTTTGGTATTTAATTTATATCTTTATAAATATATTTATATATAATTATTTATATGATAATTATGACTTGTATCACAATGCAACTAATCCACTCTATTTGAGTGCTATATGTGGCAAAAATATGAGTGAAGACATGCTCTCACTCATTGTCTAAACATTGTCTCATACTTAAGTAGTAAATAGAAAATGAGACTACATGAGAAAAGAAAATTCAACTACTATGTTAAATAAAAAAGTTCAGAAGTATATAAGCTAAATAAAAATGCACGATGAGCAAACAAGACCTATACGATCCACATGACTCTTATGTAGAGAATGTGGTAAACCCTTAGTCATTGGATAAGCAACTATTAGCTCATTACATATATGATCAATAACAATTGTCTCGCCTTTAACATTATCTCAAACAACAAGATACTTGATGTCGACGTGCTTACTCCGACTTCCACTCTTGTTGTTTTTCATGAAGAAGACAACAACATTGTTATCACATAACATCATTAATAGCCTAGATATGGAATCCATAATAATAAGCCATGTGATAAAGTTCATCAGCCAAGTAGCATGTGATATGCCCTCATAACAAACAACAAACTTTGATTCCATAATCAACGAAGTTGTACAAGTTTGCTTGATACTTTTCCATGAGATACCACCGCTTGCCAAAAAGAAAATGCAACCCGATGTCAACTTTTTCAAATCAACACAATCAGCAAAGTCTGCATCTGTGCACCCGACCAGCTCCAAATGATCAGAATGTCTATATGTACGTATGCAATCCTTCATTCTTTGTAGATGCCTCATAACCTTCTTTGTAGCTATCCAATGATCCAACCTTCAATTTTTCTGGTATCTACCCAACATTCATAGCAAAGGCAATGTCTAGTCTTGTATAGACCTCCAAGTACATCTGTAATAATCTAGGCTTTTCTGTGGTTATTTAATTGCTTCTTGGGAAATTAATTATTTGTTTTAATTTTCTATATTATTTGTCTCGATAATTAAATGTTAGTGTTGTATGTAGCTTCAGTTGTGGGTGGAAAAGGGTTGTACGTTTTCAAGAGTTTAAATATGTAAGTTAAGATTCAGAGTTTAAATTAAAAACTCGGTCCTTAAGATAGGGCTCTCGGATAAAAAAAATAAAGTTGTTTTGGTCACGGTGGGGTCTTGTGGGGGAATTCACCGTGCATCGGGAGTGCTTGTGTGGGTAAAAGAAGTTGAGACATGCGAGGTAGAGGTACACGTGTGAAAAAAAGGGATTAAAACAAAACTCAAAACGCGAAGCGCATTCTGCACTGTAACTTCGCCGGTAGACAGGAGAGACTACCCCTTTTTCACTGTGAACACCACCACCGCTCCTCGCCTTCGCTGGAGTCTGACAATCCGGTCACCGTGAGATTGGCCTCGCCACCTTCGTCCACCATCGTGCCTCCTCCCCTGCAAACAGTTCGCCAGTCGGATTGTGGAAGACATTTCTCTGTTTTGGGCCAAATCACCGCCAAAGCCGACGAAAGCCACCGGAGCCGCCGGATTTTGCCGAAGTCTGGTCACCTGGCCACCACGAAGTGGGAGGTGCCACCCTCTTTCCCCAATTTCAATCCGGTCAGCTCTCTCCCAATATTCAATTTCTCGGTTCCGAGCTGAACCACTGCCAAAGTCGATGGGGTCTGTCGTTGTCAGCTATTTCTAGACGTCCACGACTCTGTCGATCTGTCGACCCAGATTGAGTCAGAAATTTATTTCCCCACGTATTTCCCCCCTCTCCAGTGCTATTCTGCCCTCCCTATCCTGTCTTCAACCAAAAAATCTTTTGGGAATGGACTGTCCGGTGACAATTCCGCCTTGCCAGTAGCCGGAGACCACCACTACACTCTTTTTCCCCCTCCTCTTGTGCGCCTACACCATACCCGCACCCTTGGCCTCACATTAGTCCTGTGGGTCTTGTGAGAGACGTCCAGAACCTTGGGCATTGACTGGAGTCTAACCGCTGCCATTGTGGTACATTCTGACATCAATTTTCACCTGGACGATGAGGTAGGAGACTTTGAACCTTAGAAATTCACTCTAGTGTGTTTTTATGATAGAATGCATGCCAGGACTAAGGTGTTTAATTGCATGATGTTTAGATGTATATTAATGCGGATGATGTCAAGTGCAGAGGTTAATTATAGTGGCCTTGTGCATATATTTTACAATTATCTGTGTTTTGGTTAGTTGATTAGTCGGACATTTACATTATGACTTCTCCGTGATTGGGTTAGATGGATGAGCTGAAGACCCATGTAATTAATTATATTTCTTGCTAAATGCATGAGTTGTCGTTATGTTTATGTAAAGAATTATGTTTACATGATCTAAAGGTTATAAAACATGAGTATGTGTGGTGTCTAGTTCAGAACTACGAGTAGTTATACATGTGCAGATGATGTGTGTAGGTTTGTTAAGTGACGATCAGTTTTGGCTGATTCGAATTTCATTGAAGTGAGGCAGAGACTTCAAGGTTTAGTAAATCGGCATATTAGGGTTTGGGACTTAGATATAAGTTACTGGCAAAAGTGCAAACTATAATGGTATCTGCATAATGTATGAACTATAAACTTCAACATAATTAAATTATGTAAATTCATAATAAGAGTGAATCCTTAGCTAGTTTGACGGATTGAATTCCATATCGGTTGACGACTGACTAAAGGTCAGTTGTTCACTTGTAAGGTGAACATGGCTCATACCCTTCTGGTGATGTATTCAAAATGTGTAAGTTCATATTTTTAATGCTCTATTGAGAGCACCGTAAGCTTTCCGCCCAAGAGTGGCATTGTAAGTTTTTCTGCCCAAGAGTGACACTGTATGTTTTTCGCCCAAGAGAGGCACTGTAAGTTTTCCTACCTTAATTGGCACTTTTAGGCCTTTGTTGGCCCTGTATGGCCCTAGAGAGTGGGCATTTGCGCACTTAGGTAAGTAGTATCATGGATCTACTCTTACCTGTTTGATCCTGTGCACCATGAGCACTAGTGTACTTTGCCTTTGGAATCCTTTTAGCGCATAGGTTTCTCCCCAAAGGTCAAGGTGACGCCCTAGTGGCATTCTTTCCTTTCGACATTAGAGCTAATTGAGGTTTAATTAGTTCTATTTGTCGAGTGTAAGTGTAAGATAATAAGCGTAAGACTGTAAGTGTAAGCAGTATGTACGTGAGAATAAGAGTTTGATAGGATGTGATTTGTAATAAGTATGGTGGAAAGAAAATTTGTAAGTCTAGGAAGCTCAGAGGAATTGTAGTACTCTGGTTGAGATTATATATTTATTTTCTCCTGGTTTATGGTATGCTACTATCTTGCAGAGCAGATGTGGTGTGAACTTTTAAGGTTCACTGATTTTGATTCTCCTATTGGGTATAAAAATACTCATATTCTTTTTCTTTAATCTTTAGACACTCTAGGGACTTCCATGGGGCCTAGTTCGAGAGCTGCTTAGCATTTGAGGATACACTTTTTGGACTGCAGGTCGATTTTTGATTCTATTGCTCATTGATTAATTTATGCCACGATCTGTTGTAAATAAATTTTGAAGTACATGTATTAAGTGAGGTGAGCGCTCTTACATGTATTATTTTGGACTTGTACATGGACTGTCTTATTACTTTTAACTGTTATGGAACTTGTACCCAGCTACGTTTGGGAAAATATATAGAAAGCCTATGGCCATGGCAAATGTGTCTTTTGTTCGTTATTCATGCCGGGGATGAATGAACTACGGGATTTGAATGATTTATCATTGTTATATCATTGTTTTGAGTTGAAAGAAAGTATTGAGATGGATTTGATACAAATGAATGAAAATTATAAAAATATTTTTCACAGGTTTTGTATTTTCGTCAATTTTTACCAATTTACAGCCGTTATATTGCAAAATTTTTATTTAAATTTTATGAAAATATTTTGAAAACCCCGGGCGTGACAACAACATACTATCAACAACTGATACATAAGGACTTTTCTTTATGCTTTCCAACTCCAAAGAATTCTTCAGACATTGGAACTAGCCAAATTTATCACCCTTCATATTAGCAGTTGCACTAGGCAAGTAGTTTTCCATGTTAAACCCTTTTAGAACTTTATTGATATAGGCCTATTGAGACAACCTAAGGATCATCTTGGATTTATCATGGTAGTCTTCAATCCCTATGACATAGGATGTCTCTCTTAAATCTTTCATGTCAAAGTTCTGAGAAAGAAACTGCTTAGTCTCATGCAACATCCCTAAGTCACAATTTGTAAGTAAAATGTCATTGGCATATAAGACCAAAAATGTGTAATAGCTCCCACTAACCTTAGCGTATATGCATTGATCAATAATGTTCTCCTTCAAACCAAATTAAATAATAACTTCCTTGAACTTCAAATACCACTGTCGAGAAGCTTGTTTTAGTTTTTATTGATTTTTTAAGTCTGCAAACTAGATAACTTCCATTATTTGAGGTGAATCCTTCATGTTGATTCATATGCACCTCCTCAAGATCCCCACTCAAGAATGTTGTCTTCATTTTGCTCAAAATTTGACAAGAATATTATACTATGATTTTGAATAGCATTCATCCAGAAGTTCAGACACATATTTCATTATTCTCTTCATATAGTTAATCTTTTGCACATGAGTTCATGAGAGCTCTAATATGTGCTTCATATATTAGAATTCACAAAAATAAAAGTGATGCAAATGAGACATCAAAATCAATGCCCAAATAGAAACCAACAAATGGGATTAATGTCAAAGCATACACGAGGAACAACGAGAAATAAATGAAAAATAGTTAAATGTGCAGATGTTCATATCACAAATACATGAAGAGCAATAGGAAGGACCACTGCTCCCCACATGACACCCAAATCATGCCTCCATTTAACCAAATTCAATAAAGGGTGGGCAAAAATCACTTGAATCATACCATATAGTAAACAGAAAAGAGAAACAATTGCTAGGAAAAGAGAAAACACCCTACTAAAAATCAAATTACCCACAACAAGAAATGAAGAGATGAGCAATCCAAGAGGAGCAAATTGATTCATGAAGCTTACCTCAAAGAGCTTTGAATACAAAGGTCTCATAGAACCTTTGCGGATCAACAAGGGAGTGCAATGAGCAGAGGAGAATAGTCTGGAGTAGCCAAAGTAATCTAAAGAACCTTTGAGGATCAACAAGTAAGGGGGAACTGGAGGCTTTGTTTTGATATCAGGTGACCAAAGAGGATGGGCGGAGGGAGTGGCAAAGGGGAGGTTGTAGGGGGTTAGTGAAGGCTTCCTCGTTGAAAGCCTCTTACCGCGTATGCATCCTTCGCAGTCGACCATCATTGGAGGTGGAAGAAAAAACTCAAATCATCTCGTCTCATAGGTATCTCATCATATAAATTTTTATTATGTTGTTAGTTACGTGGGTCCCACCATCCTAATAAAAATGATAAAAACCGTAAATGGTGCTATTAATATAGGACAAAGGGAGTATTAAGTTCTGAATTTTTATAGATGGGAACTAAAATAGAACTAAGATGCAGTCGGTATGGAATACTAAACCTAACTGGTTAATTTTAGTTAAACCTGTAAGCTTTGATTCTAGTATTTTTGTCACACCTAGCACATGTCAACTCTGAGCCAAACCCGATCCAAGGGGAAGACGGCACGAGGCACAACGAGGTATCGTTGGATTGCGGAAGGCTTAACCCCTACTTAGGTAGTTCACTACGGAGTTGCGCATATCAACTTTGTACAAGAGCAAAATGAAAAATAAATGACTACTAATTAAATATTAGTCGAAACAAAAACCTACATACTTAGTCCAAAAAAGCCCACATATGGCTCAAGTGTAAAAGTCTAAGCCCACATTGTCTAATGTAAGTCTAAGCCGACATCGGTTAATAGAGTGTGAAATATATTCAAGTAGATAAAGTCTCAATACAACATGCTATATAAGCAATCATAAAACTAAAGATCTCCAAGTGACCCCTCCTATGCAACATCATCACTCATATGCTCTACAAAAAAAGATATCCACATAAATATGTGCATTTGTGTCATAATTTACCATTCATAAGCGTCTACTCATGCCACATGCATGTCATACTATCTCTAGCATATCTCATGAATACAATCTCATGGCACTTACATATCATGCTATTTGACATATCACATCATTGCATATTCAAGTCACCTGCATATCATGTTATATGACATATCACATCATTACATATTTGAGTTACCTGCATATCATGTTATAACCCATATTATCTCAATAACACATTTTCATGCCTCTTGCACATCATGGGTTCAACATAACTCATATCAATCATACACCTTATGTGTAGACATAATCACATCCTGCATGAATGACTTCTCAACATAAACATATCATACATATCTATTTCTCAATGAAAAACATTCACCCTGCAAATCAAGTGTCTCAAGCACACTATCTTGCATAACATGCAAATTAAGCTATACCCACATGTATAACATAAACTCCCTTATCCCTACACAACTATTTTATTGAGCATAATATCACATACACATGCAACAATAACAAATGGTGAATGTATCGCAAATGGAGAGAAATAAACTTGCTCATTAGGGTCAAAAACCCCGAGCACAACTGCTCATCAAGGCTAAAGCCCCTACCACAACTACTCATCAAGATAATCCCGAGCACTGCTGCTCATCAAGACAATCCCAAGCATTGCTCATCAAGACAATCCTGAGCATGGCCGCACATCAAGACGTCTTGAGCACTACTACTGTCAAGAAGGTCCGAGCACTATATGTGGTAAGCCAATGCACTCGGATAGACCACTTGCATTCTTAGGGTCCAAATATCTCATTAAATAGCATATAGCATTCCGCTCTTCTCAACCCGGGGAGGTACCAAGTATCAAGACTGAATTCAAAACAAAATCATGTTCTTTCGGACCAAAACCAATTCGATAAGCCTTCGACAGATTAATCCAACAATAGATGGCATCCACTTACATCTAACTGATAAAACATGACTAATCACAATGAATCTCATTCATAAATTATTTTCATAATGCGTATAATATGGTACATACGTGAGCAATGTTACATGAGCCCAAATAGAAGAGACATGCTTAAATTAGTCCACATGTGCATCAATCATGGTCCATTGGTGTCAAGTAATCATCACAAATATCTACTCAAATGTGTACATAAATGGTAGTGTTCAAGTCTAAGAGAAGACATATGAAACATAAACAAACCATAATTCAATATCATATACATATATCTATGATTTATCATAGTCCTTTCCTACTGAAATCATAAAGCAAGTATAATGAAAACATCAAAATATGAGTCCAAAACAAGTATAACCTCATGCTAAACTTAGGCAAAGATAAACATTAATATACTTAAGCTAGAGCATGGAAACATGATTTACCCATAATTAATATAACATGTGCAAGCATATATGAACATTCTCATGGCTAAACCTATTGAAATCATCAAGAAATCATAAATTAGTTATCAAACATGAATTTATGATAAGTAGAATAACATACTAAATTCAAATAAATATAACCTAAATCATGCTTGAACGAAATCATAAATTTTAAAATGAACATTCTAATCATAAGAAATTAGATTCATAGAGAGAGAAGAAGCAATGACCAAAATATTCTAGAATGGAAAAAATTGTCATTTAGCCAATCGAACGGTGTCAAACAGGCTATTCGGCCATTATAATGCCTGTAACAGTTCACTTTATACCCAAAATCTAGTTCGTCTTCAACCTCACGAAAATCAAACCAAAAAATACCCAAAATGCTAGAAAAATTATAAAATCACTTCAAAACTTCATGTTATCAAAATACAAACCTAAAACATGATAGATCTAACAATTCTTAAGCTTAATCATATGAAAATCAACATAAATGACATGCTTTCAATAATCTACCATTAAAGCACATAAATAAGCAAGAACTTACTTGAATAATTCAAACATGAAATCCAAAGCATAAAATCACTTAAGATGAAAACCCCTTACCTTCAAGAAGTTCTTAGGTCGAAAGAAGCTCTACTCCATAAGAAACCCCACCCAAAATTAGGGTTTTGATTAATACTTAATCAAAATCAAATATTAAGCTTAAATAACCTTGAAAACAAGTAGATCTATAATTTCCTTTGATTAAAAATGAAAAATCCCTCTTTTAGGGTTTAAAAGAAATAAATCAAGAATCTATTTGGAGAAAGTGGGAATAAGATAGATTAAGAGAAAATCTGGAAGATTATGGCTTAAAACTCACATAAATCGGATTTCTCTATTTGGCAATGGGGATTAGGGCACCACCTTGCCTCCTACTATAGCTATTTTCCAATTTGGAATTGGGCTACAATTTTCCTTATATAGTAAGTTATTGGGGTATATGTAATATCCCTGATTTTTCTATAATTTTTTTTTAACTTTCTATAAATTTTTGGAATGTTCTGCAGTTTTCTGCTTGTATTTTCGATGAAGAAATTTTACGCTTCGGCATATCCGTGTTTGTAAAACTTATGACCGTATGAGTCAAGATCATTTTTAATCCATTTGATTTAAATTGAGTGGTGTTTAGTCGCAGGTCATGGGCCTCGACGCATCACATAAAATTTTTGGCGCAAAAATGGGAGAGAAAGGATGCAGCACGAAAGAGAACTGAAGAAAGAAAGCAAATATATATATATATATATATATATATATATATATATATATATATATATATATATATATATATATATATATATATATATATATATATATATATATATATATATATATATATATATATATATATATAATGGATCGGATGTGCCTCAGCAAGCCCAACCCCGCGGAGTGAATAATGACCCCTTCACTGTGTGAGGCTAGAGGCGGCACCTCCGGTGGCAAATGGCTTCTACCCAGTCGGCCTCAGCTTGGCGACGCTGCTGCCGCCTCCCTGGCCTGGCCCCACCGGCCACTGCCGCCCCATTTCCACTTTACCAATTCAGCACAACAGAGACACCGGATCTTGACTTTCTCCCCGATTCGCCTCCATTGCCTGTTGCATGGGCGCCAGCCTGCCGCCACAATTCCGCCCTGGCTAGAGTGACCTTCGGCCACCGTCGTCCTAGCTTCCCCGTTCCTTTGTTGCTGACGTGAGGTAAAAACAATTCTGCCCCCTTTTTCATTTTCTGTTCATGGTGACATGCGGCTATGTCACCGGTCACCAGCCACCGTTGTCCGGCCTTGGGCCTTCCCCCAGCCTGGCGACAGCAAGACCGCCACCCTGGCTGCCACCTCACTCAGCCCCCTCAGCCCTATTTTGAACGGGATAAAAATTGCCCCTTTTCCTGTTCTGGTGTATTGCGAACCACTGTGCCACTGATCTTCGGCCGTTGGCCTTCTCCTGGACCGGCGACAGCAAGGCCGCCGCCTTGGACTGAACTGTTGCCTCCCCCAGCCCATCACCCCTCTTGCCGTTTTTCGATTCCGGACATATCTTTGCTCTAGTTTTGTCTTTCTTCTTCTCTGGTTGCATCCGTTCTCCGTTGACTGACAATGCATGACATCCGATCGATGTCTATTCGAATCATTGTGGTCTAGCGATTGCTGAATCACTACCGTCTTCCAGGTTTGTCCCTTGGCTCCTTTTCGTCCATTAGTGGTTCGATGACAACATGTCCACCCCCTGACCTGACACTTCATTGCCTTTGGCTTAATCGAATCCCTTTGTTCCTTTTGACCAGCAGTTTTACCGTCACCTATGTCAGCTAATGGACAGTCGCGAATGCCGGATTGACCCAAGGACATGAGGCTACCACTCATGGCCTCCCATGCTCCTTTGCCCTGCACATCTGCTGCCCAAACCATGCCCCAAACTTCAGGCTACATTTCTTAGTGCCACTATGAGACCCACCCTAGACTAGTGCTAACTATTCGGCCTGACACCGCATGTACTTGGGTTGCCTGTCTAATGTCGTGGGCTCTGCCCCGGCCCATGACGGCAAGGGCTAGCACTTCTGGCCCAACTCTACCTCTGCACCCCCACTTTTGTTACCCACGGCCTGGAACTTGCAAGGAAAGAGTTCCCGAATCCTGATTCTTCCAAGGCGAAGTAAAATTGTCAGCCATTAGACTTAGTCCATTCTAGGCTCGACCGATGTCGTGCCCATGTCCTCCACCGTAAGCCATGCTTGATACATGACCGTCTGTACGATAATTTGGTTGTGGGTAGCCTTTAGAAATGACACCGCCTTTGTCAGTCACCTACGTTGGGTCTTAGTGCCTCAACGTATGTTTATAGAATGAATCCACCACTAGGCAATATGGCTGTTAAAGCCCTCCTCTATCTCCCTTATGATCGTGAGTACGCAACCAAGTCCTCCGCCATGTTGTGAGGCTTCGACAATGTGGATTTGTTGCCGTTGGATGTGGTCTGCAGTCTATTTTAATGTGCAGAGATTGGTAAGATTGAAGGTGTTAGGGTGGGAGATGTGCTAAGTAAATGATGCTACCTTTGTGGATTAGAGCTTTAGAACGGGTGCAGTTCTAGCTTGGTTGGCTAAAGAATGTAAGGCAGGAATTGTTCCGATCATAATTATACATGCATACATTACTTAATGTGAACTTGAATTGTAAGTAACCCTAATTTGATAATGTTGTGAGTTTGAGACCGAGGGTTTCAACAGATTAAGTTCCGTTTTTGAGCCAGTCGATAAGTAATCGACTGAGCGTCTTTCCTTGTCTAGCCATGGTGTTATCCTGCAGGATTTAGTCTTGGTGTTGTTTTATTGGCCTAGACATTTGATGCTCTGTTGAGAGCATTGTAAGTTTCCGCTCTTATGGGCTTTGTATGTTTTATGCCTACATATGGCACTGTATGTTCTGCCCAAGAGTGGCACTGTAAGATTCCTGCCCAAGAGTGGCATTGTATGTCCCTTGTTGGCATTGTATGGCCCCAGAGAGTGGGCATTTGTGCGCTCAGGTAAGTAGTATCATGGATCTGCTCTTACCTGTTTGATCCTGTGCCCCATGAGCATAGGTGTGCCTTGCTTTCGGAAAAGTCCATGGTGTCTAGTTATTCCCCGAAGGTTAAGGTGACGCCCTAGTGGCATTCTCTTCCTTTTCGATGTTGAAGCTAATTAATTGTAATGAGCTTCAGTTGTCAGTAGTATGTGTACGATAGTAAGAGTAAGTTGTATGTTTCAGATTCTGAGTAAGCTGTATGTGTAAGATTCAGAGTAAGTGTGAGCTTCTAAGGAAGACAGTAAGAGTAAGTTTATGAGTATGAGTAAGATTGTACGAGTAAGGTAGTACAAGTAAGTTCATACAAATAAGGTTGTACGAGTATGTGCATGCTATAAGTGTAAGTGTCCAATTGTGCGAGTAAGTTATAAGACTTTGATTCAAAGTGCAAGTGTAAGAGTATGCTACAAGGGTAAGTGTAAGTTCAGCCAGTTTGATCGTATTTGTGTAAGATACATTATTTATGCTACATGTATTTTCTTGCTTCATGTGTGATTGCATGAAAGCATCTATGTATGAACTTACGGAGTTCATTGATTTATTTTCCCATACTGGGTATTTTCTTACTGAGTATGAAAATACTCAACCTATTTTTTTAGCCCATTCATTATGAGGCTTTTGCAGGTCGTGCGATAGCTTTCTAGACTGGACTTTTCCCTGCGATGGACTATTTTTCCTCGACTTGGAGTGTAGCGAAATCGTAGTGAGGCTTTGTAGATTTTAGTGCCACGATCTCATGTATAGTTTAAGGTGAGAAAAATGTATCATGTATTGGACTTGGGTATGTATATATGATTCATTTTTCATACTATGAACGAACTTGTACTTAGAGATGTCTGGGAGGTATTGGTTTTTAAAGCCCATGGCCATGACAGGTTTTACTTTTAGATTTTTGTTTCGGGTCACGCTGAGAATGTTAATTTTGTCATATAATGAATTAATTTACCAAAATTATTTTCATATAATTTTAAATTTTGTTAGTTCTTTTGATTTACGTCGGTATTTTGAAATAAAATATTAGCAAAGTTTTTAATTAAATATAAGGAAAAACCTCGGGCGTGATAGTATAAATATGAACTGTTGGGCTATAAATATAATTATAACACCTTAAGTGGCTGATTAGGTTCATTTTAAGGCTAAAAATTAGTTTAAAAATTCCAAAACTCATTAAGATGAAATAATTAAAGCTTAAGGTCATGTGGGACACTCGCCATCCAAATGTGAAGCAGGGCTCACGGTGGGGTCCACACCCTTAATTTAAGAAAATTTACCATAAAATTCCTAAAAATATGATAAATTAAGTTTTTAAAACTTGCAAAAAGAATTAAACCTTATTAAAACCATAATCACCAACCCTTAACCGCAAAATCAAGTCAAACCGACAAATTTGAGCAAAAATACACAATAATACATAATTAAATCAAACTAAACAAGGTTAAAGTTAGAGATCTTACAATTTTAGTGCATCCCTAGGAACCACCACACGGGTTACATGGTTGGGGGCTAAGGCAGGTGACTTGCAAGTGGAATTAAGGTGAATTGAAATTGGATTTCGTGAAGACATTGGAATACAATCCTCCCTCCTTGTGTTGCCACGATTGTGACCTCCTTCTATCTATGATTTGAAATCTTAATCGTCAATTTTAGGTTGGAATTTACAAGATATGGTCATTAGTCCACATTCACTCCCTTGGTCCAATATCCAGCCAATCCCCTTGACGACATATAATTTGAACCTAAAGTAAGTTGCTTACTGACCTCTGACCTATATGGGTGGTGATTATAGATTAAGGACCAACGTATGTAGAACCCCACAAAGTAATTGTGCCTTGATGAATGACTATTCTCACTCAACACTTCTCCAGTGTTGTATGTCCATTCCCCATCAAGTTTCAAGTAACAAGTGTACAGTTCATTCCCTTTCAACCAATAAGGAAAAGTGTATGAAGCAAAGTTACAATGAGAGTTACACAAATTGCACTGAAGATTCTTCGGGCATTTTGACCTCCAGTTTACAAATCAAAGACTAAAAATTGGGTGAAGTAGATATTCATAAAACTTTGAAAGGCAAAAAAATGGTCCAAATAATCAAACAAGATTATTATAAGATTGTGGCCCAGTTCAGTATTCATACAAATAACTAGAGGTCATGATGGATTGGAATGTGATAAGAGGCATATATACGTGTTCCCTGATGATTCCTCCATGTCCAGCACTATAAAAAGCAATATCCTCTTTTGTTGAATGTTGGGACCAAGGAGATATATGGTGATGCTCCTCCAAGGACTAGAGAAATAGGGACTGTGCAAATGTAGGTGCTTGACAAAGTGGCCTTTGACCACAACGCTTTCCCACGAGTCATCACATGTAAACTTGTTATTCTCTTTCTCATGACATATGTAAAAGTTGAATTGATATAGATACATTTGATATGATAGCATTATACGTTGAATAACAATGATAATATAGGTAATTTGATATAGATACCTTTGCTACGATGATATTACACATTGTATATTAGTGATAATAAAATTAATTGACCTTCTTATTATTTATTGTTCAAATGTACATCCTTTGAAATGCCCTTAGATTAGTAGAAAGAATTGTAGGGATGCAATCATGCAAAAGTTATGAATAATGTAAAGTAATATCTGTCACGTAAGTGTTTACACATGAAAGTTATGAATATAAAGTAATATCTGTCCTTAGATTGGACTTTTTGCTATAATGTCCCGATATCGTGGAATTTGAATGGATACTAAAGGCCTTTGTAAAATAAAGGGCATTCCACATTCTAGTCATCATGAAGGGAACCATCATTCCAGTTCTGATGAAACCAACATGCCAATGCACTAAGCGAACACCTTTTGTACGTACGCCATCCTTTTGTTCAAGTGACATCAATCTCCTCTTTACTACCTCATAAAATGGAGGCCGACACTCACTAGAGGTCAATACTAATACGGTAGGGGGGGCGATACGCCCCCCATACGTATCTTCGATACGTATCGGTCGTATCGGGCATACAGTATCGATACAACAGATACGTATTGATATTCTAATATTTTAATATTTTTTTATTTTAAAAAATATTTTTTAAAATTTTTTTCTTAAAAATAAAAATATAATTCGAATTCAACCTCTTCTAATGACTATGTTTTTATTATATTAAAAATATTTTTAAAAAAGTTATATGAGATCAATATAAGTGGGTCTATATAGTTTACATAATTTTTTTTAAAATATAGTGCTCCACAATTATGCATTTACTAAAACATCTACTGTATGAGTTTTTCAATAATATTTATATGTCTCATTAAATATCTTATTTAATTTTAAAATAAATTAATTTTAGAACACTTAATATGGGGCGGAGGGAATAATAGTTTGTAGAGGACAGAGGGAGTAAAATGTATGGTTCTAAAATAAAATAATTTTAGAGCACTCGTATCAATTTATACGACCTTCTAAAATGAAGTATTATAATAATATATTATTAGGTATAATATTTTTTTATGTATATCAAAGGGTTTAAGACTGTTTTGGCGCGTACCAAGCATATCATTGGCGTCTACCCGTATCTATGATCATCTATACTATCATCCGTATCGATATTGCCTTCCATGGCTTGGAGGAGGTTAGCATTTTCATGTGGCGACTAGAGCTTGGCGGAGGCCACTATCCTTGCCGGAGAAACCATCGTGGCCAGGTAACGTCTCCTCTCACCCTCCAACTGTTGTTGTCTTCGATTCTCTGTTTTGATTTTTTTCCTCTGCATACCCTATTGCCTACTCTACTCATGACCACCTCTCATATTTTTTCAAATTATGGATTAGTCAAATTTTAAAATTGTAGATAATTTTTTTTTAGGAATTAATTATTTTAAAATCAACAGCTCAAATCCGAAGATTCTAGTAATACAAGATTTGGGTATCCAAATATTTTAAAATTTAACAGTTCAAATCCAAAAATTTGGATTATATTCTAAAATCTCATATTTTAAATCCACTATTTAAAATTTTGATTGACTAACCCCCTGTTTGTGAACTTGACCATGGTGACTGTTTGTTATATGTTATGTGATGTAGCCTGATGTTGCTGCACCTGGAGTCAATGTCCTTGCGATATATTTTCCGACGAACATATCCATGGATCCAATCTATAGATTTGTATAAGGAACTTCCATGTCATGCCCTCATGTTGTTGGAGTGATAGCACTACTTAGAGGAGTGCACCCTAGTTGGTCTGCTGCTTCCATAAAGTCAGCTCTTGTCACTACTGGTATGTATCTACTACACCTTAGACTATAGTACCACATAACAAGATTAATCAAGTGAAGAAACATATATTGAATGCTCAAACCATGCCTCAAAGGTTTTTAGTTTGAATCCTCACTCTATGGACCACCTCTAGGAATTAAATCCCAACTTATTTAGTGAGTGTGATATGTAGGCATTGCACAAATTTTGTTAGGTGATTGCTAGTGAAGCTTCACAACCATTGATGGCCTTTGATCGTCACACACCTTGTAGCGTACAAAATATGCACATAAATTATGATTTTATACAGATTTTTTCTCTACGGTAAGATCTCTAATTTCATTTTGATTTAATTCCTTTTCATTGTGTAATTTTGTTTGCTTTCCGGTTTGATTTATTTTTTAGGGTTATGGGTTAGTTAATTATGAATTTCTTAAGATTTAATTTTATTTTTAAGAATTTTAATGTCAAGCTTGATTTACCCGGAAGAAAGAAAATCTCTTTGTGAACATGACCATGGTGATTGTTTGATGTATATGTTATGTGACATAGCCTGATGTTGCTACACCTAGAGTCAATGTCCTTGCACCATTTTCTTCGGTGAACATATCCATGGACCCAATTTATAGATTTGTATTGGGAACTTCTGTGTTATGCTTTCATCTTGTTGGATCCCTAGCACTACTCAGAGCAGTGCACTCCAATTGGTCTCCTACTTCCATAAAGTCAACTCTTCTCACTATTTGTAAGTTTCTACCCCTAAGACTCTTGTACCCTATAACAAGGTTAATCGAATGAAGAAACATATTTGAATGCTTGAACCACGCCTTGAAGGCATTGAGTTCAAATCCCTACTATGTGGCCAGCTCTAAGAGTCAAATCCCAACTTATTTGGTGTGTGTGAAATGTGGGTGTTGCACCTAATTTCCACTAGTGACTAGTAGTGAAGCTTCACAAGCTGTTGATGGCCTCCGAATGATGACACACATTGTAGCATACAAAATATGCATAGAAATTATTTTTTTAGCTGATTTTGTGTGATACAGTGTGCATGATCAATATGAGGTTATCAACTTTTCACCAAGCGATTTGAGTTTATATTGCACATGCCAGATGAGATTGGTGGTAGGATACTATGCTCTAAAAAGGCTGGTTGCCCTCCCCCTTAACCAGTCTTGCTCCTTCTAGTTGGGTCGTTAGGACTCTAAACCCTCGTTAACTAAAATAATAAAAATAAAAAATAGATCTATTTGGAAACAACTTAAATCCATGAGACTTAAATGTGTGATGGCTAATTGCAACATCTACAACAAATTCATCAGAAGAGCCTATTTATGCACTTGGAACTTCAAAGAAAATTACAAATCTGTTAGTTGCATGGCCATGTCCCTTTCATTAGGGATGCATCTAGCTAGACCGTGCTCCATGATCAAAGTCTGTGACCAATACTAAAGAGGTTATAGCATGTTACATTGGCCGTACATAATTTTCCATGATTTACTATTAATTTATAATATATGTCTCAACAAGTTTGTTTCGTGAGGCTACTTAAAATAAGTTAATTATGTAATTGTTTATACATGTTTGAACTTATGTTATCATACAAATATCTTGGGCAATTAGTTTAGTCCCATATATGTAAGTCTCTCAAGTTCATTTTGATATAAACAACTCTAGGTTAGATGAATCTTAGTTTGACCTTGACTAGCTAGAGTGGTTAAAATGCATGTTTACCTAATTTACACAAGTGGAACAAATCCACCACATTGCTAGTGGATCATTTCACTACTATATAATATATTGTAATGCCATTAACATGTCCAAACATGATCTTTATCATGCTTGACACATCATAATGTGTCAAAATATGAGTGCAATGATCCACCAACCATGTGGTAAATCCATTCCAATGGACAAGATATATGATACTCTTTCAACCTTAATTATATTTCTTAAATACCTTCCCACTTCTCTATTCTTAGGTTTTCACCCTCAAGGTAAATCAATTAAAACCCAACTACCATGTGCAAGTATAAAGTTCATTTCACTTTGTACAACCTTTTTTCAAAAAGGTATATCTCTAGCTACTATAGCATCTTGATATGTCAAAGGGTCTTCTTGAATCAGATAAGTAAGAAGTCATCTCCACATTTCTTCTCTATTATGAGCCTTTTACTCTTCATAATCTCAATATTAGGTTGAGTCAAATCCTCAATCCTAGGACTCCTTGATAAGCAAGATTGTTCTTGCATTATAACCATACCTTTCTCCCTTGTGGCAAAGATATTATCAAAGAATATTGCATCATCAAATTCTTTAATTATTTTAGGTGCATAATTTGATTGATCAGACTTTAGTACTAAGAATCTATATGCATTACTGTTTTGTGCATATCGATTAAATACACCATTGTAAGTCTTAGGTTATAGTTTATCCACCTTTACATCGAGAATTTTTACCTTTGCAAGGCATCCTCACGCTTTTGATGAATTTTAAGCTAGACTTTCTTCCTTCAATCAACTTGAAAGTGATTTTCTCTTGACCCTTATAAGGCACCTTATTTAGGATGACACATAGAAAAACAATACTTATCCCCACAAGTTTTTGGGTACCTCTAAAATCATGAAAATAATACTCCACACTATCAAATATTAATCTCTTAATCCACCTCTTAGTTTTATTTTCAACCTAAGTCTTATAGTTCTTAAATTTATCAAATGCCTCATCTTTACTTTTTAGCAAATAAACATAACAAAATTTTAAGGCTTCATAAATAAAGGTAATAAAATATCTCTTACCTCCCCTTGTCACATTACCATTGATTTCACCTAACAATTTGTTATAAAAAATTAGGAAGCTTAACATCTACATTCCAATTAGACAGGGCAAACCTAGGGATCAGATCATATAATGAAATCACTTGCTCTTAATTGAAACTAAGGATGAAATTTCTATACAAGAAATTGATTTATTTTTCTCCTAAACGGGATTCTGAACTATTGGAGGTAAACAACGTGCTCACATAGTCGTACTAGATATTATATGGAGAAAGGTAGCTAGAGCTGCACACCCTCTCATGCGATATATAAGCAAATACCTAGGGTCATTTTTTAAATTGCACTAAACATAAATTGAATTCTTCCATTGGATCAATTCTGATAATTCCAGATTTTTAACTTGTAAATTTACTGACAAGTAAGTGACTAAGATCATAGTCTCTCTTTTTATTGGTAGCTATGTAGTCATAAATATGATCGCATTTTTTGAACTCTCCACTATCAGCTTAATATGTAAGATATTTGCTACATGACATCTGGCTTCTCACCGCCATTAGATATGTCTAACTAGTCCTAGCACAGTTTCTTGAAATCTGCTAGAAAAGTTTCTTGTTTGTCATATATCCAAAGAAATGTTGTAAATTTCAGAGGCATGTAATATTGCCCATTATGTGCAGGAAATCGGACCATCGATTCTGATAATGAGTTGGGTTGTTCCATTTAAGGCCGTAGCAATTTATATATAGTTAATTTTAATAAATTATATTTCCTTACTCCTATTAATGGCTCTATTTAAAAAATACTTAACACATATTAACGACTCCATTTGGCTCAATTTAAATAGCTGGGCATTTAAGAAAACCTTCGAATGCCTCTGTTAAACAGAGCAGCAACTGAATTTTCTGTGCATATAAAATAAAATGTTACTGTAATTAGGTTCTACTGGCCATACAAAACTGTAAACGATCCATTGTAATTTGTACATGTATTTTTTGATTGGTGTTCTTTAGCAGTATTTAAGGGGAAACATTTTCAATGTTCCCTATTTGCTATAAGCCGAACGTAAGGAACGTCTAGAAGCCAATTATATATGAGATCAACGGCACACATGCTTAGTGTCAATGCCATTGACGCTTACATGCGATAGCATGTGCACTGCAATCTTAAATATGAACAGCTCCAACACATTTTTATGCTGGGCTCATAGTGAGAGAAGAGTTTTTCGTACTCCTCACTGACAATAAACCTTGTATAAACTAAAAAGAAGAGTCGTTTATCCTCAAGATAGAGAGTGTACACGCTATTGCTAACATGTACATTGTCCATCTTAAATATCAATAACTCCACGCTTGACATGAAAAATTCTTCCCATAGTTTAAATTACGCTTGAATGTACCCAAGGTTTTTACCGGTTCCATCTGTTTTCCCCGTTTTCCTGATACCTCTCCTTTGTTGTAGTAGCCTGTTATCATGGATCACAAAAACTAATTAAGGAAGCTTGGTCAAGTTAGATATATCCTATCAAAAGCTAATTGCTCCCTTGATTGGCCCAGGGCGTTGTAGCTTTTGTCAATGCTAAAAAGTGATAGTGATTATTCCTACAAGCACCAAAAAGAAAGGGCCATTCAAAACTTACCATTGATTATTAGCTGTAAGACCTACACGGTAAAAATGATATTTTTATACCCTAAACAGGGTCTTTAACGGTGGAAAAATAATACGAAGAGACTTGACCGGATGCCACTTCCTGAGTCTTCTGGTAAAAGTATACCTGCACCTTCTTTTGAGGTGACAGGCTCTTTGATGGTGGATAAGAATGTGGGGAGACTTGACCGGATGACACTTCTTCAGTCTTATTTTCAATTGGATGACGTTTTTAGGCTAACGTAACAAGACCGCAATGGAGCTGGTCAGTATTGTGCGTGTTTTGGGTTGGAAAATTTTGTGGCCGCTTGTCCCCCCCATGGCGTCTATATCGGATGGTTGGTGGGAGGGGCCTGGCTCATTCGAGGAACTGTCCTTGTGAGGGCCACGACAGAAGATGATAGCGTTCCCTACCGGCCTGTTCACCGGGAGAAGGTAATTGACAAGGCTAAACTTATATGGTTCCAATACAAAACTGAAAGTCAAATAAGATGACAGAGACCATCTGTTCTAGAGACATCAAATGATTCAAAAATTATTGTAATTTCTTTTTGTAAACAAAGGGTGCTTGAGTCTTTGAGATGCGACTAAAAGGCAGGGCAACGGGCCTCTTAGAGCATCAAATCTTGTTACCATTCTATGAAGTTGATTTTTTAAACGTAAGTCTTCTCAATATTTTTAGAGGATCGGACTAAGGAAAATTGAAAGAGCATAATAAAAAGTTCGGTAAAATTTGGGCCCATTTAGATATGTAGGTCATTTTCATCACACGGTTGAATCTTACATTCAAATAAATAGTTGAGATTACATTATTTAATTTGAATTTATGGAGGTCTAAAAATAACATAGAATTAATTGGGATTTAAAGATCCACAAATATGATGTTGGTAAACCACATTTGATATTATTTTAATATATAAGACTCATTCATTTAACTTTATCAATTTTTAGCCATTAATTTAGGGTTAAAATTTTAACCAACCTTGATGAGTAGGTCTTACTTATAGAAATTGACCAAAAATTCATACAGCCTACCCTCATGATTTATTACCCATTTTCCTTATATACTTGCGTTTTAAAAAAATAACCTTATAATAATCAACCTCATAGATGCAAGCTTGTTGGAAACACTATAATCTTCTCCCTTTCTATGGCTTTTCTTGTTGGAAATGTCACAAAAAAATAAGAACATTTCATGCAAGTATAGATTTTTGCACTCTAAGAGTCAAAGTTTTTACGTGTAATAGGAGTATTACATGTTCAATTTTGCACGGCAAGTCCAGCCAAAATATTAATGAAACTCGTTTTTGTCTGCTACATAGTCGCTTCTGTGCAAGCCAGGATCTTTGCAAAGGTCAGGCAAATACTTTTACTTTGAAATTTTGTCAACACAAATACGTTCACACTCATATAATTTTGATTATACAATACCCGTAAATCTAAGGATGACCGGAAAAAATGACATGCATTGTCGGTTCTTGATTGAAAGACATGTGTCGGACATAGATATAAGCACCCGAGAACATGTTAACTTTTTTATAATTATAAAAGTTTAAGATAATAATATATGTCCTTTTATAATTGTTTATGAAGAATTCTCTTATGAAAAAAACTGTTGGATAATATTATATTTGCACTCTATGCATATTTAGTCTAAATGAAATGAATCAATGCCAACAATGACTTAAATTGTCAAAAAATAATAATTTGTAACTATATATATTTTTATTTGTATTGTATTATAAGAGGAATTTAAATAAGGTTTCCCAATAATAAGAGAAAAGTCAATAAAAATAAATAAATAAATATACATACAATACTACAAATACATAAGAAGTTATTAATGTTGTTTAGACTTTCATATCAAATTAACTTGGTATATTTAGCTTGGCTCAGGTAGAAAGTTATCAAAGGTTATTTTGTACAATGCACCCATCAGTAAGCTTAACTTGTACTTAAATAGCTAGCATCATGTCTTTGGGAGATTGTTAGTATACAATCTATCTATAGTACCAAAGTTTTCAACAGCTAAGGTGGGGCAATTTTTCCACCTTAGCTTTGTGGACCCTTCCGAAGAAGCAACGTCTCTACTTCTAGTTCCGACTTTTCTATTGTATTGATTGTGCATTATTCTCTGTCATTTTTAGTCCCAAGTCTATTATAAAAAAGTCTGGAGAGGAGATTCCGCCAAGAAATTACTAAGAGCCAAACAAGGATAAAGACCGCAACAAACCAACCTTAATAAGTAGCATTTTTGCTCATAGTGCTGTTCAAGAAACAAACAAGCAGAAATGGAGCACCCACCACTTCATGGACACAGAAGCCTGCAAATTTCAGCACTCTATCTTCTTCTTTTTCTCTTATTCCATCAACACGTAACTACACTTTTCGTCAGTGCCGAAAGCAATGTGAGTGACTATCAGATTTAATTCTATGCCCTTCTTCTTCATTAACTCTTGTCTGAGCTGCTGGATGGCATGACACAGGTGTACATAGCTTACATGGGAGAGAGGCGCCATGAAGATCCGGCCATGGTCGAAGAGGCACACCACAACGTGCTGGCTACTGCACTAGGAAGGTATACACTTCATAATTTTGTAATCCCCTTGTTTTATATTAATAGTTATATTTAGAAAAATGGAGAAACCCACACAAAGAAAAATAAGTTTAAGATACTTTTGTCTAAGTATCCAACCACTTAAATCTAACCAAATGGAGCTATTAATAGAGAACAAATTTTTTTTTTTACCAAATAGAGCTATTAATTTAAGACGGAGAGAGTAATTAGAAACAACAAAGTCAATCATCATGAAAAGGTCTTAGACCTGTTTTACTTCATTTGTGTTCAATTGCAGCAAAGCAGCAGCAGAGGAGTCAATTATTTACAGTTACAAGCATGGCTTCTCGGGTTTTGCCGTCAAGCTGACAAGATCTCAGGCACGGATATTGGAAGGTATATTGTACCAGACTGAAGCTCTCTTTCCTCAGTGCATACATATAACTACTTGTCAGTAATATATGGGCTGACGCCATTAATTCTTTGAGTGGAGCTGCAGAACAATCAGATGTGGTGCATTTGGTACAGAGTCATTTCTACAAGCTGCACACCACAAGGAGTTGGGACTTCCTTGGCCTACCCTTACACACTTCTGATCCAAATAACCTTCTGATTACGAGTGACAAGGGGAATGGAACCATAATTGGCATCATTGATACAGGTTAGTCTCTAATATATTTCAAGTGATTGGTTAACAATCGTCAATGGAGGAGCTTAGGAAGTTGGTGGGGGAGAATGATAGGAGCCTTCATCTTTCTAGCCAAGAAAGGGAAGCCTAAGAAGAAGGTCCCTATCAGAGAATCGTTACTGAACTTCGCCACCTACTTTTTTATGTTGTTCTGCAGTATAGTTGCCGTTTAACAGAGGTTCAATCCCAAAAGGGTGTTTCCTGATCGCAAAAGAAACACATTTTAATTACAGGCGAAATAGTTGAAGTGAATTGCTTTCATGGGAATTTGCAGAATTATTTTTTATAAATTACTTTTTCGTAGATGTACCAACTATGTCTTTGTAAATCTTATATTGATATTAAAAATATAAATATCTTCAAGAAGCTGAGAAGGGAGTGGAAAGAGGTCCTGACCGCAACCCCTGGACTTTGCCATAGGATGTAGGGCCGGTATAGTGGGATGTGGTGACTGATATTGAAAATTTAATATTTTCTCTATCTTATATTAATATTTATATTTAAAAAAAATTATTATTTTTATTGAATGGTGAAACTCATATTTAATAGAAGTCTAATAGAAGGAAAAATAAGCTTATGATATATTTTTTTAAATATTTAACTACTTAAGGGCCTGTTTGGGATGCGATTTCCGCCCTCAAAAATCGCTTTGTTGAAGGCAGAAATTGCTTTCCCAGTGAAAAATCGTTTGGGAGGATAATTTAAAGTAAAATTATTTTTCCTGTCAAAGTAAACTTTTGAGTCAATTCAAAACGAATTGACCCAAAATCCGATTTCTTTAAGAACTCACCTCATCCTGAGGTGAGTTCTTGAAGAAATCGCTTTTTGGTTTAAAAAGGTATGAAAATACGTTTTGCCTATTAGTCAAATCCGTTTTACCTATTATGTTGAAAGACATTTTTGTCATTTTTATATGAAATCAAAAGTGAGCTTAAATTTGATTTCTTTTTGAAATCATCATAAAAAACTATAACCAAACGTATCATACTTTTGTTTTTTTTGTCAAAAATCAATTATCTTACAAAGATATTTTCTTTCTACTTCAAATTGTTTACCAAACACCCCCTAAATTTAATAAAATAAAAAAAAGGGGGGGAAGAGTATTTTTTAATGAGAAAAATGTTCCCTTATCAACACTTCCCCTCAACATGTCTCCCTTCTACAACCTCAACTAAAATGAAAAGGCATTGAAATTGGCGTCTACGTCCATGTGTTAAAACTTAAATCTGACGGTGGACTTCCATGGTCTGGTTTTCAATGTAATTGTGATGGGATATGCTTGAGATGCTGGATGTCCATTGTTCATTAATATTAGTTCAACTTGTAAATTTCCACCGTTGGGTTTTCAATGTTACCGAGTTTGGCTCTAAAGTGGACTATAGATGTCCATTGTCCACACATTGAGTCCATATATCGAGAAACATGTGAGGCTATAAGCGAGAGATTTTAAAAAATTTACTCACAGACAAATAGAAGTTTTTTGGGATCCATATAGGCGTTTTAAAATATACTCCTATTGTAATCTAATTTTCTAAAGCACATGGACAGGGATATGGCCGGAGTCTCAAAGTTTTAATGACAAAGGGATGGGTCCACTGCCTACACATTGGAAGGGTCAATGCCAAACAGGCCAACACTTCAAGTCCAAAAATTGCAACAAGAAACTAATAGGGGCACGCTGGTACATCAAAGGGTTCCTTGCACAACTAGGAACACCATTTAATAGTAGTGCATATGGTGAGTACCTATCCCCTAGGGGCGGCAATGGGCATGGCACCCACACAGCTGCCACCGCTGGCGGGTCATTGGTGGCTGGCGTGAGCTACCAGGGACTGGCACAAGGCATTGCAAGAGGAGGTGCCCCCCATGCTCGTCTAGCCATATACAAGGCATGCTGGAACTATGGAGGCGGACTTTGCTCCGACGCCGATGTGTTGAAGGCCATGGATGATGCCATCAACGATGGAGTGGACGTGCTATCCTTATCCATTGGTGACCCTGTGCCCTTCTTCCCTGACATCCATCCCCACAATGTGATAGGCGTAGGAGCATTTCATGCAGTGGCCAAGGGTATACCAGTGGTCTGCTCTGCTGGGAATGATGGCCCCACAGGACAGACGGTCACAAATACGGCACCCTGGATCATCACAGTTGCAGCTAGCACCATGGATAGGGCATTCCCCGTTGCCATCACCCTTGGTGACAAGCGAACTATGATGGTATTCTTCTTTGATTTAAATAATTCATTGCAAGTGTTAAGAATGTGACCTTATTACGTGATCTTTAATTATGTGGTAGGGGCAAGGGCTTCATGCTGGAAAGGCAACTGGGTTCAGGGGCTTGTATTTCGACGAAGGTGTTGGGCTTGATATATATGATGGCGGGTATGAATCTGCCAAAAATTTATGTGGGTCTTTAGCAAGTGTGAGGACTAACATCTACACATTTCATACTAAAATTGGTTGCATGGTTGCAGGTTGTGTGATGACCTACCTTTTAATGACTCATCCATGGCGGGTAAAATCACCCTTTGCTTTGGTTCTCCCTTATTTGCTTCAGCATTGGTCAGCCTAAATGGAGGAGTGGGCGTCATTGCTGCAACAGATATGAGCACATTAGTCAGAGACTCTGTTGACATCCCATGTGTACTTGTAGATTACCAGATTGGAACTCAAATACTGAACTATATTCGTTCTACTAGGTATGTTACCAAGCTTTTAAGCTCACATATGATCTTTAATTGATATAATCTCATATAATACCTATTTCAATATTTTGTCTAAATGTGGTTCAAGGTCTCCAATGGTGAAGATTGGCCCTTCCAAAACCTTAGTAGGAAAGCCTGTCTCAATCAAGATTGCACAATTTTCATCTAGGGGACCTAACTCAATGGCACCAGAGGTTTTGAAGGTGAGTCAATGTTGATAAATGATGGATAATGAAATGAAGGGAAGAAAGAATTCTCTTTGTGAACCTGACCATGGTTATTGCTTGATATATGTTATGTGATGTAGCCCGATGTTGCTGCACCTGGAGTCAAAGTCCTTGCGGCATTTTCTCCGATGAACATATCCATGGATCCAATCTACAAATTTGCATCAGGAACTTCCACATCATGCCCTCATGTTGCTGGAGTGGTCACACTACTCAGAGCTGTGCACCCGAGTTGGTCTCCTGCTGCCATAAAGTCAGCTCTTGTCACTACTGGTAAGTTTCTATGCTTTAGACACTAGTACTCCATAACAAGATTAATTGAGTGAAGAAACATATATTGAATGCTAGGATGTATTGAGTTCAAATCCCCACTATGTGGGCCACCTCTAGGAATTAAATCCCAACTTAATTATTTGGTGAGTGTGATATGTGGGCATTGTAGAAATTGCGCTGGTGACCTCTAATGAATCTTCACAAGCCCTTGATGGCCTCGGATCGATGACCCACCTTGTAGCATACAAAATATGCACATAAACTATGATTTTATGCTGATTTTGTGTGCTATAGTGTGCATGATCGGTATGAGGTCATCAACATTTTCACCAGCGAATTTGAGTTCACATTGCACATGCCTGAGGGGATTGGTGGAAGGATAGTATGCTCTAAAGAGGCTAGTTATACCCCTCCCCCTTAACCAGCCTTGCCTATTCTAGTTGGTTCCTTACACCTCAAACACCCCTTGTAAACTAAAAATATAAAAATAAAAAAGTTATATTTGGAAACAACTTGAATCCATGAGACTTAATTGTATAGTGGTTGATTGCAGCATCTACAACAGATTCATCAGGAGAGCCTATTTATGCACTTGGAACTTCAGAGAAAATTGCAGATCCGTTCGACTACGGAGGAGGAATTGTTAACCCCAACAAAGCTGCCAACCCTGGTCTCATCTATGACATGGGCATGCCGGACTATGTTCAATACTTATGTTCCATGGGGTACAACAACTCGCTCATCTCAAGATTGTCAAAAAAATTTGTTATGTGCCCAAACAAAAAGCCATCAATGTTGGACTTAAACCTCCCTGCCCTCACTATTCCAAGACTCCAAGGGACTGTGACTGTATCAAGAACAGTCACCAATGTTGGCCCTATCAATTCTGTTTATTATGCTTCTGTTGAGGCTCCAATGGGAGTAGAGGTAGTCGTGGTTCCAAGCACTTTGATGTTCAATTCTAAAGTGAAGAAGCAGTCCTTTACAGTGACATTCCATTCAGCCCACACGGTGCAAAGAGGATACTACTTTGGAAGCCTCAGCTGGAGTGATGGGGAACATGTTGTGAAGAGCCCTATATCTGTAAAGGCAGAAATCTCACCATCTTTTGCAGATTTATCATGAATATGAGTGTATGAAACATGTTATAATGTTTTCTTTTAAGACTTAATGTGACAACCCAGATTTTCGGTATGTTTCTAATAATAAAAATTTAATATATTAATAAAATATTATTTTAAATTTTATATTTAAAGGGTTATTATAGAACTCTAAAAGAAGAACATAACGATTTTTTAATCGTTTAAAATGGATGTTGGGGCTGTAGGTAATGGTGGGAAACATGCTTTATAGGCAGGACCCATAGTAAAATTATGACAAAACCTATCCTTGTGTGGTCTTGTTTTGAAGGGCTCATCTATACGAGTCCATCGGTACCAAGAATGTATAATTCTGATTTATGGTTAAAAAGTTATGTTAGTTTTAATTTTAAAAATAAGAAAGGGCCGGGGTTTGTTGTTTATAGTAAGTGAGTCATTAGGCTAAAAAATTACTTATTGGGCTAGGAATGGGCCCAATAAGCCTTAAGTGAACCCATATGTGTGCACTAGACCTCTAAAATAAAATTAACCAAACTCAAACCCATTTAGAAGAATCAAGAGAGGGTTGCAACTAAAGGGTTTAGCATGGAGGCCGATATGGATGTGGTCCCATGGTGGGGCCTACTTCCTTGATTAAGGAATTTAAATAGCAAAAATGACACAAATTAGTATGACACTTGGTGGATTAAGCTAAACACTAATGTGTCCAACTAAATTTAAAATTGACAATAGTAAGAAAACCATAAAACTTACAAACCTTACAATGAGTACTTGTCATCCAAGGTTGACAATGGGCATGTCACCCACACAACGGCCATTGGTGGCGGGTCATTGGTGTCTGATGTGAGCTACGAGGGACTAGCCCAAGGCATTGCAAGAGGCAACACCCCACATGCCTGTTACCCATATACAAGGCATGCTAGAATTATAAAGGTGGGATTTGCTCCAACGCAAATGTGTTGAAGGCCATGGATGATGCCATCCTTGATAGACTGGATGTGCTATCCTTGTCCATCAGTGACCTTGTGCCTGTCTTCCCTGACATCCATCCCCACAATGGGATAGGCATAGGGGCATTTCATGCAGTGGACAAGGGAATTCTGGTGGTTTATGACATCCAAATGATTGCCCCACAGGACAAACAGTCACAAATACATCATTGTGGATCATCATAGTTGCAGCTAGCACCATGGACATGACATTCCTCACTGCCATCACCCTTGGTGACAAGTGAACTATGCTGGCAATCTTCTTTGGTTTATGTCATTTATTGTAAGTGTGGAGAATGTAGCCTTATTGCATACGCTTTATGTGGCAGGGGCAAGGGATTTATGTTGGAACGACAGCTGGGTTCACAGGCTTGTATTTCAAAGGTGTTGGGCCTGATATATATAATAGCAGGTAAGAGAATACCAAAATTTTTTGTGGGCCTTCGGCATGTGTGGGGATTGAAATCTGTACACTTTATACTAAAATTAGTTACATGGTTGCAACTTATGTGATGACCTACCTTTCAATGACTCATCCATGGAGGGTAAAATCACTCTATGCTTTAGCTCTCCCTCATTCGCTTCATATTTTGTCATCCAAAATGGCGTGGGTGTAATTGCTACAACAGATATCAATAGATCATTCACAGACTGTCATGACATCCCATGTGTGCTTGTATGTTAGCATATTGGAACTCAAATGCTGAACTATATTCATTCTACAAGGTAGTATTATCAAGCTTTTAAGTTGTTAATATATCTACCCATGATCTTTAATTGATACAATCTTAGATAATAACTATTTCATGTTGTCTTAATGTGGTTCAATGTAAAAAAGATAGCTATACATTGTTTTGAGGTGAAAAACTCTTTGAGGGTGAATAACAATGTTGGGGGACTTGACCAAATATAATTTTGTTTCTTTATTCACCGCCACAAGGGGGTGCAACCATCACGATTTGTAATTTGATGTTTGCAAGCTACGAAAGAACATATGAAGCATATGTATTGTAATTTTGATGATCAAAACTATGTCAAAATTTTATGTATATTTTAGTCTTAGGAATCTGATCACTAGATTTAGTTGTGGCAGAGTCGGATTTAGAATTGATTAACTTGAAAAATGCGAGTAGACATATTCTTATCAATTAAGGTTGAAGACTAAGAGTGTTTTGCATTGTGTTGACCGATGGTTTATATTATTTTGTACATTATCATGATCATCTGTTTTAGGGTAGTTTTTCATGCTACCTACTTAGTATTTATAGAAATACGCATGCATCATTTGATGTAGGATCAACACCAGTTTCATAGTAGGAATTTTTCTTAGCAGGAGTTGCCTCGAGTTAGCAGGGTAGATTCTCTACAGCCAGTAGGACTTTAGTTTCTTTATTTCATGTTAAATTGTAATAAGGCACTGTATTGCCATCAAATTTCTAATCATGTTATTTTATTATGTTATAGTACTTGCACTTGGCTGAGCCAAGATCCTGGTTAATGAATATTTTGCTTTAGTATTGCAAAATACACTAGACTAATCGATTGATCGGTACCTAAATCAGACTTTTATAAAATTAAGTTGAGAGTTTATCGATCGATCATAGGATTGAAAGATCGATCCCCAGTAGTGTTGTACCTTAATGTAAACAGTGAACAATCAATCGCGGTGTCAAACGAACAATTGTTATCTATGTTGGTTGCCTCATTTAAGCCTTTTCGGAAGATCAAACACTTAAACCGACTTAGTATACTATTTAAAGGCCAGGGAGTCAACACACAACTGAAAATCAAAGAGAAGAGAAGAGAGTTCGTTTTCCATTGTTTTCCTAAAGGAGATCATCCTTGAGATTCATGCTTATGTTAATGGTGATTTCTTGAAGACATAATCGAAAGATAAGAATCTCACACAAATTCAAAGAGGAGTTGCAGCAAAATCTTCAAAGGAGTTAAAAATGATCATGACTAAAGTCAAAGAACAAGAGGATTTGTCGTTGTAATTAGAAGAAGACAAAGACAAAGCAAGTAGAATAACATTTTCAAATCTTAAGGGAGAAGACTTGAAGGTTAGCAATAAAAGGAATTTGTTGAAGATCTAAGAAAACATGAGTTTTTAGGTTAGAGTCAAACAACAAAGGTTAGTGGTTTGCTTGTGTCTATCTAGTGTCATATAATCTAGTACACTGATTTTAGGCCAAGAGTTGTTGTTGTGGCTTTTCACCCTAGTTGCGGTTTTTCACGTTAAATCTTTGTGTGTTCATATGTGATTTACATGCTTTGTGGATTGAATACTTGATAGCTTGATCATGAATGCGCATAGACTTTAGGTTTTATTTATTTCTGTTATATAAGAAAATTCTGCACAATGAGGCCATATCTTGTGGTCTTCATCTTTCTAAGATAATTAGACAAGGGGCAATGTGGTGATCCGCTAAGTCATCTAGATAGATATTAAACTCTCAACCTAATTTATCAAGACAACAATTGTCATCATTGACTGTTTTCTTCCATTGGGCCCAATGGGATGGTGGGTGGGATAGGTTTGACTTTATGGAACCAACCTTATATAGTACCATACACAATGCATATAGAACTGAAAGAAAATTTGTTAAGGTATTTGCCAAAATAATATTAAAATACATTGTAACACACAAAAATGTCTCATATTTTCCTGTAATACACAAAATAGCCTTATGAACATGTAACCTCTACACATGTGGCAAGAATTGTCTAAAAATACTAATTTTCTATTTTCTTCCTTTTAACTTCACCAACTCATGATTGCTTCTCTTTTCTAGCAGTTTCATCTTTGACTTTGTCACTGGCTCTACCACCTCTGCCATCAACTCTAGTGTCTCCACCAACTTCGTCGTCTCTGCAACTAACGCCACTTCAACCTCTTTCATTTTCATCTCCTCTTCCACTATCGTCTTTTCCTCGTTTCCCCCCTCCCCCTCCCCTCCCCCTCCTTCTACTCCGCTTCCTCCTCCTCCTACTCTCTCTCTCTCCCCCTCCTCTCTATCCTCCTCCACTTTTCTTCCTTGATTGCCACTTCCTCTATCCTGGAATATGACAAAGATTGGTCACAAACTAGTCGACAGAGCTATTAAGAATTTGGTTTTTTTCTCTACAAGCAAAAATCTTAAAAAATGAACCCATAAAAATGTTTAACTACTCAAAATCAAAAGTGATTTTTTTTTACTTGATTTTGAGCTTTTTCTAATGCCAACCATAGCCTCATATTGTTAGTCGACAATTGACAAACAGATTTATTACAATAAAGGGGATATAAGACAACATTATGAGTGACAATATAATCTTAAGTATTCACAATGAACTATCTTAACACACAAAATAAATATAATAAAAAATAAAGCATATTTTAAACTCGTGATTGTCAGTAGTCGACTATCCTAATTGTTGATTGTCATAATGTCCGGCGCTGGAGACATCCTTCAACTCTCTCTCGGATAGTAATAATCTTCTTCTCTAGTTTCGACAACCTTTTATTGATGTATGATAGTTGACAGTCGAGACAGTTGACAATTGATAGTTGAGATAGCTGACAGTTGCATATGTAAAATTTCTTTATTATATATTTAGTTTGTTAAGATAGTTTATTATAAATATTTAGGAAGATATTGATACTCATAAATCATAATGTGGTCTTATATCCCCTTTATTGCAATAAATTTGATCGTCGACTGTCAACTGTCATTTTGAGGTTTAAGTTAGCCTTAGAAAAAGTTTAGAATCAAGTAAAACATAAACTCACTATTGGTTTTGAGTAGTTTAACATGTTTATGGTTTATTTTTTAATATTTGAGCTTGTAGTAAAAAAAATAAATTCTAAATAGCTCCACTAGCTAGTATGCCACTGGTCTTGTCTAATTATGGGAAGGAGTTAGAGGAGGGACAGGAGGAACGAGAGGAGGGGAGGAGGAGGAGGTGAAGATGAAGGCAGATGAAGTAGAGCCAGTGGTGGAGATGACAAAGTTGGTGGCAGAGGAGGTAGAGTCAAAGCTAGAGCTTCTGGAAAAAAGAAGTAATGGGTTGGTGAAGTTAAAAGGAAGAAAATACAAAACGGTTATTTTAGACAATTCATGTCACGTGTGGCGGTTCACATGTAGCGCTGCCAATGGTACGCGTTCTACCATTCTATTATATGTATCGTACCTTTAAGAAGTTAAATGGTTTGGTTAAATTTATTTGATAGGTAAATAAGAGGAAATTTTTATTCAACCATTATCTAAATGGAAGGTAATGGAAAAAGTTCTTCCATATCCATTTATCCGTTACCCGTTTGTCATATTTTAAAATTATACATATATTATACCCATTAATCTTAAGTGGTTGAATTTCAAAAGAGATTGGTTTAAGAACTTTTATAATAATTTTTATGTCATGATTAACCACTGTGATTTATTAAATGGAAGATATCATTCAAATCCCAAATATTTATTAAATTAATTTAAGTACTTACAACCATTTATTATAGTTGTTAGAACCTGCTACTTCGAAGTTAGCATTTCATATTTAACTATAACTTTTTGATAAATAATATCCATTTGTAATTTACATTTTATATTCTCTTAAACTCACTTCGCTTCGATGTTTCCCATTTGGTTGCTTTGTCTAGTTTCTCTGGTCTTATTAGGTCAAGGTTCATTTTTAATCAAACACATGATTCCATTTTGATAACTCAAACACATGAGTGTTTTTTTGTTTATGATAATTAAACTTATGGAGTGTTTGTTTGTTTAAGGAAATGATTGATGGATTTGAAGTAGGATTGCTGAGCTAGCTCTATTTTGCCCGAGGCTATACTCAAGCTAAATCAAAGCTCAAACTTAGGCTAATAGAACTAAACTCTAGCTTAGCCTATCTCGAACAAGCTTGGTTTGAGTGTTAGCTGGGTTAACTTTGAATGAGTGGTGTAGGTGGTTTATTTTTAGATTTGATATACGCTAGTTGGAATCATAATTTTGTTACAAATTATGTTTGTATATAAGATTGCAAAATTTGGATTGATGATTTACTTATTAAAATAAGTTGGAATCAACAAATTTTGAATGACCAAATAGGTTCAAGTGAAATTTTTTTAAAATATGAGGGACTCTTTCAACTTTTTTTAGGTGATGATGTCATCATTTGGACTACCCGGGTTGACCTAGCTTAACCAATAATCTAGGTCAGGGTCTAGGTTGGGTTTTAAAACATTGCTTCAAAGAGACACTAATGGATGATGTGTATCACTGTATGTGGTCTCATTCTTGTCTACAAGACACCTTTGAAGACAACTGGTTGTGAGAAGGGTTTTGATTGACCAAACAGGTTTAAATGAAATTTTGAATAGGTTTGAGTGAATTTTTTTCTAAAATATGAGGGGACTCTATTAAATTTTTTTAGGTAATGATGTCATCATTTGGTCGACCCCAGTTGACCCAGCTCAACCACTAATCCGGTTAGGGTCCGGGTTGGGTTTTAAAACATTATTTCAAAGAGACACTAATGGATGATATGCATCACTATATGTGGTCTCATTCTTGCCTACAAGACACCTTTGTAGACAGCTGTTTGTGAGAAGACAATTGTCATTCTTATCACACTTGGGATTCTTCTAAAACAGGCAGTGGATGGTTGTTTTGGAGTTGGACTTATATGGTAGGAAAGAGTTATTAGAAAATAAGTAGTTTTATTCGGTATATGTGCCTAATATATGTGTCCATTTACATTTCATGTTTAATCATTACAATTTATTTGCAACAACTATAAATAACAGTAATAAAATGTTAGTTTTTTACCTTAGTAATATCCGATTAAGTAGATAAAAAATATTCATTTTAGTCTTTTTTAGCACATTTAAAAAAATATAATAGATAATGGTTATCTGATTAACCAGCCGATTATTAGTGGAAGGAATGGTGTAGAAGTACCTATACCAAATGATTATAGATAAAGATTTGAGAAATGGTTATGGTAATGGAATAGGTTATACTATAATCGTATTGTTCCATTGGTAGCCTTATTCACATGTGCATAAGGCCATTTTTGTGTATTACGAGGAAATGTGAGACATGTCTTACAGTGTATTCTAGGGCCATTTTGGCATATCACTCTTTTTTTGTTAATGATGGCTGTATGAGTCCCTGGGACAAGACTATAGGCAAGGCAACTAGCCTCTTAGAGCATCTCACCTGGCCACCAATCTCTTTAGGAAGCATTTCTGGTCCTCTTGGAGAATATTCGTTAGGATATCCATCAATCATGAGGATTGATGATGCACACACTAGAGCAAATTTGCTAGAACATCACACACACTAACAAGCACTAGCGCGTGTGCCATCGATTTTCATGATCGATGGCTCACTTTGATGGAGGATATCTTGGCCATACTATATCCTCTAAGAGGAGCATAAAGTTTTCCATCTCTTTAGGGACACCTAATGTGGGTGACCAAGGCAGCCGTAGTTTGAATGTAGCACCTCTAGTTCATGATTACAATAGAGAAAATATATTAGCCATACATATTTTTACCTATAATTAATAACAAAGATTACTGAAGAACGGTGGCTTTTCTTGGTGAAAATGTGGCAGAAAAAGTATAGATTTTTTACACACGGGGTGTCAAGTTTCGAGTTGATATTGGAGTAAGTCAATCATTTCCCATGTAGTTACACATCTTGATGGTTTAGTTTGCACAACAAGAGCAGCATAGTCACTTATAGGACTTCACAAAAGAAAAATGTTTTCATGACCACTTATCATGATTGCAATGCATGACGAATGGACATGTAAAATCCACTTCCTAAGTTTCTCTCTCACCACTTCCTTAGTGATGTGGCAGTTGCTAAGCCTCATTAATAAAATTGGTCTTGCTAGAAAGTCCTTCACGGATTATTTTGTCTACTGCATATTCTTCTTTATTTCAAATACATGTAACTACACTTATTGTCATAGCAAAATCAACATGAGTGACTATCTGTACTTGATTTGATCTCATTGGGTACTTTGGAGTCTAAAAGCTATCAAATTGAGATGTGTAAATGAGCTCTAAAGGTGACATTAAGAAATCAAATTGTTTTGAAAAGGGCACGCCATATGAATCTTTATTTTTTGGAAAACAGTTTAGTTCTAGGTGGTGCAATTTCAAGTAGTGACAACAAGGTCAAGATTGATACTATATCTACCCCATTGGTGTCTCTAGCATTTAATTCGTCTTGTGATACTCTAGTTTCTGCTAATCTACCTATATCTTTGGAGTTTGCTCGTATATGTATCGGAAACATCTTGGTTAGCTTACATGATTGTTTTTTTTTTTTTGCTTTTGTTTTGTAATGTTTCTTAGAAGTTTTACTAGTATTATTTGTGCTCCTATTGGATGCTTTGGAAGAAGATGTTGGCAAGTAATTTAGGGCTTTGCTTGTGGGTAAGTTCTTGTAACTTTTTCTAAAATTATAGTTGAACTTGCTTGGTGGCATAGGTGATTGGCTTAACCATGTTAAATTTGAATGTTTTATTATGTTAGCTTGATTGGGACTGAACTTAGATAATTTTTGCCCATGGGGATAATGGCTTGTTATTTTTAACTTTATTTTGGTTATTTTGGGCCTACTATTTGTGCTGTAATTTCTAATAAATATCATATCTGCCGACCATAACCATATGAAGGGATGATCTGGCTAAAAGAGGAGATGAACTACTAATCTAAACCAAAATGACCACCCACAATATGGTTTACAATTTAGCCTCGGAATAATTGCGTTAGTTGGCACAAGGGGTTGTAGCTTTTCTCAGTACTGAGTCCGAATCTTTTTAATCATTTTCGCCATTTCTTCCAATGTTCTTTTTTTAAGGGTTCTTCCAATAGTCCAAATGAAGGAAAGTAATGAAAGTGATTATTCCTACATACCCTAAAAAAGGCCAATCAAAAATTATCATTGATTAGCGGTTGTAGGATATTAGGATTATGTGCTCATCGTTTCTGATCCTCCGAATCTGCATGGTAGTTCAGCAATCTAACAAAGTAAAAAAGATGGATGTTTGCAGGCTAACCTATCAAGACAGCAATTGTCAAGACGGCAATTGTCTTCATTGTCCGTGTTCTTCCATGGGTCCCAATGGGAGTGAGACGGTCTGGCTTTAAGGAACCGACCTTATCTAGTACCATACAGAATGCATACAAAACTGAAAGTAATTTTAGTTTTTTAACGAGGGATGCATGTGTGCTTGGGATGAGACTGGTAGGCAGGGCAACTGCCCTCTTAGAGTATCTAATCTGGCATCAATCTCTTCAGGGACGCCCAATGTGGCTGGCTAAGGCAGCGGAAGTTTGAACTCAGAACCTCTGCTTCAGAGAAAATATATTGATCATACATTTTTTTTTAATTATAATTAATAACAGAGATTACTGAAGTGCAGTGGCTTTTCTTGGTGGAAATGCCGCAAAATAAAAAAAATGACATGTAAGTAAGAATTTTTACAAACCTGGGATCAGGCTTTGAGTTGATATTGCAGTAAGTCGAGCATTTCCCATGTAATTATGCAGCTAGATGGTCCAGTTTGCACAGCAAGAACAGCACAGTCACTGATAGGACTTTATGAAACCTGTTTTGTCAGCTACATATTCGCTTCTGTGGATCCTACTGAAGAAGCAACAAGTATAGGATCAAATCACGTCAATATCTAATTGGTTCCAATTCGCCTTTCTTTTCTCCCCCTCGGTCCTTTTCTTTTGGCAGTTTCTTCTTCTTTCCGCTATCATGATTTGTTCGGTCTCTGTCTCTCCCTCTCTTTATCTCCCTCCTTCTCTCCCTCTCAGTCTGACCTTCCGAGTAAAGACCAGTCCTGATTGATCATGCATTAATTACTATCGGTTTTAGTCACAGCTCACAAGTTTATTATAAAAAAAGAGGATTTTTCTTAATAAAGATAAATATTATAATTAATTTATTAATATATTTCCAATAAAATCATATATAATATAATTTTATTATTGGCCAGTTACGATGAATTCTTTTGTAAAGTTAATCGTAACCAGTTTGTTAGCAGGGGAATCTCCCATAACCCCAGATCGATTGTAAAGTAATTTTTTTTCTCTAAAAATATAAAAAAAAGAGTTTGTATATTGATATCTATTATAAAAGGCTTAAGCTATGATCAATAAGAAGTTATCTACCATAAAAGACTTAAGCTACTATAAATAAGAAGCTATATGACTCAACAAGAAGCTATATGACTCATGCTTTTGCTAAGACCTATTAGTTATTTATATTTTATTATTATTATAAGTAGATAATAATAAAATTATATTATTATGTATGCTATAATTTTACTATAAATTTATTAGTAAATATGGATAATCGGCTATGTCTTAACCAGAATTATCCCAAAAAAGAGGAAATTAATTAGGGCCAAACAGAGATAAAGGCCGCAAGAAAACCAACTTTAATAAGTAGCATTTTCGCTATTAGTGCTGTTCAAGAAACACACAAGCAACGATGGAGCACCCAGCACTGCATGGACAGAGAAGCCTGCGAATTTCAGCACACTATCTTCTTCTTCTTCTGCTCTTGTTCCATTGACATGTAACAATACATTTTGTCGGTACCGAAAGCAATGTGAGTGACTATCAGACTTCCCCTCCTTCAGTAACTCTGTTGTCTGAGCTGCGCGCTGAATGACATGACACAGGTGTACATAGTTTACATGGGAGAGAGGCGCCATGAAGATCCGGCCATGGTCGAAGAGACACACCACAATGTGCTAGCTGCTGTGCTAGGAAGGTGCACCCTTCATAATTTTGTAATTAGCAGCAGCTAAGTCAATCATCATGAAAAGGTCTTAGACCTTTTTCTTCATTTGTGTTCAATTGCAGCAAAGCAGCAGCAGAGGAGTCAATTATATACAGTTACAAGCATGGCTTCTCGGGTTTTGCCGTCCAGCTGACAAGGTCTCAGGCACGGATATTGGAAGGTATATTGTAGAAGCCTGAATCTCTCTTTCCTCAGTGTATACATATGGCTGCTTGTCAGTAATAAATGTGCCGATGTCATTACTTCTTTAAGGGTGAACTGCGGAACAATCAAATGTGGTGCATTTGGTACATAGTCATTTCTACAAGCACACCACAAGGAGTTGGGACTTCCTTGGCCTACCCTTATACACTTCTGATCCAAACAACCTTCTTATTACGAGTGACAAGGGGGATGGAACCATTATTGGCATCGTTGATACAGGTTGGTCTCTAATATATACAATATTTACAAGAAAAAAATCCTATTAAATAGATATTTAACCTTTTTTTTAGGGCTAAGGTAAAATCGTTAAATAAACTAGGGTCAGTTTAAAGGGTTTATGACCCCGTTAAATAGCAAAAAAATTACCTTGGGTCCATAACGTCAAGGAGTACCCCTGTGATTAGTTTTGAACTCATTAGGGTTTAGGGAAGCTTTGAACAAAATGATAGAAATAGCCCTATTCGTATGAATAAAATTAATAGACTAATTTAATACGGGAATGTCTTGATAGGTCAAAGAATTACCGAAGAATAGAGGACCATTTCCAATGTGAGATAATTATCTTAATGTCCTTAGGTGTATTATTGTAACTTCTTGACCCAAAAACCGACCCGAGCCGGGGTTTCACACGGGTTGACATGTACTCTGGGTTCCTCAAAATCAAAATCAAAACCAGGAGCTGCGGACTATGAGTGCGAGAGTCGTATCATTCGTCTACGCACTACAGAACTTTAGCACTCTATTGCGCGTAGGCCAGAACAAAGCTAATTTTATATCTAATTTGGATCGGGCCAACATTGATTTTCCGTTGGTTGCTTACGTACGTATTGGATAACATCCATGATGTTATTCCAATAGGATTGAATCCAGATGAAGTTTTACTTAATGGATATTACATATATAAGACCATACGAAAATACATACGATAAAATATAGGAGCCAAATATTTAATTGAAGTCATACGGAAGCCAATTAATTAGTGGAAACACACATCCCGCTCTATCACAGAGCCGAGCATAACACCAACACAATCACACATCTCGTTCTACCACAGAGCCGAGCATAACACCAGCACAATCACACATCTCGTTCTACCACAGAGTGGACAAAACACAAACACCGTCACACATCTCGCTCTACACCAGAGTGGGATAGAACACATTACATCACATCAGAAAAAAATTAAATCTACACATAACAAAGCACATCGAATCATAGTATAGCATATCAGAAAACAACAGATCATAGCATAACATATATCTTAATTAGCACATATATTCATATAATTAAATCAGAAGGTCATAAATGCTTACTCCCCTGATGTTATGAGAAGTAGCGGCGTTCGGAGTTGCTTATTCCTTTTGGGCATCCTCCCCTTCAGATCCAGAGACAGTGGATGGAGCCTTCTCTAGCTCCAGCACATTTATCTCATTTCGCACAAGGGCGACAGACAAGCACACCCATTTCTTAGGGCTCTTTTCACTCTTTTATGCCCAAAGGCGACAGACGGAATCTCCCCTTAACTTATCCTTACTCAAGGATGTTTCTCACACTATGTGGCTCTTTGGTAGAGGACGGAGCCTCCCCTACTCCGGGCCACTCCTCTTGATGTAGCCCGATGACGGAGGACGAAGCCTCCTCTTTCTTTGGGCTGCTTCTCTCTCTTTGAGACACGGTGGTGGCGGACAAAGACTCCTCTCACCCCAAGCCAATCCTCCCTATACCCGGAGACACTTCCCACTTCACGCCCCCTTAGACGAAGGATAGAACCTCCCTTTACCCAGAGACTCTTTGATTTTTCTGTGCTCGTAAGCTACAGACATAGCCACCCCTTAACTGGGGACATTTCTCACACTTATGGCCCTTTGGTGGAGGACGGAGCATCCCCTTCTTTGGGCCACTTTACTCTATGTGGCCCGGTGATGGAGCACGGAGCCTTCTCTTTTTTTGGGCAGCTTCTCTCTCTTCGGGAGACGTGGGTGGTGGACAAAGCCTCCCCTTACCTTGAGTTGTTTCTGCCCTTCTAGGGATGCCAACTTGAAGAATAGACCATGCCATTGCATAGATCACTATCGAATTAGCTAAGAATACCTTTTGAAGAGAAGAAAATTAACTCAGAATTAGCCTAAAAACTCCTTTGAAAGTTTAAACAGGATTCCAATTTATAGATGAATGCCCAAGAGCGTACGAAATGCCCTAGAATACGTGCACACCTGCGCAGCGTGCGATGCATTGGCTGCACGCGTAATGTGCACCACCGTGCACTACACGCGATCACACGGGCCCTGGCCTACATCAAGCTGGCCACGTCAAGCAGGCTCCGTCGCATGGATAGATGGGTCAACGTGCAGCCCGCCGCAAGTCATGCAGGACAGCCCGTGATCGCGCGGCCCCCTACGCCACCATCAGGCAGTGCAGCTAGAGCCAGCCGCTGGCATAAGTGTTGATGCAAGCTATTATGTCCTTATCTCATTTTTTTAATATATTTTATATATTAATTTGATCCACAAATATCCAAACTTCAAAACGCGATAACTTCCTACCCCGAAGTAAAATCATGCGTTCTTGTTACTGACGGACTCGTATCAATGAGACATTTGAAATAAGACCACACATGGGTAGGTTATCCTGCACTTTTAAGTGGGTCCCGCCCATATGGCATGCTTCCTGAAGTCATAACTTTTGTACCTAACCTCCGTTTAACGTGTTCTTAGATTCATTACGTCGAGCTCTACCCATATTGGGGATTTCATCTATTGAAACCCCCAAACACCTATCTAAAATTATAAAATTACCCCTAACCCTCGGGTTAGGTGTAACCAGAAAACGAGTCGTTACAATTATGATCCATTTTCATAAAAGTTTAATTAGCTAACCCAAAGAGGGTTAAGACACGAGAGTGCAAACATTTCTAATATAAATATTGAGTTTAGTTATTGATATTACGATATTCTTGGACCTGTGTGGGTCATTATTATTTATGTTGTTCATTGTTTTGATGTTTGTTATTGATGTTATGATAGTAATTTATCACTAATTTAAGATTAATGAAAGATTAATCAATGAGGTTAGATAACTTTTGATTGTGCAAAAGAACCTAATAAAGATAAAGACTAAAATACGCTCATAGGGGTCTAGAATTAGTTTATAAAGTGAACAAGGCCTTTAACCTGACAATTTACTTTAGTTAATGAACCAATGACAGTTTTGAGTTTTAACCCTAGTTTAGAAGAGACTGATAGGGTTTGAGATAGTTATTCGGAATCCTTGCTTGTTTATGAGCAAGATAGGGTTTAGAATGGTTTTTATGAGTTTTAGCTCTATTGAGGAGCTGTTGATTTGGTTGTGAAGTTGCACCTCCCCGTTGGAGGGAGATCTGCGTGAGATGGGCTCACCACCTATTTCTTTATAATCATTTAGTGTAAACACATTAGGATTAGCTGACAACTTTCTTAGTTGGCTTTTTTTGTCACCTATGTTTAGGTACAGTTGTGGGTCATGCCCTTCCACCCAGGTGAGGTCTTTATGGACTAGGTTAGGTCATGACACTTCCTAGTAGATTCTAGGTCCACACTATGGATGGTTCCCTCTCAAGGATGGTCTATAATAGTTATATCATTTGTCACTTAGGTTAAAATTTGATAAGTTTGTCCGTCTTTGGGATTAGACGTGGATATTAACTATCAAAAATTGTTTAAGAGATAATTAATAATATTATTTGATATTGCTTGTTTAATTAGAACAAGTGAAACGATTAAAGGACTTGTATAAAATATAGGTTGGTTGAAAATATTTAAGCATTGCATATATGATGCTATGCTTCTTGAGATACTGTAGTTTCTATGTAGAACTATATCTGGATCAAATCTTGTTGGAAACATTGAAGATGTTGTTTGATGAGTACGTAAACAATTAACATCGGGTGATATTGACCCAATCCAAAAAGTATTAATTATTACTTTTGTTCTTTTGGAAATGCTCCTGCAAGGGAAGAAGATGTTTTGTTGTTGTTTGGTTGCTGGTTCTTTAGACAAGGACTAGTGGGATCAGAATGTCGATGAGCGGTTGAGGACAACATTGCACTGGTGGGATCTAGTTTCTTACTTCTACAATTTTATAAGTAATTATAATTATTAGTGTAAGATCCAACTTTACTTAGTCATTTATTTTAGGATAGATGATAGACTTGTACTTAGATGGTTAACATGTCATTTATTGAATTTTGATAAATATAATAATATTATATATTTTGATATTCGTATTTGTAAACTCCAGTTATCATAACTTGGATAATTAATCTAATAATTTGTTTTGAATTTATGAAAGAAATTTTTTGCCTCGTGATTTATTGTGTGTCCTTTATTTGAAAAGGATTTTAAAAATCAGGGTCATGACATTCAAGGTACTAAGCTGGGGCTTGCTCATACCATTAATTTCATTTAGGCACTACTGTATGGCAAAAATGAGAATGACTTGCCTAACCTGTCCAGTTTTTATGACCAAAGGTTAGTGACCAACAATAGAAGATTGCCACATGACCAAAGAAATGGTCCCCCCCCCAATATGTCCATTGGTCATATAATCTAGTCATACTAAGTAGTTCAAAAAATGTTTTGCAAAGCAAAATGGCCATTCGCAAGCTCATCTGAAAGTACCTAACGTTTAGTATATGTAAAATAAAAATATTTTTTTGGCGACCTACCACGACCACTTTACGTGACTAGAAAGGATTTTGGAAGGAATAGAAAGAAGAATTTGGGAACCTCTGAGTTTCCATAATACCTCTCCTTTGTTGATGCGGCAACTTTTCATTTACCAAAACTTAGGGGCTGTTTGGGAGGTAGTGCGAGGTGGCGAAGCGCTTTTAGGAGAGTTAGAGTGAAAAATTATTTTTTCCTCTTAATGTGACGTTTTGTATTTAAGTGAGAAAAATATTTCCCCCTCTAAAATGCCTCCCCAAAGGACCTGGTAATTAACGAAACCTGGTCAAACTAGACGTATCCTAAGAAGCTACTTGCACCATTAATTGGACCAGGGGCGTTGTAGCTTTTCTCAATTAATCTAACAGTCGAGTCCTTTTTTATCATTTCCGCTTTCTCTTCCCATGGTCCAAATGAAGGAAAATAATGATAGTGATCATTCCACATACGCCAGAAGGAAAGGGCCATTCAAACTTATCATTGATGAGTAGCTGTAGGATATTTGGATTACTTATAATCCATCGTCTGAACCTGCATAACCATCCAACAAAGGAAAAAAATAACTGCACATTGTTTTGAGGTGGGGAGACTTGACTGGATGTCCATCTTGAGTCTTTTTATAGCCAATCAAAGGGGGGCAACCGTCGAAAGTTCCAACTGGATGATGTTTGCAGTCTAAAGTAACAAGACCGCAATGGAACTGGTCAGTATTGTCTGCGTTCTTGGGTGCGGAAATTTTAGCGGCCGCTTGTGCTTCCATGGCGACCATATCGGACTGATTTAAGCAACTGCCCTTGTGAGGGCCACGGCAGAAAATTATACCGTTCTCTACCAGCCGTTCAATTGAGAAGGCTACACTTATATGATTCCCATTCCCTGTAGAATAGATACAAAACTGAAAGTAAAAAGATGATAGAGCCTATTCTTCCAGAGACATCAAATGATGCAGAAATTGTTTTTTGTTTTTTTATTTGTGAATAAGGGGTGTTTGAGTCCTTGAGATGTGACTAGAAGGCAGGGCAACTAGCCTCTTAGAGCATCAAATATTGCGGCCAATCCCCTCCTGTACATCCAATGTGGGTGGCTAAAACATATGTTAATTATCCAAAAAATTAATAACTATGTAGACTTGTTGACACGTTTTTATGACCAAGATGACTAATAATATGAGGCTGTCACATCAACTAGTGTGAGAGGGAACTGATCCAATAATTCTCATATTTTACCTCTCTATATATCTCATAGTCAATTTTGTCAAGAAAATATTTTTTATTTATACATATAAGAAAAATATTTTTATGACGGCTTATTAGGCCATAATGTATGACAAGTGAACATATTGAGGGGAACCTCACTACTTCTCATTATTAATTACCACGCCTTTTTGGTCATGAAAATTGGCAATGGTCAACAAGTTTTATATATAAAGAGAGAGAAAAAAGATACATTGAGTCACTATATCTACGAGTCACATGAACCTTGGCCATTCAATATTTCCCATTTTAAGGCTAAAAATAGAGAAATTGGGTGCTACAATCAACCATCATATGGGATTGGGGTAGCGAGGATTTTACTGGCTCATGGATATAAGTGTCTCTCTCTTTTTATATATATATATATACACACACACACTTTTTTGGATGAAAATGTAGAAAAAAAAATATTACATGCAATTATGGATTTTTACATTCTAGGAGTCGGGCTTTTACATGCAATAAGAGTACTACAGTTCCATTTTGGAAGCAAGCCCAGCCAAAATATTCATGAAGCTCGTGCCAAAATATTCATGAAGCTCGTTTTGCCTGCTATATATATAGTCGCTTCTGTGGACCCTTCTGAAGAAGGATCAAGCATAGGATCAACCAAGTCACTCTCTACTACCAGTTCCGACTTTTCTCTTCTATTGATTATGCATTAATCAATGTCGTTTTCAGTCCCAAGTTTATTATAAAAACGTCACTCCGCCAAAAAAATTATTCAGAGCCAAACAGGGATAAAGACCGCGAGAAAACCAACCTTAATAAATAGCATTTTCACTATTAGTGCTGTTCAAGAAGCATACAAGCAGAAATGGAGCACCCACCACTTCATGGACAGAGAAGCCTGCGATTTTCAGGACTCTACTTCTTCTTTTTCTCTTCTTCCATCAACATGTAACTACACTTTTCGTCAGTGCAAAAAGCAATGTGAGTGACTATCAGACTTCTTCTATCCCCTCCTTCATTAACTATCCCTTCCTTCTTTAACTATGTTGTCTGAGCTGCTGGATGGCATGATACAGGTGTACATAGCTTACATGGGAGAGAGGCGCCATGAAGATCCGGCCATGGTCGAAGGGACACACCACAACGTGCTGGCTACTGTACTAGGAAGGTACATACTTTATAATTTTGTAATTAGCAGCAGCTAAGTCAATCATCATGAAAAGGTCTTAGACCTTTTTTTACTTCATTTGTGTTCAATTGTAGCAAAGCAGCAGCAGAGGAGTCAATTATATACAGTTACAAGCATGGCTTCTCGGGTTTTGCCGTCAAGCTGACAAGGTCTCAGGCACGGATATTGGAAGGTATATTGTAGAAGCCTGAATCTCTCTTTCCTCATTGTATACATATGGCTGCTTGTCAGTAATAAATGTGCCGATGTCATTACTTCTTTGAGGGTGAACTGCAGAACAATCAGATGTGTTGCATTTGGTACAGAGTCATTTCTACAAGCTGCACACCACAAGGAGTTGGGACTTCCTTGGCCTACCCTTACATACTTCTGATCCAAATAACCTTCTGATTACGAGTGACAAGGGGAATGGAACCATTATTGGCATCATTGATACAGGTTAGTCTCTAATATAGTTCAGATGATTGGTTAGCAATCGTTAATGGAGGAACTGGGGAAGTTGGTTGGGGAGAATGATAGGAGCCTTCCTCTTTCTAGCCAAGATAGGGAATCCTAAGAAGAAGGTTCCTATCAGAGAATGATAACTGAACTCCGCCATCTGCACTTTTATGATGAGCAACTCAATAGAGGTTCAATCCGAAAAGTGCGTTCCTTATCTCAAAGAAACACATTTAAGTTACAGGCAAAACATAGTTTAAATGAATTGCTTTATGTGGGAATCTGTAGAATTACTTGTGATAAATTACTTTTCTATCTCTTGTGAAATGCATTCACATAAAAATATAAAAAAATTTAGAATTTTGGAATACCTAGAGTAATATACATAATTTTTCTAATATCCATAATTTAATGTAAATGTATTATGTTATGCTAGTCCCTGAAGTTTAATCTTTTTTTCTAAATATATTGAAAGTCTATTATTTTTGTAAAATATCCCTACTCTAAATCATATCATATTTGTAAAATAGTCAATTATGTTTATTGTTTTAGGCTTCCTTGTCCTTCTATTATTGAGGCTCTTTTTGTTCTTATTTTTTTGTTGTTTAGTTATTGGCCTAAAGTCTTCTAGAATAATTATAGAAGAGAAATCCATTCTTACTAGAGCATCAGGTCAAAGAGAGATCATTATGTCCCGATACCATGAACTCACATTTCCTATGATGCCATATTGGATCTGACATGCAGGGGACCATGGGATGGTAAAGGATCATTTAAGAGCAATGATAAACCTTGTGCCATATATTAGGTTTTTAATACTCCCTAGTCCATATTAATACCTCCATTTGAAAAAATATTTAATTTTATTGGAAAGGTGTGACCCACGACTAAGAGAATGGAAATACCTTATGAAACACTTTTTTTAAGTGTCTAACTACTTAAATTAAGCCAAATAGAATTATTAATATGAGACATTCTTTTTCAATGGTGCTAGTAATGAGACAAAGGTAGTATGTGCTCAAGGGTGAGAGCCTGTAGATCCTGTGAGGAAGGTAATGATCTAACGGCTCCCACTCCAAAGCACACACTAAACACGTGTTTAAGGGTAAAATGTTTCTCATTTTTCTCATAATTTAAATAAGTTTGGGACTAAAATTTATTCTTCATCAAAACAGTAAACCCTGATTATTTAAGCTGGCAAATAAGAATACTCTCTCTATCTTAAATTAATAGCTCCATTCAGCAAAAAAATTTGTTCCATATTAATAACTCTATTTTGTTCAATTTAAGTGATTGTGAACTGAAAAAAGTGAATCATAAGCTTATTTCCCCTTCTCTTAGATGTTGATTTTTTTATTTAATAATATAGAATGGAGGGAGTAACTAAAAGGGCTGAGTTTTTCACCAACTTAGATGGAAGAGGCCATTTAAATTCCAAACTTTGAATCCAATTTTATTTGGTTAATCTTCTCTCCATTTTTGTGCTCTCCACCAGCGTGTGAGTCCTTTAGGCCCCACATTAGTTATTTTGAAAAACCAAATGGACCGTTAGTTCATTTTAAAAAACTAAATAGAGCCACTAATATGAGACATATGGAGTATATTCTTATTAAAAAAATAAATTTCTATGTGGTGTCGACCAAGGGGGTGGGAGGTCATGGCCCATCCAAAATTTTGAGTCTTCTATATGTCACGGATTTTGCTCTAGGTAGTTTAAGCAGGGCCCATATAATTTTGCCCTATTTGCAAACCCTCGGATTGGGCTAGGAAGGTGGGGGTTAAGGTGGCAATAGGGACAGGGAGGCCATCCAAGGCTGATGCTAGGGACGGGGGAGGAGAAAGAAGGTGAGGAAATGGTTGGGTGTGGGGATTGATATTAAAAATTTAGCATAAGTGGAGCAGAGATGGAACTACTATCCTATGTAAAACACAGAACACTATTGTAAGGACTCCAACAAATTGACATATACAGCCCCTCCCCAAAAAGAAAAAAAATAAGGAAAATGGTTGACTTTAATAATGCTCCCTTTTCACACACTTTCTCTCACTATCTATTATGACCTCCATTAAAATGAAAAAAAAATAATTAAAGGTCGATGTCTACGTCCATTTATGGTACTATGAGTGGGATACGCTGTTGATAGGGGATGTCCACTGGAATGTTACTGTGCTGGGGTGTGATGTTCTATGGATGTCCATTATCCATATATTCATAAACCTGGGGATAAATACAAGATTTTTCGGGTCCATATACCAGTGTTTTAAAATATGTTTTTATTTTAATCTAAAGCATATGGGCAGGGATATGGCCGGAGTCCAAAAGTTTTAACGATAGAGGGATGGGCCCAGTGCCCACACATTGGAAGGGCGAATGCCAAACTGGCCAACACTTCAAGTCTAGAAATTGCAACAAGAAACTAATAGGAGCACGCTGGTACATCAAAGGGTTCCTTGTACAACTAGGCACGCCATTCAACGTTAGTGTATACGATGAGTACTTGTCCCCTAGGGGTAGCAATGGGCATGGCACCCACACAGCGGCCATCACTGGTGGGTCATTAGTGGCCCGCGTGAGCTACCAGGGACTGGCCCAAGGCATTGCCCACTGCCATCACCCTCGGTGACAAGCGAACTATGATGGTATTATTCTTTGGTTTATGTCATTCATTGCAAGTGTTAAGAATGTGACCTTATTGCACAATCTTTATTGTATGATAGGGGCAAGGGCTTTATGCTGGAAAGGCAATCGGGTTCACGGGCTTCTATTTCAACGAAGGTGTTGGGCTTGATATATATAATGGCGGGTAAGAAACTTCCAAAATTTTTTGTGGGTCTTCAACAAGTGTGAGGATTGATATTAATACATTTCATGCTAAAATTGATAGCAGCTTGTGTGGAAGCCTACCTTTTAATGACTCGTCCATGGCGGGTAAAATCACTCTATGCTTTGGTTCTCCCTCGGCAGCTTCAGATTTGGTCAGCCTAAATGGAGGTGTCGGTATCATTGCCGCAACAGATATGAGCAGATATGTAGAAGATTGTGTTGACATCTTGTGTGTGCTTGTAGATTATCATATTGGAACTCAAATACTTAACTATATTCGTTCTACCAGGTAGATTTACTAAGCTTTTAAGCTCACGTATGATCTTTCATTGATATAAACTCATACAATAATTGTTTCATATTGTCTTAATGTGTCTCGAGGTTTCCAATGGTGAAGATTAGCCCTTCCAAAACCCTAGTAGGAAAGCCTGTCTCAATCAAGATTGCACAATTTTCATCTCGGGGACCTAGCTCAATGGCACCGGAGGTTTTGAAGGTGAGTCACTGTTAACATTTGAGGGGTGAAGAAATGTAGAAGGGAAGAATAAGCTTCTATTTTTCATCCTAATTATGGGGACTATTTGACGTATATTATGTGATGTAGCCCGATGTTGCTGCACCTGGAGTCAACGTCCTTGCAGCATATTCTCCGGCGAACATATCCATGGATCCAATCTACAAATTACTATCTGGAACTTCGATGTCATGCCCTCATGTTGCTGGAGTGGTAGCACTACTCAGAGCAGTGCACCCAAGATGGTCTCCTGCAGCCATAAAATCAGCCCTTGTCACTACTGGTTAGTTTCTATGCTTTTAAAGCCTAGTAAAATTTTATGAGTGATATTCGAGCCCTAACATGATTAATTGGGTGATGTAGCATATATTCAATGATTGAGAAAAGGTTTTGAGTTTGAATCCCCACTATGTGGACCACCTACAGGAATCAAATCCTAACTTATTTGGTGAGTTTGATGCATGGACATTGCACATACCTGAGAGAATTGGTGACAGGATATTGTACTCAAAGAGGCTGGTTACCTTGTCCCTTAACCAGCCTTGTCCCTTTTAGTAGAGTTCTGACTCCTGAAGACTCAAGACATGCATCTTTCTTGTTAATTGAAAAATTGAAATAAAAAGAAAGATATACTTGGAAACGAATTCAATCCATGAGATTTAACTGTGTGGTGGCCAATTGCAGCATCTACAACAGATTCATCAGGAGAGCCTATTTATGCACTCGGAACTTCAGAGAAGATTGCAGATCCGTTCGACTATGGTGGGGGAATTGTTAACCCTAGCAAGGCTGCCAAACCTGGTCTCATCTATGACATGGATGTGCCAGACTATATTCAATACTTATGTTCCATGGGGTACAACAACTCACTCATCTCAAAATTGTCAAAAGAATCTCTTATGTGCCCAAACAAAAAGCCATCAGTGTTGGACTTGAACCTCCCTGCCCTCACTATTCCACAACTTCGAGGGACCGTGACTGTATCAAGAAGTGTCACCAATGTTGGCCCTGTCAATTCTATTTATTATGCTTCTGTTGAGGCTCCACTGGGAGTAGAGGTAGTGGTGGAGCCAAACACTTTGATGTTCAATTCTAAAGTGAAGAAGAAGTCCTTCACAGTAACATTTCATTCAGCGCACAAGGTACAAAGAGGATAATACTTTGGAAGCCTCAGTTGGAGTGACGGGGAACATGTCGTGAGGTGCCCTATTTCTGTAAAGACAGAAATCCCACCATCTTTTGCAGATTTATCATAATTCTAAGTGCATGGAATAAGAAATTTGGTTTTAATATTTACTCGTGTTCTTTATGAAAATGTATTTTAAAAAGATTCATAAATGCATCTAGACATGCATATCATATAGGTGAAGTTTTAATAGTCCAAGACGAGTCAGTCCCGTGACATGTATTTTTCTAAAATACATAGGGGAAAACAATGCTCATAACCACATATCATTTTTATTACAGGCCCACAAGTTGTTAGAAGTGTCTATCTATGATAACAATGAGTATGATTTTCTAATACACATGTATCTTATAGTCTCTCTGTGCTCTATGAACATGCTCTTTTTTTAGAGATGCATCTATATTGATGGGCTCCATGACTAAGAATCCGGGACCATAATACATAAAGGTTCCAGCATAGTACATAAGCCGTACATAGGTTTTCAGATTTTACTGCTAATATATATATAAGATCTGTCTTAATAGTTTGTTTAGTGAGGCCACTTATTAAAATAAGTAATTTGTGTAGATTTTTATGCATGTCCAGACCCATGTCATCGAACATATATCTTGGGTAGTTGGTTTCGTCTCATATCTACGAGTCTCTCCTTAAGTTCATTTTGATATAAACTGACTCTAGTTTTAGAAAGATTTTAGTGAACTTGACTAGTTAGACAAGTTCAAATGCGTATTTACCTAATTCAAGTCACAGTTTTTTTAGTCAAATCGATTTCACCGAATTTTTATATTTTAATGGCTCAGCCTGAAAACCCAGGTCTACAAACTCTTTCAACCTTAATTACCTTCCTTAAATACTCTCCCACTGCTCTAAACGAAAATGATGGATTGGAAGATGATGGTTTCAAATAAAAATCAAAGAGGTAATTGATTTCGACCGACAGTTAGTGCAATGGAAAATAATAAGTGTTGAATTTTTTAGAATTAATTTTAAAAATTTACTACCAAATGTGAATTGCTTTTAATAATAAAATTTGTTAGAATAAATTTAGATATCGCATTAAACTTAATTTTATAACTTTAAATTAATATAACTTCATCTTCCAAACTCGAATATGCACGTTCTTCGTAACATTTTGCTTCTAAATTTGAGCTTTATCAAACAAGATCCCACAATGGTAAGTAATTTTAAACTTTTAAAGCGGGCCCTACCTATATGACACATTTTTTGAGGCTTAAATCGATATAAGAGAGAACTATTGAAAAATAATAGAATATGTAATTTTTAAAATAGGGGTTAATTAGGCCAATTCAAGCTTGAAACGACTTGAATCAACTTCATGGCTGAATTTTTAATTATACACAACTTCTACTCAAACAGGATTCTAATAATTCAAGCCTAAATTAAGGTTGAATCAACTAAATCTTACAAAAATTCAATACACAAACAGCCTCTAAATTTATATACTAATTCATACACTCATAAGGTGGGGGTAAAAAAGAGGGTACGTGAGGCTCACTTTCATTGCCCAACAAAAGCCTATCACTTCATGGGTGTATAAGTTTGGGGTACACAACAGTTAAAGAGAGAAAGATAGACGAGTGTGTAGGGAATAAAGCACCCTCGCCAAGTAGAGTATAAATTTACTATTCTCTAGTTCTGGCCGAACAGAGTATAAATTTACTATTCACTACCTATATAACGGAAGAATAGATTGTAGGCACGCCAACAAGAAAGCAAAAAATACAAAAAAATTTAACGTGATTCGGCCTTATTACCTACATCTATAGGATCACACAATTTTACTAGATAGAGAAATAGTTACAAAAATCACACTCAACACTCCTCGCGCAAGACACAAATGAAAAACACCTAATTTTTTCTCTTACAGAATTACTATTTTTCTTCTCTCTTTATTTTGCGTTGGCCTCTCTTTGTCTATGTATCAGCTTCCTGGTTTCGGGTTATGACGGCTTGGTCTTTCCAGAGCGCTATTGAATCATCCAAAATCATCCCACGCACGTCAGCCTTTTTATTTGTATTTATCATTTGAGATTGCCAAAGTCTAATGACCAATCTAACTTTTGACCAGTCCTAATGTAATAGGACTCATCGGCGCACAGTGTGGCACATTGCTATCATCAGCCCCACAGACAAACAATTGTGCCTTAATTTGATTCATGATGACTAGAGCATGGGATTCCTTTATTTTTCTGCAATAAAACATGAGGACATAACACTCATGGTCTTCCCTGAGTTCTCCATTTGATTGACAATAATGTATGGTCCAAAGGCATTTGTTTTCTACTGAGAGAGACAAGATCATAAGCCAGTTCAATTTCTATTCTAATGCTATACAAATAGTCTCGTGTAATTATTTTTTGAATGACAAGACTCGTTAATTATTTTTTTTGAATGACAAGACTCGTGTACGTTAGTGTAGTTTTTTTATGCGTTTTGGAATGTTGGGAGAGTCATATTGCACACGGCTCTAGCCTTAAGCTGCTTTTCATATTTAAAAGTGTTTTTTTAATTAAATATTTCATTAAACACAATAAAAGAAGGGTACAAAGCATGAAAATTCACTATAAATGCCCTCCCTTGACGAACAATAATGTAAAACCAGCTAATGAGGAGCAAAAAGCCCGAGTCAAAAAACATTTAATAAAACTCTTAGAACAAAAGAAACATGCTGGCAGGATTTTTGCATGTTGAATTTTGACGTGAAATAAAATTTCTGGTGTCGTTCCGTTCAATTGCCCTATCGCCCTGTTTAATTAGGGTAAAGGATTTCTAAAAAAAATAAGTCGCGATAATTAATGCGACAGGTTATATAGAAAAGAGCCGTTTCAGCTTTGGGAGTATATTTAACTTATCAAAAACGTCCAAAATAGATATCAAAATTAAGTTTTTCTGGTCCTTTTCTGCTTCTTTGAGAAAACTTTCAAACCTCTCTCCTTCTTTCTCTGAACTTGGAGTCTGTGGTTGAGTAATAGCGTCTCTTTTGATTGAGATCCAGTCTGTTTGATTGGAAGTGCACTATTAAACGGACGGTGTGGTTCATTATATCTCAGGAACGGAACGCAACTGAACGCCAATACATGGAGGGCGGCGTATCTATTTCAAAGATATCGTATAACACGCCTCGAACCGGATTCAAATTTCTCTTCCCTTTGGTATTTAATTTATATCTTTATAAATATATTTATATATAATTATTTATATGATAATTATGACTTGTATTCAATCTACCCTCTTTTATTTGACAACCCCGACATTGCATACATCACTCGTCCTTTATTTCAAGCTTGTAGTAAAAAAAATTGATTTTTCGTACTCTCTTTTTGAGCTTAATGAAAGGGGTGTATCCCCACTGTATTTACCAATAAAAAATACATTTTTTATTGTTAAACTACTTCGAGTAAGAGTATAGATGACTGATTGCGCCACCACATCATTGGGATGTCTATGTCAGTGTGGTCTTAAATATTATAATCATGTGGCAATCACACACGAGTTATACCGATTGGATCTCCATATATCCCATGGTCGATGGCCTAGCGGAAGAATATATCCTTGACCAGTTTTTTATTACTAAATCATAAACGTGGTACATAAGGAGCACTAAATCATAAGAATCAGTGCCCCCTTTTGAAGACCCATGTGGGTTGGTTACTGGTCACGCTAGATACATTCTTGCCTCATAGCCTATTTAGGATTCGATTTTATACTTTTTCATAGTGGTATCCTGCTGATTGGGCACACAAATAACGTATAAGTGCCTCACACCGGATAACATATCATGTCTTATGTCCGATGTTAACAGCATTTGTACTTGCAATCCACTCAATCAGTGGTATATCATATGATTTAAAATTACAGAAATGTCTCTGTATAAGAAGTGTGAACGATAATCAGATGAAGAATCTTACTATTATTGTTGCAAAATCATAGCCTCGGAAGCCTCTCCCCCAAGCTATTCTTATCAAGAACTTTATGGATGACAAGTTACTTTCTATGTTTAAAATCTTATGTTTAACGAGTTAAAAGGGTTTGGTCATGGAGCCGAGTATGCGTCCGTTCCTATCTTGATTTTTTTGTCCCTTTATATCTGTTGGGAGTAGGCGCCGTGTTGGAGGTCACTAATTATTATCCTACTTGAAGAATGTTTTTTTCCTGTTAATTTTTTTGTAAATCCTCATAATGTGTTTTTGGGTTAGAAGTTTATTGAGATTAATTTTTTTTAAGACGCCGTATTATGATGATTAATGGTGTATTTATAATTAAACCAAGATACCATTGTTAAAAACCCTAAAATCCTGACCCTTAATTCAAAGGTCAAACACGATCTAGATTAGTCACTAAAACCATAGCTTATGGGTATCATAACTTAGGCTCATTACTCAGATAGTTGAAAGCCCAAAATATATATCAATTGAGACAGTTGGGCCACTTTCAGTCCTAATTTAAAACAAACCCAATATTCTCCCATTTGGTACAACTTCTTAATTGAGCCATAGAAATAAAATATATCCCACGGCTCAATTAAACTAAATTTGAGCAAATTATTTTATTTAAAATGATGACCAAGTGGGTAATAAGAAAATTTGAAATAACTAGTGGCAAACATAGGGTTGACCGGGGTCGCCTTCTTATGCACATACTATTGTGGAAAAATAATACCCTTAAAATTGTATGTGGTAACTATATACTCTTACAAAATGTCATAATTTGCGTGAATCAGGGCAATTATGTCCTTATATGAGAGCTAGCATTCCCTTCCATGTATCACAATGCAACTAATCCACTCTATTTGAGTGCTATATGTGGCAAAAATATGAGTGAAGACATGCTCTCACTCATTGTCTAAACATTGTCTCATACTTAAGTAGTAAATAGAAAATGAGACTACATGAGAAAAGAAAATTCAACTACTATGTTAAATAAAAAAGTTCAGAAGTATATAAGCTAAATAAAAATGCACAATGAGCAAACAAGACCTATACGATCCACATGACTCTTATGTAGAGAATGTGGTAAACCCTTAGTCATTGGATAAGCAACTATTAGCTCATTACATATATGATCAATAACAATTGTCTCGCCTTTAACATTATCTCAAACAACAAGATACTTGATGTCGACGTGCTTACTCCGACTTCCACTCTTGTTGTTTTTCATGAAGAAGACAACAACATTGTTATCACATAACATCATTAATAGCCTAGATATGGAATCCATAATAATAAGCCATGTGATAAAGTTCATCAGCCAAGTAGCATGTGATATGCCCTCATAACAAACAACAAACTCTGATTCCATAATCAACGAAGTTGTACAAGTTTGCTTGATACTTTTCCATGAGATACCACCGCTTGCCAAAAAGAAAATGCAACCCGATGTCAACTTTTTCAAATCAACACAATCAGCAAAGTCTGCATCTGTGTACCCGACCAGCTCCAAATGATCAGAATGTCTATATGTACATATGCAATCCTTCATTCCTTGTAGATGCCTCATAACCTTCTTTGTAACTATCCAATGATCCAACCTTCGATTTTTCTGGTATCTACCCAACATTCATAGCAAAGGTAATGTCTAGTCTTGTGTAGACCTCCAAGTACATCTGTAATAATTTAGGCTTTTCTGTGGTTATTTAATTGCTTCTTGGGAAATTAATTATTTGTTTTAATTTTCTGTATTATTTGTCTCGATAATTAAATGTTAGTGTTGTATGTAGCTTCAGTCGTGGGTGGAAAAGGGTTGTACGTTTTCAAGAGTTTAAATGTGTAAGTTAAGATTCAGAGTTTAAATTAAAAACTCGGTCCTTAAGATAGGGCTCTCAGATAAAAAAAATAAAGTTGTTTTGGTCACGGTGGGGTCTTGTGGGGGAATTCACCGTGCGTCGGGAGTGCTTGTGCGGGTAAAAGAAGTTGAGACATGCGAGGTAGAGGTACACGTGTGAAAAAAAAGGGATTAAAACAAAACGCAGAACGCGAAGCGCATTCTGCACTGTAACTTCCGCCGGTAGACAGGAGAGACTACCCCTTTTTCACTGTGAACACCACCACCGCTCCTTGCCTTCGCTGGAGTCTGACAATCCGGTCACCGTGAGATTGGCCTCGCCACCTTCGTCCATCATCGTGCCTCCTCCCCTGCAAACAGTTCGCCAGTCGGATTGTGGAAGACATTTCTCTGTTTTGGGCCAAATCACCGCCAAAGCCGACGAAAGCCACCGGAGCCACCGGATTTTGCCGGAGTTTGGTCACCTGGCCACCACGAAGTGAGAGGTGCCACCCTCTTTCCCCAATTTCAATCCAGTCAGCTCTCTCCCAAAATTCGATTTCTCAGTTCCGAGCTGAACCACTGCCAAAGTCGATGGGGTCTGTTGCTGTCAGCCATTTCTAGCCGTCCACGACTCTGTCGATCTGTCGACCCAGATTGAGTCTGAAATTTGTTTCCCCACGTATTTCCCCCCTCTCCAGTGCTATTCTGCCCTCCCTATCCTGTCTTCAACCAAAAAATCTTTTGGGAATGGACTGTCCGGCGACAATTTCGCCTTGCCAATAGCCGGAGACCACCACTACACTCTTTTTCCCCCTCCTCTTGTGCGCCTACACCATACCCACACCCTTGGCCTCACATTAGTCCTGTGGGTCTTGTGAGAGACGTCCAGAACCTTGGGCATTGACTGGAGTCTAACCGTTGCCATTGTGGTACATTCTGACATCAATTTTCACCTGGACGATGAGGTAGGAGACTTTGAACCTTAGAAATTCACTCTAGTGTGTTTTTCTGATAGAATGCATGCTAAGACTAAGGTGTTTAATTGCATGATGTTTAGATGTATATTAATGCGGATGATGTCAAGTGCAGAGGTTAATTATAGTGGCCTTATGCATATATTTTACAATTATCTGTGTTTTGGTTAGTTGATTAGTCGGACATTTACATTATGACTTCTCCGTGATTGGGTTAGATGGATGAGCTGAAGACCCATGTAATTAATTATGTTTCTTGCTAAATGCATGAGTTGTCGTTATGTTTATGTAAAGAATTATGTTTACATGATCTAAAGGTTATAAAACATGAGTATGTGTGGTGTCTAGTTCAGAACTACGAGTAGTTATACATGTGCAGATGATGTGTGTAGGTTTGTTAAGTGACGATCAGTTTTGGCTGATTCGAATTTCATTAAAGTGAGGCAGAGACTTCAAGGTTTAGTAAATCGGCATATTAGGGTTTGGGACTTAGATATAAGTTACTGGTAAAAGTGCAAACTATAATGGTATCTGCATAATGTATGAACTATAAACTTCAACATAATTAAATTATGTAAATTCATAATAAGAGTGAATCCTTAGCTAGTTTGACGGATTGAATTCCATATCGGTTGACGACTGACTAAAGGTCAGTTGTTCACTTGTAAGGTGAATATGGCTCATACCCTTGTGGTGATGTATTCAAAATGTGTAAGTTCATATTTTTAATGCTCTATTGAGAGCACCGTAAGCTTTCCGCCCAAGAGTGGCATTGTAAGTTTTTCCGCCCAAGAGTGGCACTGTATGTTTTTCGCCCAAGAGAGGCACTGTAAGTTTTGCTGCCTTAATTGGCACTTTTAGGCCTTTGTTGGCCCTGTATGGCCCCAGATAGTGGGCATTTGCGCACTTAGGTAAGTAGTATCATGGATCTACTCTTACCTGTTTCATCCTGTGCCTCATGAGCACTAGTGTACTTTGCCTTTGGAATCCTTTTAGTGCATAGGTTTCTCCCCAAAGGTCAAGGTGACGCCCTAGTGGCATTCTTTCCTTTCGACATTAGAGCTAATTGAGGTTTAATTAGTTCTATTTGTCGAGTGTAAGTGTAAGATAATAAGCGTAAGACTGTAAGTGTAAACAGTATGTACGTGAGAATAAGAGTTTGATAGGATGTGATTTTTAATAAGTATGGTGGAAAGAAAATTTGTAAGTCTAGGAAGCTCAGAGGAATTGTAGTACTCTGGTTGAGATTATATATTTATTTTCTCCTGGTTTTTGGTATGCTACTATCTTGCAGAGCAGATGTGGTGTGAACTTTTAAGGTTCACTGATTTTGATTCTCCTATTGGGTATAAAAATACTCATATTCTTTTTCTTTAATCTTCAGACACTCTAGGGACTTCCATGGGGCCTAGTTCGAGAGCTGCTTAGCATTTGAGGATACACTTTTTGGACTGCAGGTCGATTTTTGATTCTATTGCTCATTGATTAATTTATGCCACGATCTGTTGTAAATAAATTTTGAAGAACATGTATTAAGTGAGGTGAGCGCTCTTACATGTATTATTTTGGACTTGTACATGGACTGTCTTATTACTTTTAACTGTTATGGAACTTGTACCTAGCTACGTCTGGGAAAATATATAGAAAGCCTATGGCCATGGCAAATGTGTCTTTTGTTCGTTATTCATGCAGGGGATGAATGAACTACGGGATTTGAATGATTTATCATTGTTATATCTTTGTTTTGAGTTGAAAGAAAGTATTGAGATGGATTTGATACAAATGAATGAAAATTATAAAAATATTTTTCACAGGTTTTGTATTTTTGTCAATTTTTACCAATTTACAGCCGTTATATTGCAAAATTTTTATTTAAATTTTATGAAAAATATTTTGAAAACCCCGGGCGTGACAACAACATACTATCAACAACCGATACATAAGGACTTTTCTTTATGCTTTCCAACTCCAAAGAATTCTTCAGACATTGGAACTAGCCAAATTTATCACCCTTCATATTAGGAGTTGCACTAGGCGAGTAGTTTTCCATGTTAAACATTTTCAGAACTTTATTGATATAGGCCTATTGAGACAACCTAAGGATCATCTTGGATTTATCATGGTAGATCTCAATCCCTATGACATAGGATGTCTCTCTTAAATCTTTCATGTCAAAGTTCTGAAAAAGAAACTGCTTAGTCTCATGCAACATCCCTAAGTCACAATTTGTAAGTAAAATGTCATCAGCATATAAGATAAAAAATGTGTAATAGCTCCCACTAACCTTAACGTATATGCATTGATCAATAATGTTCTCCTTCAAACCAAATTAAATAATAACTTCCTTGAACTTCAAATACCACTGTCGGGAGGCTTGTTTTAGTTTTTATTGATTTTTTAAGTCTGCAAACTAGATAACTTCCATTATTTGAGGTGAATCCTTCATGTTGATTCATATGCACCTCCTCAAGATCCCCACTCAAGAATGTTGTCTTCATTTTGCTCAAAATTTGACAAGAATATTATACTATGATTTTGAATAGCATTCATCCTGAAGTTCAGACACATATTTCATTATTCTCTTCATATAGTTAATCTTTTGCACATGAGTTCATGAGAGCTCTAATATGTGCTTCATATATTAGAATTCGCAAAAATAAAAGTGATGCAAATGAGACATCAAAATCAATGCCCAAATAGAAACCAACAAATGGGATTAATGTCAAAGCATACACGAGGAACAACGAGAAATAAATGAAAAATAGTTAAATGTGCAGATGTTCATATCACAAATACATGAAGAGCAACAGGAAGGACCACTGCTCCCCACATGACACCCAAATCATGCCTCCATTTAACCAAATTCAATAAAGGGTGGGCAAAAATCACTTGAATCATACCATATAGTAAACAGAAAAGAGAAACAATTGCTAGGAAAAGAGAAAACACCCTACTAAAAATCAAATTACCCACAACAAGAAATGAAGAGATGAGCAATCTAAGAGGAGCAAATTGATTCATGAAGCTTACCTCAAAGAGCTTTGAATACAAAGGTCTCATAGAACCTTTGCGGATCAACAAGGGAGTGCAATGAGCAGAGGAGAATAGTCTGGAGTAGCCAAAGTAATCTAAAGAACCTTTGAGGATCAACAAGTAAGGGGGAACTGGAGGCTTTGTTTCGATATTAGGTGACCAAAGAGGATGGGAGGAGGGAGTGGCAAAGGGGAGGTTGTAGGGGGTTAGTGAAGGCTTCCTCGTTGAAAGCCTCTTACCGCGTATGCATCCTTCGCAGTCGACCATCATTGGAGGCGGAAGAAAAAACTCAAATCATCTCGTCTCATAGGTATCTCATCATATAAATTTTTATTATGTTGTTAGTTACGTGGGTCCCACCATCCTAATAAAAATGATAAAAACCGTAAATGGTGCTATTAATATAGGACAAAGGGAGTATTAAGTTCTGAATTTTTATAGATGGGAACTAAAATAGAACTAAGATGCAGTTGGTATGGAATACTAAACCTAACTGGTTAATTTTAGTTAAACATGTAAGCTTTGATTCTAGTATTTTTGTCACACCTAGCACATGTCAACTCTGAGCCAAATCCGATCCAAGGGGAAGACGACACGAGGCACAATGAGGTACCGTTGGATTGCGGAAGGCTTAACCCCTACTTAGGTAGTTCACTACGGAGTTGCGCATATCAACTTTGTACAAGAGCGAAATGAAAAATAAATGACTACTAATTAAATATTAGTCCAAACATAAACCTACATACTTAGTCCAAAAAAGCCCACATATGGCTCAAGTGTAAAAGTCTAAGCCCACATTGGCTAATATAAGTCTAAGCCGACATCGGTTAATAGAGTGTGAAATATATTCAAGTAGATAAAGTCTCAATACAACATGCTATATAAGCAATCATAAAACTAAAGATCTCCAAGTGACCCCTCCTATGCAACATCATCACTCATATGCTCTACAAAAAAAGATATCCACATAAATATGTGCATTTGTGTCATAATTTACCATTCATAAGCATCTACTCATGCCACATGCAGGTCATACTATCTCTAGCATATCTCATGAATACATTCTCATGGCACCTACATATCATGCTATTTGACATATCACATCATTGCATATTCAAGTCACCTGCATATCATGTTATATGACATATCACATCATCACATATTTGAGTTACCTGCATATCATGTTATAACCCATATTATCTCAATAACACATTTTCATGCCTCTTGCACATCATGGGTTCAACATAACTCATATCAATCATACACCTTATGTGTAGACATAATCACATCCTACATGAATGACTTCTCAACATAAACATATCATGCATATCTATTTCTCAATGAAAAACATTCACCCTACAAATCAAGTGTCTCAAGCACATTATCCTGCATAATATGCAAATTAAGCTATACCCACATGTATAACATAAACTCCCTTATCCCTACACAACAACTATTTTATTGAGCATAATATCACATACACATGCAACAATAACAAATGGTGAATGTATCGCAAATGGAGAGAAATAAACCTGCTCATTAGGGTCAAAAACCCCGAGCACAACTGCTCATCAAGGCTAAAGCCCCTACCACAACTACTCATTAAGATAATCCCGAGCACTACTGCTCATCAAGACAATCCCAAGCACTACTTATCAAGACAATCCTGAGCATGGCCGCACATCAAGACGTCTTGAGCACTACTGCTGTCAAGAAGGTCCGAGCACTATATGTGGTAAGCCAATGCACTCGGATAGACCACTTGCATTCTTAGGGTCCAAATATCTCATTGAATAGCATATAGCATTCCGCTCTTCTCAACCCGGGGAGGTACCAAGTATCAAGACTGAATTCAAAACAAAATCATGTTCTTTCGGACCAAAACCAATTCGATAAGCCTTCGACAGATTAATCCAACAATAGATGGCATCCACTTACATCTAACTGATCAAACATGACTAATCACAATGAATCTCATTCATAAATTATTTTCATAATGCGTACAATATGGTACATACGTGAGCAATGTTACATGAGCCCAAATAGAAGAGACATGCTTAAATTAGTCCACATGTGCATCAATCATGGTCCATTGGTGTCAAGTAATCATCACAAATATCTACTCAAATGTGTACATAAATGGTAGTGTTCAAGTCTAAGAGAAGACATATGAAACATAAACAAACCATAATTCAATATCATATACATATATCTATGATTTATCATAGTCATTTCCTACTGAAATCGTAAAGCAAGTATAACCTCATGCTAAACTTAGGCAAAGATAAACATTAATATACTTAAGCTAGAGCATGGAAACATGATTTACCAATAATTAATATAACATGTGCAAGCATATATGAACATTCTCATGGCTAAACCTATTGAAATCATCAAGAAATCATTAATTAGTTATCAAACATGAATTTATGATAAGTAGAATAACATACTAAATTCAAATAAATATAACCTAAATCATGCTTGAACGAAATCATAAATTTTAAAATGAACTTCATATAATCCTAGCAACATTTATAGGTAATAATAGCTCATTCTAATTATAAGAAATTAGATTCATAGAGAGAGAATAAGCAATGACCAAAATATTCTAGAATGGAAAAAATTGTCATTTAGCCAATCGAACGGTGCCAAACAGGCTATTCGGCCATTATAATGCCTGTAATAGTTCACTTTATACCCAAAATCTAGTTCGTCTTCAACCTCACGAAAATCAAACCAAAAAATACCCAAAATGCTAGAAAAATTATAAAATCACTTCAAAACTTCATGTTATCAAAATACAAACCTAAAACATGGTAGATCTAACAATTCTTAAGCTTAATCATATGAAAATAAACATAAATGACATGCTTTCAATAATCTACCATTAAAGCACATAAATAAGCAAGAACTTACTTGAATAATTCAAACATGAAATCCAAAGCATAAAATCACTTAAGATGAAAACCCTTTACCTTCAAGAAGTTCTTAGGTCGAAAGAAGCTCTACTCCATAAGAAACCCCACCCAAAATTAGGGTTTTGATTAATACTTAATCAAAATCAAATATTAAGCTTAAATAACCTTGAAAACAAGTAGATCTATAATTTCCTTTGATTAAAAATGAAAAATCCCTCTTTTAGGGTTTAAAAGAAATAAATCAAGAATCTATTTGGAGAAAGTGGGAATAAGATAGATTAAGAGAAAATCTGGAAGATTATGGCTTAAAACTCACATAAATCGGATTTCTCTATTTGGCAATGGGGATTAGGGCACCACCTTGCCTCCTACTATAGCTATTTTCCAATTTGGAATTGGGCTACGATTTTCCTTATATAGTAAGTTATTGGGGTATATGTAATATCCCTGATTTTTCTATAATTTTTCTGTAACTTTCTATAAATTTTTGAAATGTTCTGCAGTTTTCTGCTTGTATTTTCGATGAAGAAATTTTACGCTTTGGCATATCCGTGTTTGTAAAACTTGTGACTGTATGAGTCAGGATCATTTTTAATCCATTTGATTTAAATTGAGTGGTGTTTAGTCGTAGGTCATGGGCCTCGATGCATCACAAAAAAATTTTGGCGCAAAAATGGGAGAGAAAGGATGCAGCACAAAAGAGAACTGAAGAAAGAAAGCAAATATATATATATATATATATATATATATATATATATATATTCCCCGAAGGTTAAGGTGACGCCCTAGTGGCATTCTCTTCCTTTTTGATGTTGAAGCTAATTAATTGTAATGAGCTTCAGTTGTCAGTAGTATGTGTACGATAGTAAGAGTAAGTTGTATGCTTCAGATTCTGAGTAAGCTGTATGTGTAAGATTCAGAGTAAGTGTGAGCTTCTAAGGAAGACAGTAAGAGTAAGTTTATGAGTATGAGTAAGATTGTACGAGTAAGGTAGTACAAGTAAGTTCATACAAATAAGGTTGTACGAGTATGTGCATGCTATAAGTGTAAGTGTCCAATTGTGCGAGTAAGTTATAAGACTCTGATTCAAAGTGTAAGTGTAAGAGTATGCTACAAGGGTAAGTGTAAGTTCAGCCAGTTTGATCGTATTTGTGTAAGATACATTATTTATGCTACATGTATTTTCTTGCTTCATGTGTGATTGCATGAAAGCATCTATGTATGAACTTACGGAGTTCATTGATTTATTTTCCCATACTAGGTATTTTCCTACTGAGTATGAAAATACTCAACCTATTTTTTTAGCTCATTCATTTTGAGGCTTTTGCAGGTCGTGCGATAGCTTTCTAGACTGGACTTTTCCCTGCGATGGACTATTTTTCCTCGACTTGGAGTGCAACGAAATCGTAGTGAGGCTTTGTAGATTTTAGTGCCACGATCTCATGTATAGTTTAAGGTGAGAAAAATGTATCATGTATTGGACTTGGGTATGTATATACGATTCATTTTTCATACTATGAACGAACTTGTACTTAGAGATGTCTAGGAGGTATTGGTTTTTAAAGCCCATGGCCATGACAGGTTTTACTTTTATATTTTTGTTTCGGGTCACGCCTGAGAATGTTAGTTTTGTCATATAATGAATTAATTTACCAAAATTATTTTCATATAATTTTTAATTTTGTTAGTTCTTTTGATTTACGTCGGTATTTTGAAATAAAATATTAGCAAAATTTTTAATTAAATATAAGGAAAAACCTCGGGCATGATAGTATAAATATGAACTGTTGGGCTATAAATATAATTATAACACCTTAAGTGGCTGATTAAGGTTCATTTTAAGGCTAAAAATTAGTTTAAAAATTCCAAAACTCATTAAGATGAAATAATTAAAGCTTAAGGTCATGTGGGACACTTGCCATCCAAATGTGAAGCAGGGTTCACGGTGGGGTCCACACCGTTAATTTAAGAAAATTTACCATAAAATTCCTAAAAATATGATAAATTAAGTTTTTAAGACTTGCAAAAAGAATTAAACCTTATTAAAACCATAATCACCAACCCTTAACCGCAAAATCAAGTCAAACCGACAAATTTGAGCAAAAATACACAATAATACATAATTAAATCAAACTAAACAAGGTTAAAGTTAGAGATCTTACAATTTTAGTACATCCCTAGGAACCACCACACGGGTTACATGGTTGGGGGCTAAGGTAGGTGACTTGCAAGTGGAATTAAGGTGAATTGAAATTGGATTTCGTGAAGACATTGGAATACAATCCTCCCTCCTTGTGTTGCCACGATTGTGACCTCCTTCTGTCTATGATTTGAAATCTTAATCGTCAATTTTAGGTTGGAATTTACAAGATATGGTCATTAGTCCACATTCATTCCCTTGGTCCAATATCCAGCCAATCCCCTTGACGACATATAATTTGAACCTAAAGTAATTTGCTTACTGACCTTTGACCTATATGGGTGGTGATTATAGATTAAGGACCAACGTATGTAGAACCCCACAAAGTAATTGTGCCTTGATGAATGACTATTCTCACTCAACACTTCTCCAGTGTTGTATGTCCATTCCCCATCAAGTTTCAAGTAACAAGTGTACAGTTCATTCCCTTTCAACCAATAAGGAAAAGTGTATGAAGCAAAGTTACAATGAGAGTTACACAAATTGCACTGAAGATTCTTCGGGCATTTTAACCTCCAGTTTACAAATCAAAGACTAAAAATTGGGTGAAGTAGATATTCATAAAACTTTGAAAGGCAAAAAAATGGCCCAAATAATCAAACAAGATTATTATAAGATTGTGGCCCAGTTCAGTATTCATACAAATAACTAGAGGTCATGATGGATTGGAATGTGATAAGAGGCATATATACGTGTTCCCTGATGATTCCTCCATGTCCAGCACTATAAAAAGCAATATCCTCTTTTGTTGAATGTTGGGACCAAGGAGATATATGGTGATGCTCCTCTAAGGACTAGAGAAATAGGGACCGTGCAAATGTAGGTGCTTGACAAAGTGGCCTTTGACCACAACGCTTTCCCACGAGTCATCACATGTAAACTTGTTATTCTCTTTCTCATGACATATGTAAAAGTTGAATTGATATAGATACATTTGATATGATAGCATTATACGTTGAATAACAATGATAATATAGGTAATTTGATATAGATACCTTTGCTACGATGATATTACACATTGTATATTAGTGATAATAAAATTAATTGACCTTCTTATTATTTATTGTTCAAATGTACATCCTTTGAAATGCCCTTAGATTTGTAGAAAGATTTGTAGGGATGCAATCATGCAAAAGTTATGAATAATATAAAGTAATATCTGTCATCTAAGTGTTTACACATGAAAGTTATGAATATAAAGTAATATCTGTCCTTAGATTGGACTTTTTGCTATAATGTCCCGATATCGTGGAATTTGAATGGATACTAAAGGCCTTTGTAAAATAAAGGGCATTCCAAATTCTAGTCATCATGAAGGGAACCATCATTCCGGTTCTGATGAAACCAACATGCCAATGCACTAAGCGAACACCTTTTGTATGTACGCCATCCTTTTGTTCAAGTGACATCAATCTCCTCTTTACTACCTCATAAAATACTAATAAAGGGAGGCCGGCACGCACTAGAAAATAGAGGCCGACACGCACTAGAGGTCAATACTAATACAGTAGGGGGGGCGATATGGCCCCCATATGTATCTTCGATACGTACCGGCCGTATCGGGTATACAGTATTGATACAGCCGATACGTATTGATATTCTAATATTTTAATATTTTTTTATTTTAAAAATATTTTTTTAAATTTTTTTCTTAAAAATAAAAATATAATTCGAATTCAACCTCTTCTAATGACTATGTTTTTATTATATTAAAAATATTTTTAAAAAAGTTATATGAGATCAATATAAGTGGGTCTATATAGTTTACATAATTTTTTTTAAAATATAGTGCTCCACAATTATGCATTTACTAAAACATCTAATGTATGAGTTTTTCAATAATATTTATATGTCTCATTAAATATCTTATTTAATTTTAAAATAAATTAATTTTAGAACACTTAATATGGGGCGGAGGGAATAATAGTTTGTAGAGGACAGAGGGAGTAAAATGTATGGTTCTAAAATAAAATAATTTTAGAGCACTCGTATCAATTTATACGACCTTCTAAAATGAAGTATTATAATGATATATTATTAGGTATAATATTTTTTATGTATATCAAAGGGTTTAAGACTGTTTTGGCGCGTACCAAGCGTATCATCGGCGTCTACCCGTATCTATGATCATCTATACTATCATCCATATCGATATTGCCTTCCATGGCTTGGACGAGGTTAGCATTTTCATGTGGCGACTAGAGCTTGGCGGAGGCCACTATCCTTGCCGGAGAAACCATCGTGGCTAGGTAACGTCTCCTCTCACCCTCCAACTATTGTTGTCTTCGATTCTCTGTTTTGATTTTTTTCCTCTGCATACCCTATTGCCTACTCTGCTCATGACCACCTCTCACATTTTTTCAAATTATGGATTAGTCAAATTTTAAAATTGTAGATAAAAATTTTTTAGGAATTAATTATTTTAAAATCAACAGCTCAAATCCGAAGATTCTAGTAATACAAGATTTGGGTATCCAAATATTTTAAAATTTAATAGTTCAAATCCAAAAATTTGGATTATATTCTAAAATCTCATATTTTAAATCCACTATTTAAAATTTTGATTGACTAACCCCCTGTTTGTGAACTTGACCATGGTGACTGTTTGTTATATGTTATGTGATGTAGCCTGATGTTGCTGCACCTCGAGTCAATGTCCTTATGATATATTTTCCGACGAACATATCCATGGATCCAATCTATAGATTTGTATAAGGAACTTCCATGTCATGCCCTCATGTTGTTGGAGTGATAGCACTACTTAGAGGAGTGCACCCTAGTTGGTCTGCTGCTACCATAAAGTCAGCTCTTGTCACTACTGGTGTAAGGTCCGGGAATTTTCTAAATTCCCGAAGTTGTACATGTAGAAATTAGGGTGCTAGACCCCTTAACATTTCCGTTGGAATAAATTAATCAATGCTTAGATTTGGTGGCTGATATATATATGGATGGAAAGTAGACAGAAAGAGCTTCGAAACGCCACCAAGAACACGTGAATCGGAGTCCGGATGAGGGAGATACAACCATTCGAAGTTGACTATAATGTGCAGGACCCGTTTACCCGAATTAAACGTGCAACTGGGCCTTTTAAGTCGTTTTGAGGGCCCGATTATTTAGCATTCCGAAATTGGGTTTTTTTGGGACTCAATTTCTCTTGGGATTAGGGCTCCTAATCCCATGCCTATAAATAGAATTAATTAGGGCTTTTTGGGGGTCTTTTGCCCGATTAGGGGAGCTTTTGGGCAGGAAGGAAGGGAGGAAATTTTCCGGCGAGACTCCGGCAAAGCGTTGGCGACGGTGGATCGACAACAACTCGGCCATTTGAGGTAGGATTTCAAGTCAATATTAGCAGAGATTTGTAAATTATAATATAAGTCATATTTGTAAATTAGATGAACAGTGACTGCAGAAATCACTGTTCATGCAGTTTTGTTTTGAGACGTTTCTTTTATTTTACTGTTCAACTGCCGGCGGCCGGCCACCGGCCGACTGCTGGTGGCTGGATACATTACGGGAGAGGTGCGCCGGCCCTAGCTCTGGCCGCAGCGACCCTTGCTCCGGTGGGGCCTTGGCAGCGGTGGCTTCGGCTGCCGCTCTGCAGGCCACCGGGTCTATTAAACAAAAAGAAAAATTAAACAAAAATGAGAACTTGCGGCGGCGCAGCGCAGCTGCCGGTCGGAGGATGGACCAGGGCTGCCGGAATCGCCGGACTATGACCATCAGCTCAAGCCCGGCCCATCGGCCGGTCGTGGCGGCCTACCGTCGCGACGCCACCGCTGGGTTAAAAAAAAAGGGACAGAGGGAGAAAGGGCGGCCTTTTGGCCGTCGGCTGGCCACCGGGCGGCGGCGGAACCGATGCCGTCGGTTCCGCCGGGCGCTGGCGGTCCGGGATCACCTGGGCCGCCCCTCCTCCGCCGCAGTGCTGGCAGCTCCGCCAGAGGCCGAACAGCCTCTGGCCGGATGCGGGGAAGACAACCCGCGTTGCGGGTCGTTGACCCAAACCGACCCGGTCTGGGTCGGTTTAAAAAAAAAGGAAATAGAAAAAGAGGGGATCGAACCGGGTCCGGTTCAAGGGTCTTTACTTGTTCTAAAAATTTATAAAAATTACCCGTAGACTTTGAGAGGGTTGCGAGTGTCTTGACCAAGTTTTAGGACCGGTAAAAATCCCAGAGTCTCTAAAATGACCTTTTTACCCCTGGTAGTTAAATCATTGTGTGAAAACCATTTACCCGACTTCGGGGCTCCAGTTCAGGGGCCTATGAATTGGTGTAAAACTTGAGAAAATTCTCAGTGATAGTTTAATGAGTAGCATAATTATATACCAAACCAATAAATGAGGAAAAATCCCAGTGAGTAGATAATTGACCCGTTTGCCCTTAGGGTTAATTGTAAACCGTTAGTCAAAACCTGGTCAGTTCAAGGAGTTCACGACCCCGTCACACGCCAGGAAAATTACACTAAGGCTATGAAGCCTAGTAGTACCCTTGAGTTCAATTTAGGAGCCTTTAAATGTCATTAAGGCCTTAAACCAAATGACAAAAGTACCCCTTAGGGTGGACCCGCCCACATTCGTGTGAATGGAAGCGTGAGTCGGTCTGAGAGTGGAGCCTTGTGAGAGGTCAATGACTTAAATCAATAGAGGGGCAATAAAATGACTAGAATGACCCAAGGGAGGGTATCATACCTTAGGTGGTAAAATTACCCTAATGCCCTTAGGGGCAATATGTTATGTTTCTGATGAAACAGATGACCTAGTGAATCAAGAATTAAGATACCCTATAAATAACTTCAAAAGGAAGGGGTGTGACCGGTAGGTGACACGAAGACCTTGACAGGTCACAGTGTCATGGGAAACCAATGGAAAACCTTAATTCTCAGGGTTTAGGGCAGTGTATTGCACGTGTCTGTAACACAGCGCATAAATCCACTAGGGCATCATATACGGCACTCATGGAATATGTTAATTTACTTATTGGGCTTGAAGTCTCTGAGCCCTGGCCTTGCGAATGAATGCAATGGGCCTCCGTTTATTATTTATACGTTTGTATGATTACATGATTATTTATGCTGATGCATGCTTTTGATATTGATGTTTTAAGTTATATCAGTAACTTAAGATTAATGAAGATTAATCAAGAGACATGGGTTGTTGTTGGTTTGAGGGGAGAACACCTAATAAAGATAATGACTAAAATACCCTCTTTAGGGTTGGGACCAGTTCATGGAGTGAACGGGGCCCTGACATAGAATTTGACCTTGGTTAATGAACCAGGGTGATTTTGGGTTGTTCTCAGAGTCATAGCTCAGTGGATGAGCTATTTATTGGGCCGATTCACAAGGTGAAGAGGACCCAAATGGTTGAGCAGATACTTGACTGGATGATAATAATCTAGTCTAAGTTTCAGATGTTTGGGGGAGTCAATGGTCATAAGGACCTAAGGCTTCTATTGATACATTAGCAATGTCTTATAAGACATTTTCTCCCAGCGTTGGGAAGGTGGAGATTGCAATATGCATCTTCATCGCCATGACGGTTTGGGTATTGACCAGAGGGTCTTTACCGCGGGTCTCCCGCAGGTCTTCCCAGGACTATTTAGTACGTACGAAAAGCGGAGTTACACGAGCATCATGGAAGGCTTGTGTTTCTTGCCAATCTGTGTCCATGAGCACAGTTGGGATCCTCTTCCCCAAATTTGTGGCAGGCTATTGAGAGCCCTGGGGATTTGGGTCAAGCTGCTGTTAAGCAGTCTACTCCAAGGTTGGAGTCCTTTGTTTGGAGATTTCTCGAGGGGCGAGTATCTCTGAGTTATGGATTTTATAGTATTAATTATTGAACAAGAGTTGTGAGATAATTAATAACATTGTTTGATATTGCTTATTAATTAGACAAGTGGAACAGTTAAAGGACTTACTAAAATGTAGGTTGAAAATATCTAAGCATTGTATATGGGATGCTATGCTTCGTAGGATAGAGTAGTTTCTAGGCAGAACTACGTCTGGATCCGATATTGTTGGAAACATTGGAGATGTTGTCTGATCAGTACGTAGGCAACTAACATCGGGTGATGTTGGCCCGATCTGAAAAATATTAATAAAACCTTTTGTTCTTTGGAAGCTCTTCTCCTGTAGGTGGAGATGCTCCATTGTAGTTGTGGTTGTTGTTTGGTTTGCTTTGTTGCAGATCCTCCAGGCGACGACAAGTGAGACCAAGGCAAGCGTGCAAAAGGGGTTTCCGCATTTCTGTAACTCCGGTATGTAAGTGTACCTTAAGCGTGAGAGTCAACTTATTATTTATTTTCAGACGGGCGATGGACTTGTACTTAGATGGATGAGCTGGTCTTTATGAATTTTCAGACGTTAAATAATATTGTAAGATTTGATATTCGTATTTGTGAACCCCAATTATCATGATCTGGATATTTAATTGAATGGTTTGTTTTGTATTTAAGGAAAAAAAAATTTCTCGCTACTTACTGTTCGTGCTACTTAAAAATGCTTTTAAAAATCCGGGTCGTGACAACTGGTATGTATCTACTACACCTTAGACTATAGTACCACATAACAAGATTAATCAAGTGAAGAAACATATATTGAATGCTCAAACCATGCCTCAAAGGTTTTTAGTTTGAATCCTCACTCTATGGACCACCTCTAGGAATTAAATCCCAACTTATTTAGTGAGTGTGATATGTAGGCATTGCACAAATTTTGTTAGGTGATTGCTAGTGAAGCTTCACAACCATTGATGGCCTTTGATCGTCACACACCTTGTAGCGTACAAAATATGCACATAAATTATGATTTTATACAGATTTTTTCTCTACGGTAAGATCTCTAATTTCATTTTGATTTAATTCCTTTTTATTGTGTAATTTTGTTTGCTTTCCGGTTTGATTTATTTTTTAGGGTTTTGGGTTAGTTAATTATGAATTTCTTAAGATTTAATTTTATTTTTAAGAATTTTAATGTCAAGCTTGATTTACCCGGAAGAAAGAAAATCTCTTTGTGAACATGACCATGGTGATTGTTTGATGTATATGTTATGTGACATAGCCTGATGTTGCTACACCTAGAGTCAATGTCCTTGCACCATTTTCTTCGGTGAACATATCCATGGACCCAATTTATAGATTTGTATTGGGAACTTCTGTGTTATGCTTTCATCTTGTTGGAACCCTAGCACTACTCAGAGCAGTGCACTCCAATTGGTCTCCTACTTCCATAAAGTCAACTCTTCTCACTATTTGTAAGTTTCTACCCCTAAGACTCTTGTACCCTATAACAAGGTTAATCAAATGAAGAAACATATTTGAATGCTTGAACCACGCCTTGAAGGCATTGAGTTCAAATCCCTACTATGTGGCCAGCTCTAAGAGTCAAATCCCAACTTATTTGGTGTGTGTGAAATGTGGGTGTTGCACGAATTTCCACTAGTGACTAGTAGTGAAGCTTCACAAGCTGTTGATGGCCTCCGAATGATGACACACATTGTAGCATACAAAATATGCATAGAAATTATTTTTTTAGCTGATTTTGTGTGATACAGTGTGCATGATCGATATGAGGTTATCAACTTTTCACCAAGCGATTTGAGTTTATATTGCACATGCCAAATGAGATTGGTGGTAGGATACTATGCTCTAAAAAGGCTGGTTGCCCTCCCCCTTAACCAGTCTTGCTCCTTCTAGTTGGGTCATTAGGACTCTAAACCCTCGTTAACTAAAATAATAAAAATAAAAAATAGATCTATTTGGAAACAACTTAAATCCATGAGACTTAAATGTGTGATGGCTAATTGCAACATCTACAACAAATTTATCAGAAGAGCCTATTTATGCACTTGGAAGTTCAAAGAAAATTACAAATCTGTTAGTTGCATGGCCATGTCCCTTTCATTAGGGATGCATCTAGCTAGACCGTGTTCCATGATCAAAGTCTGTGACCAATACTAAAGAGGTTATAGCATGTTACATTGGCCGTACATAATTTTCCATGATTTACTATTAATTTATAATATATGTCTCAACAAGTTTGTTTCGTGAGGCTACTTAAAATAAGTTAATTATGTAATTTTTTATACATGTTTGAACTTATGTTATCATACAAATATCTTGGGCAATTAGTTTAGTCCCATATATGTAAGTCTCTCAAGTTCATTTTGATATAAACAACTCTAGGTTAGATGAATCTTAGTTTGACCTTGACTAGCTAGAGTGGTTAAAATGCATGTTTACCTAATTTACACAAGTGGAACAAATCCACCACATTGCTAGTGGATCATTTCACTACTATATAATATATTGTAATGCCATTAACATGTCCAAACATGATCTTTATCATGCTTGACACATCATAATGTGTCAAAATATGAGTGCAATGATCCACCAACCATGTGGTAAATCCATTCCAATGGACAAGATATATGATACTCTTTCAACCTTAATTATATTTCTTAAATACCTTCCCACTTCTCTATTCTTAGGTTTTCACCCTCAAGGTAAATCAATTAAAACCCAACTACCATGTGCAAGTATAAAGTTCATTTCACTTTGTACAACCTTTTTTCAAAAAGGTATATCTCTAGCTACTATAGCATCTTTGATATGTCAAAGGGTCTTCTTGAATCAGATAAGTAAGAAGTCATCTCCACATTTCTTCTCTATTATGAGCCTTTTACTCTTCATAATCTCAATATTAGGTTGAGTCAAATCCTAAATCCTAGGACTCCTTGATAAGCAAGATTGTTCCTGCATTATAACCATACCTTTCTCCCTTGTGGCAAAGATATTATCAAAGAATATTGCATCATCAAATTCTTTAATTATTTTAGGTGCATAATTTGATTGATCAGACTTTAGTACTAAGAATCTATATGCATTACTGTTTTGTGCATATCGATTAAATACACCATTGTAAGTCTTAGGTTATAGTTTATCCACCTTTACATCGAGAATTTTTACCTTTGCAAGACATCCTCACACTTTTGATGAATTTTAAGCTAGACTTTCTTCCTTCAATCAACTCGAAAGTGATTTTCTCTTGACCCTTATAAGGCACCTTATTTAGGATGACACATAGAAAAACAATACTTATCCCCACAAGTTTTTGGGTACCTCTAAAATCATGAAAATAATACTCCACACTATCAAATATTAATCTCTTGATCCACCTCTTAGTTTTATTTTCAACCTAAGTCTTATAGTTCTTAAATTTATCAAATGCCTCATCTTTACTTTTTAGCAAATAAACATAACAAAATTTTAAGGCTTCATAAATAAAGGTAATAAAATATCTCTTACCTCCCCTTGTCACATTACCATCGATTTCACCTAACAATTTGTTATAAAAAATTAGGAAGCTTAACATCTACATTCCAATTAGACAGGGCAAACCTAGGGATCAGATCATATAATGAAATCACTTGCTCTTAATTGAAACTAAGGATGAAATTTCTATACAAGAAATTGATTTATTTTTCTCCTAAACAGGATTCTGAACTATTGGAGGTAAACAAAGTGCACACATAGTCGTACTAGATATTATATGGAGAAAGGTAGCTAGAGCTGCACACCCTCTCATGCGATATATAAGCAAATACCTAGGGTCATTTTTTAAATTGCACTAAACATAAATTGAATTCTTCCATTGGATCAATTCTGATAATTCCAGATTTTTAACTTGTAAATTTACTGACAAGTAAGTGACTAAGATCATAGTCTCTCTTTTTTTTGGTAGCTATGTAGTCATAAATATGATAGCATTTTTTGAACTCTCCACTATCTGCTTAATATGTAAGATATTTGCTACATGACATCTGGCTTCTCACCGCCATTAGATATGTCTAACTAGTCCTAGCACAGTTTCTTGAAATCTGCTAGAAAAGTTTCTTGTTTGTCATATATCCAAAGAAATGTTGTAAATTTCAGAGGCATGTAATATTGCCCATTATGTGCAGGAAATCGGACCATCGATTCTGATAATGAGTTGGGTTGTTCCATTTAAGGCCGTAGCAATTTATATATAGTTAATTTTAATAAATTATATTTCCTTACTCCTATTAATGGCTCTATTTAAAAAATACTTAACACATATTAACGACTCCATTTGGCTCAATTTAAATAACTGGGCATTTAAGAAAACCTTCGAATGCCTCTGTTAAACAGAGCAGCAACTGAATTTTCTGTGCATATAAAATAAAATGTTACTGTAATTAGGTTCTACTGGCCATACAAAACTGTAAACGATCCATTGTAATTTGTACATGTATTTTTTGATTGGTGTTCTTTAGCAGTATTTAAGGGGAAGCATTTTCAATGTTCCCCATTTGCTATAAGCCGAACGTAAGGAATATCTAGAAGCCAATTATATATGAGATCAACGGCACACATGCTTAGTGTCAATGCCATTGACGCTTACATGCGATAGCATGTGCACTGCAATCTTAAATATGAACAGCCCCAACACATTTTTATGCTGGGCTCATAGTGAGAGAAGAGTTTTTCGTACTCCTCACTGACAATAAACCTTGTATAAACTAAAAAGAAGGGTCTTTTATCCTCAAGATAGAGAGTGTACACGCTATTGCTAACATGTACATTGTCCATCTTAAATATCAATAACTCCACGCTTGACATGAAAAATTCTTCCCACATTTTAAATTACGCTTGAATGTACCCAAGGTTTTTACCGGTTCCATCTGTTTTCCCCGTTTTCCTGATACCTCTCCTTTGTTGTAGTAGCCTGTTATCATGGATCACAAAAACTAATTAAGGAAGCTTGGTCAAGTTAGATATATCCTATCAAAAGCTAATTGCTCCCTTGATTGGCCCAGGGCGTTGTAGCTTTTGTCAATGCTAAAAAGTGATAGTGATTATTCCTACAAGCACCAAAAAAAAAGGGCCATTCAAAACTTACCATTGATTATTAGCTGTAAGACCTACACGGTAAAAATGATATTTTTATACCCTAAACAGGGTCTTTAACGGTGGAAAAATAATACGAAGAGACTTGACCGGATGCCACTTCCTGAGTCTTCTGGTAAAAGTATACCTGCACCTTCTTTTGAGGTGACAGGCTCTTTGATGGTGGATAAGAATGTGGGGAGACTTGACCGGATGACACTTCTTCAGTCTTATTTTCAATTGGATGACGTTTTTAGGCTAACGTAACAAGACCGCAATGGAGCTGGTCAGTATTGTGCGTGTTTCTTGGGTTGGAAAATTTAGTGGCCGCTTTTCCCCCCATGGCGTCTATATCGGATGGTTGGTGGGAGGGGCCTGGCTCATTCGAGGAACTGTCCTTGTGAGGGCCACGACAGAAGATGATAGCGTTCCCTACCGGCCTGTTCACCGGGAGAAGGTAATTGACAAGGCTAAACTTATATGGTTCCAATACAAAACTGAAAGTCAAATAAGATGACAGAGGCCATCTGTTCTAGAGACATCAAATGATTCAAAAATTATTGTAATTTCTTTTTGTAAACAAAGGGTGCTTGAGTCCTTGAGATGCGACTAAAAGGCAGGGCAACGGGCCTCTTAGAGCATCAAATCTTGCTACCATTCTATGAAGTTGATTTTTTAAACGTAAGTCTTCTCAATATTTTTAGAGGATCGGACTAAGGAAAATTGAAAGAGCATAATAAAAAGTTCGGTAAAATTTGGGCCCATTTAGATGTGTAGGTCATTTTCATCACACGGTTGAATCTTACATTCAAATAAATAGTTGAGATTTGAGATTACATTATTTAATTTAAATTCATGGAGGTCTAAAAATAGCTTAGAATTAATTGGGATTTAAAGATCCACAAATATGATGTTGGTAAACCACATTTGATATTATTTTAATATATAAGACTCATTCATTTAACTTTATCAATTTTTAGCCATTAATTTAGGGTTAAAATTTTAACCAACCTTGATGAGTAGGTCTTACTTATAGAAATTGACCAAAAATTCATACAGCCTACCCTCATGATTTATTTCCCATTTTCCTTATATACTTGCGTTTTAAAAAAATAACCTTATAATAATCAACCTCATAGATGCAAGCTTGTTGGAAACACTATAATCTTCTCCCTTTCTATGGCTTTTCTTGTTGGAAATGTCACAAAAAAATAAGAACATTTCATGCAAGTATAGATTTTTGCACTCTAAGAGTCAAAATTTTTACGTGTAATAGGAGTATTACATGTTCAATTTTGCACGGCAAGTCCAGCCAAAATATTAATGAAACTCGTTTTTGTCTGCTACATAGTCGCTTCTGTGCAAGCTAGGATCTTTGCAAAGGTCAGGCAAATACTTTTACTTTGAAATTTTGTCAACACAAATACGTTCACACTCATGTAATTTTGATTATACAATACCCGTAAATCTAAGGATGACCGGAAAAAATGACATGCATTGTCGGTTCTTGATTGAAAGACATGTGTCGGACATAGATATAAGCACCCGAGAACGTGTTAACTTTTTGATAATTATAAAAGTTTAAGATAATAATATATGTCCTTTTATAATTGTTTCTGAAGAGTTCTCTTATGAAAAAACTGTTGGATAATATTATATTTGCACTCTATGCATATTTAGTCTAAATGAAATGAATCAATGCCAACAATGACTTAAATTGTCAAAAAATAATAATTTGTAACTATATATATTTTTATTTGTATTGTATTATAAGAGGAATTTAAATAAGGTTTCCCAATAATAAGAGAAAAGTCAATAAAAATAAATAAATAAATATACATACAATACTACAAATACATAAGAAGTTATTAATGTTGTTTAGACTTTCATATCAAATTAACTTGGTATATTTAGCTTGGCTCAGGTAGAAAGTTATCAAAGGTTATTTTGTACAATGCACCCATCAGTAAGCTTAACTTGTACTTAAATAGCTAGCATCATGTCTTTGGGAGATTGTTAGTATACAATCTATCTATAGTACCAAAGCTTTCAACAGCTAAGGTGGGGCAATTTTTCCACCTTAGCTTTGTGGACCCTTCCGAAGAAGCAACGTCTCTACTTCTAGTTCCGACTTTTCTATTGTATTGATTGTGCATTATTCTCTGTCATTTTTAGTCCCAAGTCTATTATAAAAAAGTCTGGAGAGGAGATTCCGCCAAGAAATTACTAAGAGCCAAACAAGGATAAAGACCGCAACAAACCAACCTTAATAAGTAGCATTTTCGCTCATAGTGCTGTTCAAGAAACAAACAATCAGAAATGGAGCACCCACCACTTCATGGACACAGAAGCCTGCAAATTTCAGCACTCTATCTTCTTCTTTTTCTCTTATTCCATCAACACGTAACTACACTTTTCGTCAGTGCCGAAAACAATGTGAGTGACTATCAGATTTAATTCTATGCCCTTCTTCTTCATTAACTCTTGTCTGAGCTGCTGGATGGCATGACACAGGTGTACATAGCTTACATGGGAGAGAGGCGCCATGAAGATCCGGCCATGGTCGAAGAGGCACACCACAACGTGCTGGCTACTGCACTAGGAAGGTATACACTTCATAATTTTGTAATCCCCTTGTTTTATATTAATAGTTATATTTAGAAAAATGGAGAAACCCACACAAAGAAAAATAAGTTTAAGATACTTTTGTCTAAGTATCCAACCACTTAAATCTAACCAAATGGAGCTATTAATAGAGAACAAATTTTTTTTTTTACCAAATAGAGCTATTAATTTAAGACGGAGAGAGTAATTAGAAACAACAAAGTCAATCATCATGAAAAGGTCTTAGACCTGTTTTACTTCATTTGTGTTCAATTGCAGCAAAACAGCAGCAGAGGAGTCAATTATTTACAGTTACAAGCATGGCTTCTCGGGTTTTGCCGTCAAGCTGACAAGATCTCAGGCACGGATATTGGAAGGTATATTGTACCAGACTGAAGCTCTCTTTCCTCAGTGCATACATATACCTACTTGTCAGTAATATATGGGCTGACGCCATTAATTCTTTGAGTGGAGCTGCAGAACAATCAGATGTGGTGCATTTGGTACAGAGTCATTTCTACAAGCTGCACACCACAAGGAGTTGGGACTTCCTTGGCCTACCCTTACACACTTCTGATCCAAATAACCTTCTGATTACGAGTGACAAGGGGAATGGAACCATAATTGGCATCATTGATACAGGTTAGTCTCTAATATATTTCAAGTGATTGGTTAACAATCGTCAATGGAGGAGCTTAGGAAGTTGGTGGGGGAGAATGATAGGAGCCTTCATCTTTCTAGCCAAGAAAGGGAAGCCTAAGAAGAAGGTCCCTATCAGAGAATCGTTACTGAACTTCGCCACCTACATTTTTATGTTGTTCTGCAGTATAGTTGCGCTTAACAGAGGTTCAATCCCAAAAGGGTGTTTCCTGATCGCAAAAGAAACACATTTTAATTACAGGCGAAATAGTTGAAGTGAATTGCTTTCATGGGAATTTGCAGAATTATTTTTTATAAATTACTTTTTCATAGATGTACCAACTATGTCTTTGTAAATCTTATATTGATATTAAAAATATAAATATCTTCAAGAAGCTGAGAAGGGGGTGGAAAGAGGTCCTGACCGCAACCCCTGGACTTTGCCATAGGATGTAGGGCCGGTATAGTTGGATGTGGTGACTGATATTGAAAATTTAATATTTTCTCTATCTTATATTAATATTTATATTTAAAAAAAATTATTATTTTTATTGAATGGTGAAACTCACGTTTAATAGAAGTCTAATAGAAGGAAAAATAAGCTTATGATATATTTTTTTAAATATTTAACTACTTAAGGGCCTGTTTGGGAGGCGATTTCCGCCCTCAGAAATCGCTTTGTTGAGGGCAAAAATTGCTTTCCCGGCGAAAAATCGTTTGGGAGGATAATTTAAAGTAAAATTATTTTTCTTGTCAAAAGTAAACTTTTGAGTCAATTCAAAACGAATTGACCCAAAATCCAATTTCTTTAAGAACTCACCTCATCCTGAGGTGAGTTCTTGAAGAAATCGCTTTCTGGTTTGAAAAGGTATGAAAAGACGTTTTGTTTATTAGTCAAATCCGTTTTACCTATTATGTTGAAGGGTATTTTTGTTATTTTTATATAAAATCAAAAGTGAGCTTAAATTTGATTTCTTTTTGAAATCATCATAAAAAACTATAACCAAACGTATCATATTTTTGTTTTTTTTGTCAAAAATCAATTATCTTACAAAGATATTTTCTTTTTACTTCAAATTGTTTGCCAAACACCCCCTAAATTTAATAAAATAGAAAAAAGGGGGGAGGAGTATTTTTTAATGAGAAAAGTGTTCCCTTATCAACACTTCCCCTCAACATGTCTCCCTTCTACTACCTCAAGTAAAATGAGAAGGCATTGAAATTGGCGTCTACGTCCATATGTGTTAAAACTTAAATCTGACGGTGTTCTTTCATGGTCGGGTTTTCAATGTTATTGTGGTGGGATATGCTTGAGATGCTGGATGTCCACCGTTTATTAATATTAGTTCAACTGGTAAATTTCCACCGTTGGGTTTTCAATGTTACCGAGTTTGGCTCTAAAGTGGACTATAGATGTCCATTGTCCACACATTGAGTCCATATATCGAGAAACATGTGAGGCTATAAGCGAGAGATTTTAAAAAATTTACCCACAGACAAATAGAAGTTTTTTGGGATCCATATAGGCGTTTTAAAATATACTCCTATTGTAATCTAATTTTCTAAAGCACATGGACAGGGATATGGCCGGAGTCTCAAAGTTTTAATGACAAAGGGATGGGTCCACTGCCTACACATTGGAAGGGTCAATGCCAAACAGGCCAACACTTCAAGTCCAAAAATTGCAACAAGAAACTAATAGGGGCACGCTGGTACATCAAAGGGTTCCTTGCACAACTAGGAACACCATTCAATAGTAGTGCATATGGTGAGTACCTATCCCCTAGGGGTGGCAATGGGCATGGCACCCACACAGCTGCCACCGCTGGCGGGTCATTGGTGGCTGGCGTGAGCTACCAGGGACTGGCACAAGGCATTGCAAGAGGAGGTGCCCCCCATGCTCGTCTAGCCATATACAAGGCATGCTGGAACTATGGAGGCGGGCTTTGCTCCGACGCCGATGTGTTGAAGGCCATGGATGATGCCATCAACGATGGAGTGGATGTGCTATCCTTATCCATTGGTGATCCTGTGCCCTTCTTCCCTGACATCCATCCCCACAATGGGATAGGCGTAGGAGCATTTCATGCAGTGGCCAAGGGTATACCAGTGGTCTGCTCTGCTGGGAACGACGGCCCCACAGGACAGACGGTCACAAATACGGCACCATGGATCATCACAGTTGCAGCTAGCACCATGGATAGGGCATTCCCCATTGCCATCACCCTTGGTGACAAGCGAACTATGATGGTATTCTTCTTTGATTTATATAATTCATTGCAAGTGTTAAGAATGTGACCTTATTACATGATCTTTAATTATGTGGTAGGGGCAAGGGCTTCATGCTGGAAAGGCAACTGGGTTCAGGGGCTTGTATTTCAACGAAGGTGTTGGGCTTGATATACAATATGGCGGGTAAGAATCTACCAAAAATTTATGTGGGTCTTTAGCAAGTGTGAGGACTAACATCTACACATTTCATACTAAAATTGGTTACATGGTTGCAGGTTGTGTGAAGACCTACCTTTTAATGACTCGTCCATGGCGGGTAAAATCGCCCTTTGCTTTGGTTCTCCCTTATTTGGTTCAGCATTCGTCAGCCTAAATGGAGGAGTGGGCGTCATTGCCGCAACAGATACGAGCACATCAGTCAGAGACTGTGTTGACATCCCATGTGTACTTGTAGATTACCAAATTGGAACTCAAATACTGAACTATATTCGTTCCACTAGGTATGTTACCAAGCTTTTAAGCTCACATACGATCTTTAGTTGATATAATCTCATATAATACCTATTTCAATATTTTGTCTAAATGTGGTTCAAGGTCTCCAATGGTGAAGATTGGCCATTCCAAAACCTTAGTAGGAAAGCCTGTCTCAATCAAGATTGCACAATTTTCATCTAGGGGACCTAACTCAATGGCACCAGAGGTTTTGAAGGTGAGTCATTGTTGACAAATGATGGATAATGAAATGAAGGGAAGAAAGAAATTCTCTTTGTGAAACTGACCATGGTTATTGTTTGATATTGTTATGCGATGTAGCCCGATGTTGCTGCACCTGGTGTCCATGTCCTTGCGGCATTTTCTCCTATGAACATATCCATGGATCCAATCTACAAATTTGCATCAGGAACTTCCACGTCATGCCCTCATGTTGCTGGAGTGGTCGCACTACTCAGAGCTGTGCACCCGAGTTGGTCTCCTGCTGCCATAAAGTCAGCTCTTGTCACTACTGGTAAGTTTCTATGCTTTAGACACTAAGTACTCCATAACAAGATTAATTGAGTGAAGAAACATATATTGAATGCTAGGATGTATTGAGTTCAAATGTCCACTCTGTGGGCCACCTCTAGGAATTAAATCCCAACTTAATTATTTGGTGAGTGTGATATGTGGGCATTGCAAGAAATTGCGCTGGTGACCTCTAGTGAATCTTCACAAGCCGTTGATGGCCTCGGATCGATGACACACCTTGTAGCATACAAAATATGCACATAAACTATGATTTTATGCTGATTTTGTGTGCTATAGTGTGCATGATTGGTATGAGGTCATCAACATTTTCACCAACGAATTTGAGTTCGCATTGCACATGCCTGAGGGGATTGGTGGAAAGATAGTATGCTCTAAAGAGGCTAGTTATACCCCTCCCCCTTAACCAGCATTGCCTATTCTAGTTGGTTCCTTACAACTCAAACACCCCTTGTAAACTAAAAATATAAAAATAAAAAAGTTATATTGGGAAACAACTTGAATCCATGAGACTTAATTGTATAGTGGTTGATTGCAGCATCTACAACAGATTCATCAGGAGAGCCTATTTATGCGCTTGGAACTTCAGAGAAAATTGCAGATCCGTTCGACTACGGAGGAGGAATTGTTAACCCCAACAAAGCTGCCAACCCTGGTCTCATCTATGACATGGGCATGCCGGACTATGTTCAATACTTATGTTCCATGGGGTACAACAACTCCCTCATCTCAAGATTGTCAAAAAAATTTGTTATGTGCCCAAACAAAAAGCCATCAATGTTGGACTTAAACCTCCCTGCCCTCACTATTCCAAGACTCCAAGGGACTGTGACTGTATCAAGAACAGTCACCAATGTTGGCCCTATCAATTCTGTTTATTATGCTTCTGTTGAGGCTCCAATGGGAGTAGAGGTAGTTGTGGTTCCAAGCACTTTGATGTTCAATTCTAAAGTGAAGAAGCAGTCCTTTACAGTGACATTCCATTCAGCCCACATGGTGCAAAGAGGATACTACTTTGGAAGCCTCAGCTGGAGTGATGGGGAACATGTTGTGAAGAGCCCTATATCTGTAAAGGCGGAAGTCTCACCATCTTTTGCAGATTTATCATGACTATGAGTATATGAAACATGTTATAATGTTTTCTTTTAAGAATTAATGTGACAACCCAGATTTTCGATATGTTTCTAATAATAAAAAATTAATATATTAATAGAATATTATTTTAAATTTTGTACTTAAAGGGTTATTGTAGAACTCTAAAAGAAGAACATAACGATTTTTGAATATTTTAAAACGGATGTTGGGGCTGTAGGTAATGGTGGGAAATATACTTCATAGGTAGGACCCATGGTAAAATCATGACAAAACCTATCCTTGTGTAGTCTTATTTTGAAGGGCTCATCGATATGATTCCATCGGTACTAAGAATGTGTAATTCCGATTTATGGTTAAAAAGTTACGTTAGTTTTAATTTTGCAAATGGGAAAGGGCTAAGGTTTGTTATTTATAGTAAGTGAGTCAGGCTAGAAAATCACTTATTGGGCTAAGAATGAATGGGCCCAATAAGCCTTAAATGAACCCATATGTGTGCACTACACCTCTAAAATAAAATTAACCAAACTCAAACCCATTTAGAAAAACTCAAACCCATACGTGTGCGATTGAAGGGTTTAGCATGGCGGCCGATATGGATGTGGTCCCATGGTGGGGCCCACTTCCTTGATTAAAGAATTTAAATAGCAAAAATGACACAAATTAGTGTGCCACTTGGTGGATTAAGCTAGACACTAATGTGTCCCACTAAATTTAACATTGACAATAGTAAGAAAACCATAAAACTTATAGACCTTACCGTGAGTACTTGTCCTCCAGGGTTGACAATGGGCATGTCACCCACGCAACGGCCATTGGTGGCGGATCATTGGTGTCTGACATGAGCTACCAGGGACTAGCCCAAGGCATTGCAAGAGGCAACACCCCACATGCCTGTTACCCATATACAAGGCATGTTGGAATTATAAAGGTGGGATTTGCTCCGACGCAAATGTGTTGAAGGCCATGGATGATGCCATCCTTGATAGACTGGATGTGCTATCCTTGTCCATCGGTGACCTTGTGCTTGTCTTCCTTGACATCCATCCCCACAATGGGATAGGGGAATTTCATGCAGTGGACAAGGGAATTCTGGTGGTTTATGACATCCAAATGACTGTCCCACAGGACAAACGGTCACAAATACATCGTTGTGGATCATCATAGTTGCAACTAGCACCATGGACATGACTTTCCTCACTGCCATCACCCTTGGTGACAAGTGAACTATGCTGGCAATCTTCTTTGGTTTATGTCATTCATTGTAAGTGTGGACAATGTAGCCTTATTGCATACTCTTTATGTGGCAGGGGCAAGGGATTTATGTTGGAACGACAGCTGGGTTCACGGGCTTGTATTTCAAAGGTGTTGGGCCTGATATATATGATAGCAGGTAAGAGAATACCAAAATTTTTTGTTGGCCTTCGGCATGTGTGGGGACTGAAATCTGTACATTTTATACTAAAATTAGTTGCATGGTTGCAACTTTTGTGATGACTTACCTTTCAATGACTCGTCCATGGAGGGTAAATTCACTCTATGCTTTAGCTCTCCCTCATTCGCTTCATATTTTGTCATCCAAAATGGAGTGGGTGTAATTGCTACAACGGATATCAGCAGATCATTCACAGACTGTCATGACATACCGTGTGTGCTCGTATGTTAGCATATTCGAACTCAAATACTGAACTATATTCATTCTACAAGGTAGTATTATCAAGCTTTTAAGTTGTTAATCTATCTACCCATGATCTTTAATTGATACAATCTTAGATAATAACTGTTTCATGTTGTCTTAATGTGGTTCAATGTAAAAAAGATAGCTCTACATTGTTTTGAGGTGAAAAACTCTTTGAGGGTGAATAACAATGTTGGGGGACTTGACCGAATATCATTTTGTTTCTTTGATTCACAGCCACAAGGGGGTGCAACCATCACGATTTGTAATTTGATGTTTGCAAGCTATGAAAGAACATATGAGGCATATGTATTGTAATTTCGATGATCAAAACTATGTCAAAACTTTATGTATGCTTTAGTCTTATGAATCTTATCACTAGATTTAGTTGTGGTAGAGTCGGATTTAGAATTGATTAACTTGAAAAATACGAGTAGACATGTTCTTATTAATTAAGGTTGAAGACTAAGTGTGTTTTGCATTATGTTGACCGATGATTTCTACTATTTTGTACATTATCATGATCATCTATTTTAGGGTGGTTTTTCATGCCACCTACTTAGTATTTGTAGAAATACTCATGCATCTTTTAATGTAGGATCAACACCAGTTTCAGAGTAGGAGTTTTTTTTAGCAGGAGTTGCCCTGAGTGAGCAAGGTAGATTCTCCACAGCCAGTAGGACTTTAGTTTTTTTATTTCATGTTAAATTGTAATAAGGCATTGTGTTGCCATCAGATTTCTAATCATGTTATTTTATTATGTTATAGTACTTGCACTTGGCTAAGCCAAGATCCTGGTTAATGATATTTTGCTTTAGTATTGCAAAATACACTAGACTAATCGATTGATCGGTACCTAAATCAGGCTTTTATAAAATTAAGTTGAGAGTTTATCGATCATTCATAGGATTGATAGATCGATCTCTAGTAGTGTTGTACCTTAATGTAAACAGTGAACAATCAATCGTGGTGTCAAATGATCAGTTGTTGTCAATGTTGGTTGCCTCGTTTAAGCCTTTTCGGAAGATCAAACACTTAAACCGACTTAGTATACTATTTAAAGGCCAGGGAATCAACACATAACTGAAAATCAAAGAGAAGAGAAGAAAGTTCGTTTTCCATTGTTTTCCTAAAGGAGATCATCTTTGAGATTTATGCTTATGTTAATGGTGATTTTATGAAAACATAATTGAAAGATAAGAATCTCACACAAATTCAAAGAGGAGTTGCAGCAAAATCTTTAAAGGAGTTAAAAAGGATCATGGCTAAAGTCAAAGAACAAGAGAATTTGTTGTTGTGATTAGAATAAGACAAAGACAAAGCAAGTAGAAGAACATTTTCAAATCTTGGGGAGAAGACTTGAAGGTTAGCAACAAAAGGAATTTGTTGAAGATCTATGAAAAAAGGACTTTTTGGGTTAGAGTCAAACAACAAAGGTTAGTAGTTTATTTGTGTCTATTTAGTGTCATACAATCTAGTGCATTGATTTTAGGCCAAGAGTTGTTGTTGTGGCTTTTCACCCTAGTTGGGGTTTTTCACGTTAAATCTTTGTATGTTCATGTGTTATTTGCATGCTTTGTGGATTGAATGCTTGATAGCTTGATTATGAATGCGCATAGACTTTAAGTTTTATTTCTTTATGCTATATAAGAAAATTCTGCACAATGAGGCCATATCTTGTGGTCTTCATCTTTCTAAGATAATTAGACAAGGGGCAATGTTGTGATCCGCTAAGCCGTCTAGATAGAAATTAAACTCTCAACCTAATTTATCAAGACAACAATTGTCAAATCAACAATTGTCATCATTGACTGTTTTCTTCCATTGGGCCCAATGGGATGGTGGGTGGGACAGGTTTGGCTTTATGGAACCAACCTTATATAGTACCATACATAATGCATATAGAACTGAAAGAAAATTTGTTAAGGTATTTGCCAAAATAACATTAAAATACATTGTAACACATAAAAATGCCTTATATTTTCCTGTAATACACAAAATGGCCTTATGAACATGTAACCTCTACACACATGTGGCAAGAATTGTCTAAAAATACTAATTTTCTATTTTCTTCCTTTTTAACTTCACCAACTCATTGCTTCTCTTTTCTAAGCAGTTTCGTTTGACTCTGTCATCTCTGCCACTGGCTCTACCACCTCTGCCATCAACTCTAGTGCCTCCACCAACTTCGTCGTCTCCGCAACTAACTCCACTTCAACCTCTTTCATTTTCATCTCCTCTTCCACTGTTGTCTTTTCCTTGTTTCCCCCCTCCCCTCCCCCTCCTTCTACTATGCTTCCTCCTCCTCCTACTCTCTCTCTCTCTCCCCCTCCTCTCTATCCTCCTCCATTTTTCCTCCTCAATTGCCTCTTCCTCCTTCCTTAAATATGACAAGATTGGTCAAAAACTAGTCGACAGAGCTATTAAGAATTTGGGTTTTTTCTCTACAAGCAAAAATCTTAAAAAATGAACCCATAAAAATGTTTAACTACTCAAAGTCAAAAGTGACTTTTATTTTTACTTGATTTTGAATTTTTTCTAATGCCAACCATAACCTCGTATTGTTAGTCGACAATTGACAAACAGATTTATTACAATAAAGGGGATATAAGACAACATTATGAGTGACAATATATTCTTAAGTATTCACAATGAACTATCCTAACACTAAATAAATATAATAAAAAATAAAGCGTATTTTAAACTCGTGATTGTTAGTAGTCGACTGTCCTGATTGTTGACTGTCATAATGTCCAGCGCTGGAGACCACCTTCAACTCTCTCTCGGATAGTAATAATCTTCTTCTCTAGTTTCGACAACCTTTTATTGATGCATGATAGTTGATAGTCGAGACAGTTTACAACTGACAGTCCAGATAGATGACAGTCACATATTTAAAATTTCTTTATTATTTATTTAGTTTGCTAAGATAGTTTATTATAAATATTTAGGAAGATATTGCTACTCATAAATCATAATGTGGTCTTATATCCCCTTTATTGCAATAAATCTGATTGTCAACTGTTAGTTTGAGGTTTAAGTTAGCCTTAGAAAAAGTGTAGAATCAAGTAAAAAATAAACTCACTCTTGGTTTTGAGTAGTTTAACATGTTTATGGTTTATTTTTTAATATTTGAGCTTGTAGTAAAAAAATAAATTCTAAATAGCTCCACTAGCTAATATGTCATTGGTCTTGTCAGATTATGGGAAGGAGTTAGAGGAGGGATCGAGGAGGAAAAGGGGAGGAGGAACAAGAGGAGGGGAGGAGGAGGAGGTGAAGATGAAGGCTGATGAAGTAGAGCCAGTGGTGGAGATGACAAAGTTGGTGGCGGAGGAGGTAGATTCAAAGCTGAAGCTTTTGGAAAAAAGAAGTAATGGGTTGGTGAAGTTAAAAGGAAGAAAATACAAAAGGGTTATTTTAGACAATTCATGTCACGTGTGGAGGTTCACATGTAGTGCTGCCAATGGTACCCGTTCTACCGTTCTGTTATATGTATCGTACCGTTAAAAAGGTAAATGATATAGTAAAATTTATTTGATAGGTAAATAAGAGGAAAATTTTATCCAACCATTATCTAAATGGAAGGTAATAGAAAAAGTTCTTCCATATCCATTTATTCGTTACCTGTTTGTCATATTTTAAAATTATACATATATTATACCCATTAATCTTAAGTGGTTGAATTTCAAAAGAGATTGGTTTAAAAACTTTTACAATAATTTTTATGTCGTGATTAACCACTGTGATTTATTGAATGGAAGATTTTATTCAAATCCCAAGTATTTATTAAATTAATTTAAGTACTTACAACCATTTATTATAGTTGTTAGAACCTGCTACTTCGAAGCTAGCATTTCATATCTAACTATAACTTTTTGATAAAAAATATCCATTTACAATTTACATTTTATATTATCTTAAACTCACTTAGCTTCGATGTTTCCCATTTGGTTGCTTTGTCTAGTTTCTCTGGTCTTATTAGGTCAAGGTTCATTTTTAATCAAACACATGATTCCATTTTGATAACTCAAACACATGAGTGTTTTTTTGTTTATGATAATTAAACTTATGGAGTGTTTGTTTGTTCAAGGAAATGATTGATGGATTTGAAGTAGGATTGCTGATCTAGCTCTATTCTGCCCGAGGCTAGGCTCAAGCTAAATCAAAGCTCGAACTTAGGCTAATAGAACTAAACTCTTGCTTGTCCCATCTCGAACAAGCTTGGTTTGAGTGTTAGCTGGGTTAACTTTGAATGAGTGGTATATGTGGTTTATTTTTAGATTTGGTATATGTTGGTTGGAATCATAATTTTGTTACAAATCATGTTTGTATATGAGATTGCAAAATTTGGATTGATGATTTACTTATTAAAATATGTTGGAATCAACAAGTTTTGAAGGACCAAATAGATTTAAGTGAATCCTTTTCTAAAATATGAGGGACTCTTTTAACTTTTTTCTGGTGATGATGTCATCATTTGGTCTACCCGGGTTGACCTAGCTCAACCACAAATCCAGGTCAGGGTTTAGGTTGGGTTTTAAAACATTGGTTCAAAGAGACACTAATGGATGGTGTTTATCACTGTATGTGGTCTCATTCTTGTCTGCAACACACCTTTGAAGACAACTGGCTATGAGAAGGGTTTTTTTTTTAGGTGATGAAGTCATCATTTGGTCTACCCAGGTTGACCCAGCTCAACCACTAATCTGGGTTAGCGTCCGGGTTGGGTTTTAAAACATTACTTCAAAGAGACACTAATGGATGATGTGCATCACTATATGTGGTCTCATTCTTGTTTGCAAGACACCTTTGAAGACAGTTGGCTGTGAGAAGACAATTGTCATTCTTATCACACTTGGGATTCTTCTAAAACAGGTAGTGGATGGATGTTTTGGAGTTGGACTCATATGGTAGGAAATAATTATTAGAAAATAAGTAGTTTTATTCGGTATATGTGCCTAATATATGTGTCCATTTACATTTCATGTTTAATTGTTACAATTTATTTGCAACAACTATAAATAACAGTAGTAAAATGTTAGTTTTTTACCTTAGTAATACCTGATTAAGTAGATAAAAAATATTTATTTTAGCCTTTTTTAGCATTTTTAAAAAATATAATAGATAATTGTTATCGGATTAACTGACCGATTATTAGTGGAAGGAATGGTTGTAGAAGTACCTATACCAAATGATTATAGATAAAGATTTGAGAAATGGTTATGGTAATGGAATATGTTATACTATAATCGTATTGCTCCATTGGTAGCCTTATTCACATATGCATAAGGCCATTTTGTGTATTACGAGGAAATGTAAGACATTTTATGTATTACAATGTATTCTAGGGCCATTTTGGCATACCACTCTTTTTTGTTAACGAGGGGTGTATGAGTCCTTGGGACGAGACTATAGGCAAGACAACTAGCCTCTTAGAGCATTTGACCTGGCCACCAATCTCTTTAGGAAGCATTTCTGGTCCTCTTCGAGAATATTCGCTAGGATATCCATCAATCATGAGGATTGATGGTGCACACGCTAGAGCAAATTTGCTAGAACATCACACACACTAACAAGCACTAGCGTGTGCGCCATCGATTTTCATGATCGATGGCTCACTTTGATGGAGGATATCTTGGCCATACTATATCCTCTAAGAGGAGCATAAAGTTTTCCATCTCTTTAGGGACACCTAATGTGGGTGACCAAGGCAGCCGTAGTTTGAATGTAGAACCTCTAGTTCATGATTGCGATAGAGAAAATATATTGGCCATACATATTTTTACCTATAATTAATAACAAAGATTATTGAAGAACGGTGACTTTTCTTGGTGAAAATGTGGCAAAAACAAGTATAGATTTTTTACACAGGGGGTGTCAAGTTTTGAGTTGATATTGGAGTAAGTCAAGCATTTCCCATGTAGTTACACATCTTGATGGTTTAGTTTGCACAACAAGATCAACACAGTCACTTATAGGACTTCACAAAAGAAAAATGTTTTCATGACCACTTATCATGATTGCAATGCATGACGAATGGACATGTAAAATCCACTTCCCAAGTTTCTCTCTCACCACTTCCTTAGTGATGTGGCAGTCGCTAAGCCTCATCAAGAAAACTGGTCTTGCTAGAAAGTCCTTCACGGATTATTTTGTCTACTACATATTCTTCTTCTTTATTTCAAATACATGTAACTACACTTATTGTCAGTAGCAAAAGCAACATGAGTGACTATCTGTACTTAATTTGATTTCATTGGGTGCTTTGGAGTCTAAAGGCTATCAGATTGAGATGTGCAAATGAGCTCTAAAGGTGACATTACGAAATCAAATTGTTTTGAAAAGGGCACGTCATATGAATCTTTATTTTTTGGAAAACAGTTTAGTTCTAGGTGGTGCAATTTCAAGTAGTGACAACAAGGTCAAGATTGATACTATATCTACCCGATTGGTGTCTCTAGCATTTGATTCATCTTGTGATACTCTAGTTTCTGCTAATCTACCTACATCTTTGGAGTTTGCTCGTATATGTATAGGAAACATCTTGGTTAGCTTACATGATTATTTTTTTTCTTTTGCTCTTGTTTTGTAATGTTTCTTAGAAGTTTTATTATTATTACTTGTGCTCCTATTGGATGCTTTGGAAGAAGATGTTGGCAAGTAATTTGGGGCTTTACTTGTGGGTAAGTTCTTGTAACTTTTTCTAAAATTATAGTTGAACTTGCTTGGTGGCGTAGGTGATTGACTTAACCATGTTAAATTTGAATGTTTTATTATGTTAGCTTGATTGGGCCTGAACTTAGATAATTTTTGCCCATCGCTTGTTATTTTTAACTTTATTTTGGACCTACTATTTGTGCTATAATTTCAAATAAATATCATATCCACCCACCATATTAACGGGTGATCTGGCTAAAAGAGGAGATGAACTACTAATCTAAACCAAAATGACCACCTACAATATGGTTTACAATTTAGCCTCGGAATAATTGCGTTAGTTGGCACAAGGGGTTGTAGCTTTTCTCAGTACTGAATCCGAATATTTTTAATCATTTTCGCCATTTCTTCCAATGTTTTTTTTTAAGGGTTCTTTCAATAGTCCAAATGAAAGAAAGTAATGAAAGTGATTATTCCTACATACCCTAAAAAAGGCCAATCAAAACTTATCATTGATTAGCGGTTGTAGGATATTAGGATTATGTGCTCATCGTTTCTGATCCTCCGAATCTGCATGGTAGTTCAACAATCTAACAAAGTAAAAAAGATGGATGTTTGCAGGCTAACCTATCAAGACAGCAATTGTCAAGACGGCAATTGTCTTCATTGTCCGTGTTCTTCCATGGGGCCCAATGGGAGTGAGACGGGTCTGGCTTCAAGGAACCGACCTTATCTAGTACCATACAGAATGCATACAAAACTCAAAGTAATTTTAGTTTTTTAACGAGGGATGCATGTGTGCTTGGAATGAGACTGGTAGGCAGGGCAATTGCCCTCTTAGAGTATCTAATCTGGCATCAATCTCTTCAGGGACGCCCAATGTGGCTGGCTAAGGCAGGGGAAGTTTGAACTCAGAACCTCTGCTTCAGAGAAAATATATTGATCAAACATTTTTTTAATTATAATTAATAACAGAGATTACCGAAGTGTAGTGGCTTTTCTTGGTGGAAATGCCGCAAAATAAAAAAAAATGGCATGTAAGTAAGAATTTTTACAAACCTGGGATCAGGCTTTGAATTGTTATTGCAGTAAGTCGAACATTTCCCATGTAATTATGCAGCTAGATGGTCCATTTTGCACAGCAAGAGCAGCACAGTCAAAATCTAATTGGTTCCAATTCGCCTTTCTTTTCTCCCCTTGGTCCTTTTCTTTTAGCATTTTCTTCTTCTTTCCTCTATCATGATATGTTCGGTCTCTGTCTCTCCCTCTCTTTATCTCCCTCCCTCTCAGTCTGACCTTCCGAGTAAAGACCAGTCCTTATTGATCATGCATTAATTAATATCGGTTTTAGTCACAGCTCACAAGTTTATTATAAAAATCGAGGGTTTTTCTTAATAAAGATAAATAACATAATTAATTTATCAATATGTTTACAATAAAATTATATTATACATGATAATATAATTTTACTATTGTCCAGTTATGATGAATTCTTTTGTAAAGCTAATCATAACCAGTTTGTTAGCCGGGGAACCTCCCAAAGCCCCATATCGATCGTAAAGTAATTTCTTTTCTCTAAAAATATAAAATAAAAAGTTTGTGTACTGATATCTACCATAAAGGCTTAAGCTATAATGAATAAGAAGTTATCTACCATAAAAGGCTTAAACTATTATAAATAAGAAGTTATATGACTCAAACTCTCGCTAAGACCCATTGGTTATCCATATTTTATTATTATTACAAGTAGATAATAGTAAAATTATACTATTATGTACACTATAATTTTGCTATGAACTTATTGGTAAATATAACACCCCTCATATTTATAATGTTCTTTTTTTCGAAAACATAACGAATTTTAAATACAATTGTCAAGGATCACTGTGTACCAAAAGAGTAATTATAACATACTCTGTATTATACAAAGATTTTCAAAATTAGGCATAACATGCCTTTATACATCAGTCAGTACAAAATTTACAAAATAATACAAGAAGAGTACAAAACTGTAATTTTAAAAAGAAAAGCTCTTCGTCGACTTCTTCATATTCGAATCACACACCGACAGAATCTGAGGGTGGGTGAGTAAATTTATACTCAGTAGGCTGAGTGAAGTTCTAAAAATATGCACGTAGAAAAATCGTGTCATCTTTCTTTCAAAATCATTCAAACAAAATGATACAAGTCTGAAAACATCGTCACAGAATGTCGCGATACCAAACGACTTACACCCGCGCTAATGGGGCAACGGGAGTCGGAATGAAAGAGAATTTCCCATGATATCCTAGTCTTGTGCACGCCCAAAGCCAAATTTGGCGGTATCCAGAATCATCATAATAATCCTTAGTTTCGAGAAACCAAGGACTATCCAGAGGGTACGATTACCCAAAACTCGGAGAATTTTTCGAAAAGAGGAGAAGCTTTTAAAGACAGAATTTTCTTTCAGAAAAATCTTTAGCAAAGCTTTGGCAAGTCAAAATCTCAGCATACGAATAGAATTTAAAGCCGCCAATTTATAATGCGTGTGGATTATAAGAAATCCCCTTGTAGAATATAAAGAAGATCCTTCATTCGAGCGAGAAATTCGGCAGAATAATGGTCCCAACGCGTAGAACACCTTCGATTTAGTGGGGTACGGCTTTTGAATGGGCTAAAAAGGGTTTGAAACGGTCCTAAAACAGTAAAAAGGAGAAAGGGGAAGATTTGGGACGTGGTAGGGTTTTCTGGATTTTAGAGAGGTCACCTTGAGAAAATAACACTTCCAATATGTAGAGCACCCTCGATTTAGTAGGAAACGGGTCTTGGTTTGTGAAATTCGGACTTAAAACAGGTCGGGAATGGTGAAAACAGTGAAAGGGTAGAAATTTGGATGTGGGTGAAGGAATGGCCGGAGAAGGGCTTAAATAGGGAAGGAGGGGTGTTTTCCGGCCGGCGCCTCTGCCGGAATAGGTGGGTGCCGCCAAAAAGGCGGCACCACCGTCAAAATCATGAGTATGAGTGACAAACACGTGTTCATCATGCATGCATTTGTCACGCACGTGATGTGCACGTTCGCGCGCCGAGCACCGCGCCGCGATGCGATGCGCTGTGCTGCACTAAGCCACGCCGCTTCAAATAAACATAACTTTCTATCCCGAACTCCGTTTTGCGCATTCTTGGTACCGTTGAGCTCATATTAACGAGCCCTACGAGACTAGACTATTTATGGACAGGTTTACTCGCATTTAAGAAGTGGGTCCCGCCAGTTAGAGCATGTTTCCCAAGGCTGTAACTTTTGTTCCCGGTCTCCAATTTTTGTATTTTTGACTTATTACGCTTGTTTCAATGAGTTATAATCAGACTTAGAAAAATAATAAAATTTATAAAATGTCAAAAAAATAGGGTTATTACAATCTACCCCCTTAGAGAAATTTTGTCCTCGAAACTTGAATTATTCACTCGCTGAATAATTCAGGATACATCTTTTTCATTTCGCCTTCCAGTTCCCAAGTGGCTTCTTCTGAAGAGTGATACTGCCATAGCAGTTTGACTAAGGGAATCCTTTTTGTCCTCAGGATTTGTTCCTTAAAATCCAAAATTTTAACTAGTTTTTCTTCAAACGATAAGTCTGGCTCAAGAGTGATTAAACTCTTATCTAGAACATGCGAGGAGTCTTGAACGTATTTCCTAAGCATGGATACGTGAAATACGTCATGAACATTGTCGAGTTGCGGAGGCAATGCTAATCTTAGGCCACTGCTCCTATTTTATCCAAAATTTCAAACAGTCCTATGAAGTGAGGACTTAGTTTGCCTTTAAGTCCAAATCTCATGACTCCTCCGGTTGGAGAAACTTTCAATAGTACTTGATCTCCTATGTTAAAGTCGATATCTTTCCGTCTCTGGTGAGCATAGCTCTTTTGACGACTCTGGGATGTCATTAGACGATGTTTGACGAGTATCACCTTATCTGCACATTGTTGTAGAAGTTCAGACTTAATCAATCTTCGTTCTTCTACTTCATTCCAACACGTCGGTGATTGGCAAGGTCATCCATACAATGCCTCATAGGGTGCCATACCTATGCTGCTATTAGCCCCTCCACTTTTTGCTTAGACAAGGGGGCGGCTACCCCCTATACTTGGCAGTGGACAGCCAAGTTGGCTTGGGCGACGAACAGCCTAAGCAGCCCCTTGGGCATGGATGGATGCTTGGAGCAGTGTGGGAGCTGTTCCGGATGCACACTCGCCTTGCGGAGTAGGCTGAGGCAGAATCCCTGCGCGGGCAGGACTCTAAGTGGTGTGTTGGGCGCCACAACCCCTTAGGGACGGACTCCTAGGGGCGCTAGGACATAGGGAGGCAGCACAGCCCGACTCCTAGTGCGGATAGGAGATGATGCATAGGTTTCCCTAGACAGATGGACTCTAGAGGCAGCAGGGCGCTGGACTCCTAGCCGAAAACGGATTCCTCACAGGTTTCCTGATTTGTTTTGGGACGCCCCATTGGGCTGGGTAGAGTTGGGACAGGGAGAGACTCTGTATACTTGGGCTGGGATTGTGCTCCTAGTGCGATAAGGACCAACAAGGTTGAGTCTATTTATAGGGAGAGGATGGGGGCGACCATGGCTGACAGATTGGGTGCATGACGAACCAGAGGAAGAGTGAGAGAACTCTGATCAACGACTTGGCTTGTCAGCCCCGGCCCTCTCCCTGCTTTTGTAATTGACAAACTTGTTTACATAGCATTGGGAGGAGCCCCTTTGCGCCAAAGACGGCTGTGTTGGCTGATTGCTTGTTCCCCTTGCGCATACTAGAGGGAAGGTCGCGAGAGTAGGTTGTTGGCTACGTGCTGTAGTCAGGCCATCACGGGTGTGGATGCTAGGGAAAGCTCTGCGCCTGTGATAGTTGCCATGATAGCTATTGTTGTAGGCAAATTCAACCAATGGTAGATGTTTGTCCCAATTACCCTTCCAATCCATTGCACATGCTTGCAACATATCTTCCAAAGTTTGGATAGTTCTTTCTAATTGTCCATCTGTTTGTGGATGGAAAGCAGTACCGAACTTAAGATTTGTGCCTAATTCCTCTTGAAGTCCTTGCCAAAATTTGGAGGTAAATCAATTGTCTCGATCTGAGATGGTCGAAAGTGGTATTCCATGTTGACTCACAATTTCCTTCACGTATAATTTTGCCAAAGAATTTAAGGATTGCTTCTTTCTCAAAGGAAGAAAATGTGCACTTTTTGTGAGTCGAACTACAATTACCCAAATAGATTCGTGGCCTTGTGAAGTTCTGGGTAGCGCCAAAACAAAATCCATAGTGATATGTTCCCACTTCCACTCGGGGATCTCAATCTTTTGAAGGCACCCTAATGGTTTTTGATGTTCAGCCTTAACTTGCTGACAAGTTAAACATCTAGAAATATATTCTCCTATATCCTTTTTCATCCCATTCCACCAGAAACTCCTTTTTAAATCTTGATACATTTTCGTTGGTCCTGGGTGAATGGTGTATCAAGACCGATGTGCTTCATGTAATAGGTCTTCCCTTAGCTTAGGTATTTCAGGTATTACTAGTCGTCCTCGAAATCGAATACTTCCATCAGAGCCTTTGGTGAAGTTAGGTCTTTCAAGCAAAGTTTGTACTTCTTCATTACTTTTTTGACTTTCAAGAATACGTTCAACTAGCACCGATTTCACTTCCAAGTTGGCAATGAATGATTTCTTATTTCCAGATTGTACCTCGGGTTGGAAACTTATTGTTTCCTCTAACAGTTTCCATTCCTTAACAAGCATGAAGGCTAATTCCCCGGATTTACGACTCAAAGCATCAGCTACTACGTTAGCTTTTCCAGGGTGATACTTAATAGATAAGTCATAATCTTTAAGATATTCAATCCATCATCTTTGCCTCATGTTGAGATCACTTTGGGAAAATATATACTTTAAACTTTGATGATTGGTAAAGACTTCAAACGTTTCCCCATATAAATAGTGCCTCCATGTTTTTAATGCAAAAATTACCGTTGCTAATTCCAAATCATGAGTAGGGTAGTTAGCTTCATGTTTCTTTAATTGTCGTGAAGCGTATGCTATCACTTTTCCGTTTTGCATCAACACACATCCTAAGCCTCTTTTAGAAGCATCACTGTACATGACAAATCCTCCACTGCTAGTTGGTAATGCCAAAATAGGTGCAGTCGTTAATTTTTTCTTCAATTCTAGAAAACTCTTTTCGCAAGTCTCATCCCAAATAAATTTTACTCCTTTCCTTGTCAATTTTGTCTGAGGCAAGGCAATACTTGAAAATCTAAGTATGAATCTTCAGTAATAACCAGCAAGGCCTAAGAAGCTCCAAATTTCTGTTACAGTCTTCGGTCTTTCCCATTTGATGACCGCTTCTATCTTTGTTGGGTCCACGGATACCCCATTCTTTGAAACGACATGTCCTAAGAAGACCACTTGTTTCATCCAAAATTCGCACTTGCTAAACTTGGCGTATAGCTTATGATTCCTCAGCGTTTGTAGAACTACTTGCAGATGCAACCGATGTTCTTCTATGCTACTAGAGTAGATGAGAATATCATCGACAAAGACGATCACAAACTTATCCAAGAAGGGCCAGAAAACTCTATTCATGAGATCCATAAAGGCAGCTGGTGCATTTGTTAAACCAAATGGCATCACTAAAAACTCATAGTGGCCATACCAGGTACAGAAGGCTATTTTAGAGATATCCTTATCTCAAATCTTCAACTGATGGTAACCTGACCGCAGATCTATTTTGGAGAAAACTTTGGCCGTCTACAATTGATCGAACAAGTCATCTATATGAAGTAAAGGATACTTGTTCTTTATGGTGACGGCGTTGAGGAGTTTGTAGTCAATGCATAATCTCAACGACCCGTCTTTCTTTTTCACAAACAAGACTGGTGCTCCCCAAGGAGAGACGCTGGGTCGGATAAATCCTTTCTCTAGTAATTCCTATAATTGACTTTTTAATTCCTTTATTTCTGCAGGAGCCATGCGGTAAGGTGCCTTAGAGATGAGATTAGTTCCTGGCATCAACTCAATAGAAAAATCTATTTCTCTTTCTGGTGGCAGTCCAGAGAGGTCATCCGAAAAAAACGTGAGTGAAGTCTTTTGCTACTTCAATAGTTTCTAGTTTAGTTGTTGTAACTTCCTTAGTTTCCACAGTAGCAAGGTAAGCCTGACATCCTTTGGTTAAGAGTCGATGAGCCTTGACCGCCAAGATGATACATGGTTTGGAATAATCGTTAAGCCGATGAAAAGTAAAACTCTTTTCTCCTTGTTTAAAGGTCACCTTCTTTTCTTTACAATCTACTAACGCCCCGTTATCGGCTAACCAATCTATACCTAATATGATGTCAATCTAGGAGAATGAGGTTGGCCTCCCACTAACGTTTCTCTAAGGAGATAGGTATCCCTTGAAGAAATTCATGAGCTAAAAACGTTTTTCCCATTGGGGTAGACACTTCTAAAACATATCCTAGATTTGAAATAGGATAGCCAAGGCTTAAAGCAAAATTGAACGATATGAAAGAATGTGTTGACCTTGGATCTATTAAGATTTTTGCTATATTATCCAAGGCTAGAAGGGTACCTTGAATGACTGCGGTCGACGCTTGAGCCTCCTCAGCAGTTATTGCAAATACCCGACCTTGAGCTTTCGGTTTCTGCTATGGTCTTGATTCTTCTTGCATCTATCTTTTTGGACAGTCTCTAATTCGATGGCCACGTTCCCCACAGGAAAAGCACTTTCCTTCAGCAAGATAGCACGATCCAGATGGGTGGATTTTATTACATTGAGAGCATTTTTCTAACTTCCTCTCGCCCCTTAACTGGGATGGTAGTTCTGATGGGTTTTGAAGCTTACGATTATTTTAACTGTTAAATGTAAACTTCCTCTTCCTCTCATCAGTTCGGAAACCACTATTTTGTCCTAGTTCTTTATGTTCAACCACAAACTCTTGGTAATCCTGTTCTAGGATAGAGGCCAATTCTACCGCTTTGGAAAAAGTCGTAGGTTGGTGGCCAATGACTCTTCCTCGTAGTCCATTATTTAGGCCCCTCACAAACTTTTGCGCCTTCTTTAATTCCGTCGTGCAAAAGTCTGGGGCAAAACGTTGTAACTATACAAACTTATTCTCATACTGGGTTATTGTTAAAGTTCCTTGTTGCAGATCTAGAAATTCTTTTTCCTTTCTTTCTTGGACGTGAGGAGGAAAATATTTGTCATATAATACTTCTTTAAACTCCTCCCACTTAATATGATCAGCATCTGGAAAGAAATTTCTTTCTACAGTAGGCCACCAAAATGCAGCTTCGCCCGTAATTGAGAAAGTGGCAAGTGGTACTTTACGATCATCGGGGATCTTCATTGCTTTAAAAATTCGCTCAACCTCAAAGGTCCATTTTTCAGTGGCCTCAGGGCCGTCCTCTCTTGTAAACGCTGGTGCAAGCTTCTTAAAATGCTCCAATATATTATTCTTTTCATCTTGGCTATTTTCTCCTGAACTGGTCAAATGATTAGAATGATTCGACTGGAATCCTTCGGCTTGAAGTTGTCGAGTCATTCTTTGCATTAGTAAATCCAGGAAGTGTGTCATAGGATCCCCTGTTGTCAAAGTGACAGGCGCATTACCTTCCGGTGGAGTCGAACTACTTGCCGGTTGGGCATCATTACCATTAATGTGCGTCATCTAAACATGGATTAATATCATCAAGATTTTATAAAAAGGCCTATTTTATAACAACCTTGTCGTTATTTACATTACCCAAAAACTGAGTTAGCTATTTACAAAACAAAACAAGTCACATCAAAACTGTTATACACATCAAAACTATTTACTCGAGATTTTTACAACCCTTTTTCTCTAAGTAGCTAAAACTTTAGAGAGGAAAGGTCTTCGCTTTTGGACACTCAAAGAAAAAGTGGGTCATAAGTCCACAAAAGATGCACCGCTCGGGCATTCCATGCCTTCCGATCTCCTTCTCTTTGAGGCGACGCTGGATTTCTTGCTTCTTCACCCATTCGACCTCGGGTGGGGGTAGTTCATTCAGGTCAAAGTCCCTTTTAAACTCAAGGTTAGCATTTTCACCTTCTTCCTCTTCCATGGAGGGGTCTTCTTCAGACTCTTCTCCTGGAGTAGGTGAGTCTGGGATAACTATTATTTCGTCCATGTCACTATTTGCAGGTGAACCAGGGACGTAGGAGACTTCAGAATCTTCTGAGTCTGAAATTTTGATGAGTGTTTTACCCTTATAGCACATACGCTTGCTACAACTTCCTTCCATTAGAAGCGGCGGTTTACAAGCAGTAGAATGATATAAATTGTTTAACAGAGATGTCTTGTGCTTGAGCAGCAACATCTATTTTAACTTTACATAAAAAAATTCATTTAAGTCATATTAGATAGGAAAACATACGGTAGTAATATTAAAATGGGAAAACATACGGTAAAATACTAATTATTGTATTAACTAACTTAATTACTTTTTGCTAGACAGTAGAACCTTGGCTCTGATACCAACTGTAACACCCCTCATATTTATAATGTTTTTTTAAACATAAGAAATTTTAAATACAATTTCCAAAGATCACCATGTACCAAAAGAGTAATTATAATATACTTTGTATTATACAAAGATTTTCAAAATTAGGCATAACATGCCTTTATACATCAGTCAGTACAAAATTTACAAAATAATACAAGAAGAGTACAAAACTGTAATTTTAAAAAGAAAAGCTCTTTGTCGACTTCTTCATATTCGAATCACACACCTGCAGAATATGAGGGTGGGTGAGTAAATTTATACTTAGTAGGTTGAGTTAAGTTCTAAAAATATGCACGTAGAAAAATCGTGCCATCTTTCTTTCAAAATCGTTCAAACAACATGATACAAGTTTGAAAACATCGTCATAGAATGTCGCAATACCATACGACTTACACCCGCACTCATGGGGCAACAGGAGACGGAAGGAAAGGGAATTTCCCATGATATCCTAGTTCTGTTCGCGCCGGAAGCCAAATTTGGCGGTATCCAGAATCATCATAATAATCCTTAGTTTCGAGAAACCAAGGACTATCCAGAGGGTACGATTACCCAAAACTCGGAGAATTTTTCTAAAAGAGGAGAAGCTTTTAAAGACAGAATTTTCTTTCAGAAAAGTCTGTAGTAAAGCTTTGGCGAGTCAAAATCTCAGCATACAATTAGAATTTAAAGCCCCCTACCTATAACGCATGTGGAGTATAAGAAATCCCTTTGTAGAATATAAAGAAGATCCTTCTTTCGAGCGGGAAATTCGGCAAAATAATAGTCCCAACGCGTAGAACACCCTCGATTTAGTGGGGTATGGCTTTTAAACGGGCTGAAAGGGGTTTAAAACGGTCCGGAAATAGTGAAAAGGAGAAAGGGGAAGATTTGGGATGTGGTAGGGTTTTCTGGATTTTAGAGAGGTCACCTTGAGAAAATAATGCTTCTGGTGCGTAGAGCACCCTCAATTTAGTAGGAAATGGGTCTTGGTTCGTGAACTTTGGACTTAAAACGGGTCGGGAATGGTGAAAACAGTGAAAGGGTAGAAATTTGGATGTGGGTGAAGGAATGGCCGGAGAAGAGCTTAAATAGGGGAGAAGAGTGTTTTCCGGCGGGTGCCGCCTCCGGAATAGGTGGGCTCCGCCAAAAATGGCGCCGCCACCATCGAAACCACGAGCACACGTGACAAACGCGCGTTCATTACACACAGCGTGATGAACGCGTGTTCGTCACGCGCGTGATGCGCACGTTCGCACGCCGAGCCAATTTTTATATTATTATTATTTTATTATTTCAAATAAACGTAACTTCCTATCCTAAACTCCGTTTTGCGCGTTCTTAGTACCGTTGAGCTCGTATTAACGAACCCTACAAGACTAGACTATTTATGGACAGGTTTACCCGCATTTAAGAAGTGGGTCCCGCCGGTAGAGCATGTTTCCCAAGGCCGTAACTTTTGTTCCCGGTCTCTAATTTTCTTATTTTTGACTTATTATGCTCGTCTCAACGAGTTATAATCAGACTTAGGAAAATAATAAAATTTGTAAAATATCAAAAAAATAGGGTTATTATAGTAAATATGGATAACCACTATGTCTTAGCCAGAATTATCCCAAAAGGGGGGGAATTGATTAGGGCCAAACAGAGATAAAGGCCCCAAGAAAACCTACTTTAATAAGTAGCATTTTCGCTATTAGTGCTGCTCAAGAAACACACAAGCAGGGATGGAGCACCCAGCACTGCATGGACAGAGAAGCCTGCGAATTTCAGCACACTATCTTCTTCTTCTTCTCTTCTTCCATGGACATGTAACATTACATTTCGTCAGTGCCAAAAGCAATGTGAGTGACTATCAGACGTCCCCTCCTTCAGTACTTCTGTAGTCTGAGCTGCTGAATGACATGACACAGGTGTACATAGTTTACATGGGAGAGAGGCGCCATGAAGATCCGGCCATGGTCGAAGAGACACACCACAATGTGCTAGCTGCTGTGCTAGGAAGGTGCACACTTCATAATTTTGTAATTAGCAGCAGTTAAGTCAATCATCATGTAAAGGTCAGATCTTTTTCTTCATTTGTGTTCAATTGCAGCAAAGCAGCAGCAGAGGAGTCAATTATATACAGTTACAAGCATGGCTTCTCGGGTTTTGCCATCAAGCTGACAAGGTCTCAGGCACGGATATTGGAAGGTATATTGTAGAAGACTGAAGCTCTCTTTCCTCAGTGCATACATATACCTACTTGTCAGTAATGAATGTGCTGACGCCATTAATTCTTTGAGAGGAGCTGCAGAACAATAAGATGTGGTGCATTTGGTACAGTGTCTTTTCTACAAGCTGCACACCACAAGGAGTTGGGACTTCCTTGGCCTACCCTTACACACTTCTGATCCAAACAACCTTCTGATTACGAGTGACAAGGGGAATGGAACCATTATTGGCATCGTTGATACAGGTTGGTCTCTAATATATACAGTGTTTCGAACATTCATTAATGGAGAACCTTGGGAAGTTGGTCGGGGAGAATGATAGGAACCTCCTTTCTAGCCAAGATAGGAAATCCTAAGAAAAAGGTTCCTTTCAGAGAATCGTTACTGAACTCCACCATCTACACTTTTATGATGATCTGCAGTATAGTTTAAGTGAATTACAGGCAAAATATTTTAAATTACTTCATATGGAAATCCGCAGAATTTTATAAATTAATTTTCTTTCTGATAGTGAAATGCATTCACATAAAAATATGCAGGCTAAGAATTTTAGAAAACCTAAGGGTAACATACATAATTTTCTAAAATTCATACTTTAATGTATTATGTTATGCTAATCCCTGAAGTTTAATCTTTTCCTAAATATTTTGAAAGGCCATTTTTTTGTGAATTATCCCTACTCTTTATCATATCGTATTTGCAAAACAATTAATCATGTTCATTGTCTTTTTCTTCCTAATCCAAAATAGTAGTTTTTATTGAAGGGTGAAACTCATATATAAGAGAGGGAAAATAAACATTTGATACTTTTTTTTAAGTACCCAATCACTTATAGTGAATAAAATAGAGCTATGAATATGGGTAATAATTTTTTTTATCAAATAGAGCTATTAATTTAGGACAAAAAGAGTAATATAAATGAGAAATCCATTTTTACTAGAGCATCATGTCAAAGAGAGATCATTAATTCATTATGTCCCTTCATCATGAACTCACATCTGCTATGATGCCATATCTGGATCCTACATGAAGGGGAACATGGGATGATAAAAGATAATTTAAGAGCAATGATAAACCATGTGCCCAAATATTAGGTGTTTAATATGTGCTCAAGCGTGAGAGCCGACAGATCATGTGAGGCCCACAAGGATCTGATGGCTAGGAATGCCACTTAGGTCGGGTTTTTGGTAAACCCGACCCGACCCTAATGGGTCGGGTTTGAATTTGCTAAGTAGTAAAATAGGTTGGATTCGGGTTTAAACCTTAACCCGAATCATTCGGGTCGGGTTGGGTTCAGGTTTTCCCTGACCCAACCTGACCCGACCCGATATATACGTAAAGCATCTATCTCGATCCATATTCCATACCCTAATCTCTGTCATAGTTTCAATTTCACTATCGCTCCCCCAGTCTGCCTCCACTGGCCATGGCTCGTCGTCGTCGATTCCAGACTCCTGTCAAGCAAGAGCTAAGAGGCGATCTCGTAGGGGACCCCTCCTCTCCATCACTGGTGCCTGGCTGCGATCGCCGGCTCCTGGCGGACTTTGCCGATGGTGGAAGGAAGTTTCCCCGCACTGAATCCGCTTCAATCCTCCTCCCTCTTCTGCGATCTTATGTTAGAGGTATGATCAGCTCGTCCTTCTCCTCATCTTCTTCTACTCAGTCGTGTTTGGATTTGTCTTTCGCTACCGCGCCCAGCCTCTCTGGGGTTTCATTTTCTCTGGTTTTTTTGTCTACCCGTTTTCACCTGCTCTGGCAAGGTTGTGCCTTGGTTTTTTTTCGTCTGGTTGTTTCTTGCTGCTCCGGCGAGGTTGTGTTTGGGGCTTTCTTTTTTGTTTGGTCGTCTCCGTCTGCTCCAGTGAGGCCACGAGACAGGTTATAGGTCGTGGTCCGATGGATGATGGTGGGCTTGGGATTGAAAGGGGCGGTTTTTTTTATCTGGCCATTTCTGCCTGCTCCGACGAGGTCATGTCTGGCCGTTTTTGCCTGCTCCGGCGAGGTAGTGTCTGGGCGTTAATTTTTTTTTGTATGGAGTCCAAAAGAGCCAAGTTGGTTCGGTGTGAGACTGTGAGTGATGGGTATTTTGGTTTCTGACAGTTCAGTTGTGCCTCAAGCGCCAGAGGTTTTTAGGGTTCTTTGCAGAGGTTTTTTTCAGATTCAGGTTAGATCAGGTTGGGTCAAGGGTAAATTATTCGGGTCGGGTTGAGTTCGGGTTTTGATTTTAGCATTAAGAGTTGGGTTTGGTATAAATTTTTTAACCCGTAACGGGTTTGGTATAGGATTTGGGTTTTAATTTTTTAAATTGTATCGGAGTCGGGTTTACCAAAACCCGACCCGAACCCGACCCGGTGGCATCACTACTGATGGCATCCACTCCTAAGCACGCACTAAACATACGTTTGAGGGTAAAATGTTTTACATTTTTTTCATCATTTAAATAAGTTTGGACCCAAAGTTTATAAACTTCATCGAATTTTCTAAACTTCCCCAGCGTAGATGGAAGATGCCAATTAACTTCCAAGCTTTGAATACCACCTATTTGGTTGATCTTGTCTCCAATTTTGTGCTCGCATCACCTATGGAGGTCACTGTATTATGATATCTGGTTTCCCTCACGAAAGGCAACTATTGCCTCCCCCCACTCGCATGTTCACACAATTCATTTTTACCCTTCCATTTGACATTGGACTTAGTAGGGCCTATATAGTTTTGACCCATTTGCAATCCCACCGGTTAGGCCAAGAAGGCGGGATGGTGGCAACGGCCCAGGGAGGCCAATCCAAGGCTGATGACGATGGGGAAGAAGGAGGACAAAAAAGGTGGGGAAATGGTGGGGTGTGGTGACTGATTAAAAATATAATGCTTCCTTGTCAATGGGGTAAGTGAGGAGAAGTACTATTTACTCCATGTGTATTTTTCTCTTGAGTCTTATAAAGCAACCTATTTAAGATTACGTACACATTGAGTAAATAGTACTTCTCACGAGTTTTTGGGTAACTCAAAAGAAGAGAACATAGAATTTATTATATCAATGAAGGTTCTATTCTTTTTTTTTTACAACTCCATTAAACTAAGGTGAATAAGGGGTTATGGTTTCATGTACTATCCCATGAAATCACACCACTAAAATCATGAGAGCAATACTCCCCACTATCATATCTTAATCTACTTATCCACCTCTTAGTTTTATTTTTAACCTCTGTCTTATAAATCTGAAATTTATTGAATGCCTTATCTTAGCTTTTCAGTAAATAAACATGACAAATTTTTAGAAATTGTAAATAAAGGTAATAAAATATCTCTTACCTCCCTTGTCACATTACCATCCATTTTACATAACAATTTACAATAAAAAAAATAAGAATCTCAACATCTATATTCCAATTAGACAGGCCAAACAAACATTAGGGATTGGATCATAGAATAAAATCACTTTCACTTTTAACTGAATCTTAAGAATGAATTTCTATAGAGGAAATTGCTTTATTTTTCTCCTAAGTAGGATTATGAACCATTGGGGTCAACAAGGCCAACATAACATAGATGCTCACAGTGTCATACTAGATATAATATATAAGCAAATATCTAGGGTCATTTTTTAAAATTTACTACACATAAACGGAATTCTGCCTATGGATCAATTCGGATAATTCCATATGTTTTATATGAAACTTTATTGACAAGTCACTGACCAGGATCTTAGTCACTTTTTTTGGGGTTTTTCTTAGTTGCTATGTAGTCATAAATATGATTGCATTTTTTGAACTCTCTTAAACTGTAAGATATTAGCTACATGACGTCTGGGCTTTCACTGCCATTAGATATGGCTAACTAGTCCTAGCAGAGTTTCTTGAACTCAGCTAGAAAAAGTTTCTTGTTTGTCATATATTGACAGATGTTGGAGATTTCAGAGGCATGTAATATTGCCCACTATAGGAAATCGTACCATCGATTCTAATAATGAGTTGGGTTGTCCCATTTAAGGTTTCCGTAATTTATATAAATAAAGTTAATTTTTGTAAATTGTACTCCCTTAGTCCGATATTAATAGCCTAATTGGGAAAAAAAACTTAACGCATATTAATAGGTCTATTTGGCTCAATTTAAGTGGCTTGGCACTTAAAAAACCTCTAAGTTTCTATGTTGGACAGAGTAGAAGCTGAATTTTTTGTGCATAAAAAATAAAGGCAAAAGTTGAAGTCAGTGTGGGGTCATGCGTGGCTCTATGATTCGTCAGATTTAGATCTAATAGCCAACATTGCTTAGGGCTAAAATGCCCCTTAAGTAACATAGATTGTCATATCTAAATGCATTGGCCAGGTGAGCCTGGGCTCACACAATTGCGCATGAACTTAGGCTCACCTCAAGAGCTCTCTAAAATAAATGATCTATTGTTATTCAGTAAACAATTTATTGTTATTTGTTCATGTGTTCTCTTATCAATGTTATTTAGCAGCATTCAATGTAATATTTTAGATTTTCTTTGGTTTTAAAAATTAAACACGTAGAAAATAGAGTGTTTAACCCATTTATCTTCTCAGTAAAAAAATTTCCTCAATAGATAAAATTTGTAGCTGAAACTAATGTGGTTAAAACGTAGACATAAAGAACTTTGAAAGATGTCAAGAACGCACAAATCGGAGTTTAGATAGGGAGTTATGATTCTTTAAAGTTGAACATATTATATAAGGCCCGTTTACCCAATTTAGATGTATATTTGGGCCATTTAAGTCATTTTTGCGGGCCCAATTACCTAGAGTGACAAAAATTATTATAATATAGCCCAATTGGTCTACCTTGGACTAACTTCAAAAGGGATTAGGGTTCCTAATTATAATGACCATCATTTATCTATAATATAATAATCATAATAATCCTATCCGGCACGCGTAATTAGTATGCAAGTGACCGATAGGTGCAGAGGAGTCACAAATTTCTCATCTCATCATCACATGATCATCATAGAATATATCAAAGTCGTTGCATAGCCAAAAATATAGAGACATCATTACTAAATGTCATAGTTAAGAAAAACATAAGATTATTACACATACCAAGGATTATTGTATGTAAGCTAATAGTTATACAAAATTTATAATTCTTCAGGCACATTGTGCTTTTTACACATCAGTCATATAAATAATTACATAATTTTCTAATTTAGCATATACATAAATTATTTGGAAATCTTTTCTTCTTTCACTTCTGCCCTCACTGCATCACCTGCATAATCTGGAGGTGGGTGGGTATATTTATACTCAATAGGTTGATTTAAAATCTAAAGGAGTGCTAAGCAGAACATCTTCAAAAAAGTTGTAATTCAATCAATTCAAAATCAAATCAAATCCATAAATCCCATCAAATCCAAAAGCCATGATACCCGACGGCCTACCCCCGCGCTCATGGGGCAACAAAGGCCACTTAGGGAAGGAGTTTCCCCATGATGCTCCACCTTGTGTTTTCCACTTGCTGATTATCTTTCTTGGTTGGCATCAAAACATTGTATGTAACTAAAACACTAAGTGGCACGTACAAAAATAATTCACATGGGTGTACGTAACAAAAAACACCACATAGCACTAGCAAAAATCCATTTGCCCATTAAAACAAGTCTCATAAACATACTTGAGTAAAATACCTCAAAAGAAACTAACTTTGATCAACAAAACAAGTGTTTAAAACCCACCCCCTACCTTAACTTTAGGTATAAAATTCATAACTATAGAGGCCTCAGACAGTAAAAATAACCTCACCACAACGTCCAACATGTTTGATTCAATACATAATGCCTCTTCAATGACAGAATTGGACTTAAAACGACCCAGAAACAGTAGAATTGGGTTTGGGGTTCAAATGAACTCCCTCCCCTATTTATAGCCACTAGAACCATGAAACCGTGGCACCGCCAAATTTGGCGACTCGTGCGTGGCATTCGCACCTCACATTCATGGTTCCGCACCACGACGCGTGGCACGCAGCAACATTGCGTGCTCTTGGATTTGTTTTATATTCATATCTTCAAATGCATGTATCTTGTTACCCCAAACTCGGATTTGTGCGTTCTAGGTACCATTGAGCTCGTATCGACAAGCTCTACAGGCCAAAAAACTCCCTTAAAATAAACCCTAGGTGGCCTTTTTATAATCATAGGATTAGTGTAACGACTTTGAATTTTCAGTAAATTTCCAGTCTCTAATAAGTTAATTTTAGAGTTTTTAATAATTTTTAATTAATTAAATATTGTTAAGTGATAATATTTTATATGATTGTGGTAGAGCTCGAAGAAACGAGAATAATGAGTAAAAAAATACGAGAAACGGAGGTCGGCAAAGAAAATTTTGACTTCAAGAATAGTGCTTCATAGGAGGAACCCACTTGGAAAGAGCGAGATAAACTACCTTCAGAGAGAGAAGGGGGTTACCGTAGAAGTTTTTGACAGTTCGGTCAGCGATGAAGACGAGGAGGAGCAAGCGCGAAGACCAATGAAAATAAGGTAGGATCGTTGTCATAGTAAAGAAAATTTATTGTTAAATTAGTTTATTAAACAGTCGACCAAAGGAATTAATGTTCCCATTACCGGTGACCTTCGACCCTTGTCATCGGACGCAAATCTGTTGGGGAGGTTTCCTCGCTTAGCACCCGTTGGCCACCAATAAGAATGAGATACGTCATCAGTCTTCACATAGACGGAAACGGTTCTCAGAACCTTGTTACCGCTCCATCTCCGTTACCCTCGTTCAAAAGAACACCGGGAAAGCACTAACACATGGCTCTCTTCCTGCCTTCCTCTGTTCAAGCTGGCCGCCTCGTCCCTCTCACTCCTCCCCCCTTTTGATCGATTGCGATAATCGGGCAACATGGAAAGGAACTTCGGCGCCATCACAACTAGGAGCCAGAGACACCCTCCCTTAGCCAAATCACCGCCACCCAAATCACCGACGGCCGTAGCCACCTCCTTTGCCCCCTCCGGTGACCCGATCCGACTGTATTGGGCTTTTGCAAGGGCGGCAGCGGGGAAGATGCCGGAGTTGCTGGAGCCCAACGCCTGCTTACGGGGATGCTGCAGGGGCGACAAGCTCCCCATGCACCTCCGTCCTTCCTCCTACTCCCTCCTCACCTCAATCGCTCGAGGTAACTGCCAGTCTATGCTACTGCTGCCGCCTTTCCTCTTTGTCATGTTCGCTTCTTTGGTCTCATCTCTCACTCTTTGAACTTGTGCGCCTTTTTGCCTAATTAGGTTCGGAAAATGTCGTTTATGAGGGACTTCTGGAATATGGATGGCAAAACGGTGGTGGCAAAGAAGCCCATTTTGTCGACATCGGATGACCTCGACAGATTTCATGCGGAGTCGGCAGTAAAAGCCAGTGGGCTCTGATGGTCAATCCTCTGTTCTTTTCTTAGAGATTATTATCTTTTTAGTTTTTCTGCATTGTTGCTGATATTGCTCGCATGATTAATATATAGGAGTATCATTTTTTGAGAAAGGCATCATTTGTCTGCATTGCATTATGAGTTCAACAAGATTAGTGGTAAGTTTAGGGAGTTTTGAGTAGTGGGTATCTGATAATTTGATTAGGATTGAGGAAAAGTTGAAGCTCTTTTTCCCTCTATTGATAGGGTGCTGTGTTTTTGGATCATTTTAATGGTGTTGGGATTGCTTGGTTATAGGTACGTATATTACTTTGGATTTGACAAGAGGGGTCCGACCAAATCTCTACATTATTAAGGAGATTTTTTCTAATTTATTTTGCATGCCCGCTGACGTTGGTTACTTCCAATGCCTCTGCTTTCATGCCTTCTGGTTATAAATAGTTTCCTAACTTCCAGAGAGATTACTCCTTCCTCTCAGTTGGAGCATTTGATATGCAACAACTTTCAATGTCCTATTAGTTCATGGAAGATTAGACTTGGGCTTATACAAACAGAAACAATGACAATGCTTCCCAATTATATTCTTAGGAGAGGCTCTAGGTAAACTTTGTAACCAAATGATAACTTCCCTCAAGTAAGCATTTTAGATATCTTGTCTACGTTGATTCATTATTAACTTCCCCATGGGATTGATCAATTGAAACGGATTGTTTGGATCACATCACAATTATTATAAATTGTTGATGTGAACTCTCATGTACATGAAATCATCTTATCAATAAGAGTGATGTTGTTCAGATATAATGAAAATGACATCTTTTACCATTTGAACTTTAACTAAATGTGAAAGGAATCTTATTTATCTATTGGTATGTTGCAGTGAGCTTCTCACAGGTGTTTTGCCTTATACAGATCTCCATGCAAAAGCTCAGGTATCCTTTCATTTTCTTTTTCCAAGTATCACACCACATAGTATGCAATGTAAATTGTCACCATATTTATGTTTTGTGCATTGTTTTATGATTATAATTTCATAAAATAGTAAGCAATTTTTATAAATACAATATCGGGAGTATTTTTATTAAACTATGGAAGCAAACTGAGTTTTTAATAATGAAAAAAATAATGACTGAAAATAACTCATACAACATTAGCAGAGGGAGGAGCAAGATAATTCTACCTCTTTGTGTGGCTCTTGACTGGAAATTCTGACAAACTGTTGGGTCATTTAGCTAATAAATTGATTGGGCAATGCTTATTTGAGATGACTAACGGAGAAACAACTATGGGAAGGAGAAACTGTCTTTTTCCTATATGCCTCTCTTAGTGTCCTGTCTACCATTAGCAAATATGCTTACAAGGTTCTTTGTCACTTTGTTTGTTTCTCCATAGAATACTCAGAATATGTTTTTGATGTAAAAACTGATGAAGACAAATCATAATCCACTATTATCAACTTTAGTGATTGATTTATGCCAATGTCATCCAGGCACACACGGTTCTTGAAATGAATTACACAGAACAACAACTAACAGATGTTGTGGTTTCCCAAGGCTTGAGGCCAGTTCTTGCTGGGTCTGAATCAGGTGCTCCATTGAGTCTCCTCACACTGATCCAAATATGTTGGGATTCCAACCCGCGAAATTATGCTTTTGGCTGATCAGTTGCCAGTATTTGGGAGGATATGATGATGCATCCAGCACAAAATCTGGCTCGGATAAGGTGTAGTTGATGCTATGATGAGTTGGAGATGTCAAGTGGAGGAGTTTCATATTGGGGTCCTATGAAGTCCTGATGCTTCTTTATTTGGTTTAGTACTCTAGTGATTGTTCCTGACGACTGTGTTTGTATATTATTGTAAGACTAGACTTATTTTGTTGCTGCAATGCTTTTGATGGTGATGATGATAGAGGAAGATGCATTTTGGATGCTTGTCGTCCTCTTGTAAAATATTCTAGTGACTAAATTTTACGCTGATAATGTCAGGTTGCCATGTTGAACAAAGGGTGTTTAGTAAGTTTGACTTGTGTTACATTTATATGGTTGCAAATTACTTACAGTAACTCAGGATTTAGAGCTACATTTGTTATTTAATTTTGTGGCTGATGATAGGGCTTGGGAAAACATGTAGGAGCGGATATAAGGAGTGTTTGCATGGAGGCTAGAATGTATGCAATCAGAGTCCAGAGAAAGACTATGACCAAGAAAGATTTTTTTGATGTGGTTAATGAAGTTATAAAGGGTTATCAGAAGTTCAGTGCCACTCCCGATTATATGATCTACAATTAAAAGCTTTATTTCACTGCTCTCAAAAGCAATAATTTTTGGTCTTCTCTTTTTTCATTTATTTGAAACTATGTTAGTTTGAGAATATTTAATCTTTGCAATTTTAATGATTGAATATGCTCTGTTTATTCACATAAGTTCACAGTTTATTATGTAGTTTGAATGTTGCAGCTTTAGATATTTGTCTGAGTGCTGAGAGGAAATTCTTTTCATTTTTCTAAACTATAGTCCCGCTGAAGCCCTATCCCTAGCATTTGTTAAAACGGATATTGCATTCTAGAATGAATTAATTACTCATCGTAAATTTAATAAAATTATAAAAAAGGACCGGTATCGAGGTTGCGAGCGACTGCTTCTTTGATTGCTACAACATTACAGCGATAACGTAGCAGCAACGTAGAGATAACACTGCAATGATAGCATGAACGCTGCAACATTGCAGCATTATTGCTACAACGTTGCAGCGTTATTGCTACAATGTTGCAGCATTATTGCTACAATGTTGAAGTGATCATGCTGCAACATTGCGCAACAATAACGTTGCAACGATAACGCTGCAACGTTGCAGAGTTATTGTTGCAACGTTGCATCGATAATGCTACACCAATGCAGCATTATTGCTACAACGTTGCAGCTTTATTGCTACAACGTTGCAGTGATCACGTTGCAACGATAAACATTATTGCTGCCATGTTGCAGCATTATTGCTACAACGTTGCAACAATCACACTGCAACATTGCGCAACAATAAAGTTGCAACATTGCAATGATAACACTGCAATGTTGCAGCGATAATGCTACAACATTGCAGCGATAACGCTACAAAGTTGCTCCGATAACGCTACAACGTTGCAGTGATAACGTTGCAAAGTTGCAGCGATAACCCTACAACGTTGCAGCAATAACGCTACAATGTTGCAGGTATAGCGCTGCAACGTTGCAGCGTTATTGCTACAATGTTGCAGCGATAATGCTACAACGTTACAACGATAATGTTATAACATTGCAGTAATAATGCTACAACATTGTAGCAATAACGTTACAACATAGCAGCGATAATGCTATAACATTAATGTCATAATACTACATCTTTTAGCGATAATGCTATACCTTAATTCAGCCTATGTATTGAACATCTACATTTGGTGGAACAACCAGTCAAATTACGAATCAACTATGACTTTCCTCCATATTTAGGGTTTTAGGGTTTAGGGTTGAAGAGAAAACTGGTCTACCACTAAACTGAAACCTACTTGCAATGCCACCAGTTCTAGAAAATTGCTTGGGTGTAAATTTTTTTACATTGGTAAATTTTTGTACCTTTGTGCCGGTAAAACTATCAATTGAATCAAAGAATTATAACATTACAAAGATTAAATGTTCTCAATGACGCTACTTTACAACAATTGAAAGCAAACTAACATAATTTCAAATAAAGGAAAATAATTGTGTCAAATACACAAGGTAAGAATGGAGATTCTAGTTACAAGATTAGGATTCAATATCCATTTGATGAGCTTCTTCACATTAGAAGAGAACCTCAAAGGACAAGTGAAATTTACCTTAAAAATCTACAACCAAAGACAACAACTCTTCTTTCTTCATTTGGCTCTTTTTATGTAGGTTCACCATACAGTTGCGGGATTGGGATCCAATATCTTTTAATGAGCTCTTTCTACAAATAATAGATATATACAAAAGGTGTCTTTAGTCATACATGTTGAAATTAACCTTCTCTCACTCACACTGAGGCACATTTACAAAAACGAAAAACAAAATCTGTCAGGATGATGAAGTCTCAAAACATAGGTTAATAAGGGTTCTTGAGCCTTGAGCTTGGATATCAATTTGACTCTTCCAAAAGAGATGTACAAGAGAAAATAGTATCGCGGAATCACCCGGTGGGAAAATCACAATGACCATCTTGATTGATCTTCCTTCATCTTAATTTGACAAAATATTTCTTCGTGCATAAGACAAAACACCTATGACATCCTGCACTAATTAGCATACCCTGATTTTAGAGAAGTTCAAATCCAATAAGAATAAGTATCAAATAACTTATAATAGATTCAGCTATTGTGAAGCCACAGGGCAGAGTAGCAAATGGTTTCTCTAAACAAGCCACAAGGTAGAGTAACAAATGGTTTCTCTAGACATTTCTATATGCATGTATATTTCCTACATTTTCTCATTTAAGTAATAGCTACATATCCACCACTAGTTTAGCTCATCTTGGAAAGACAATTAGCATAGACACAATCATCACATCTAAAATGCGTACCTATTTGATATAGACCATCAAATAGTAAGATTGCATACAAATTCTGAAATTTTTAATGAGATTGAATATCAAATGGATACTTTTAATCACATGTATCTTCATATGCCTAATATTAACAAACTGTTAAGACATAAATTTATTTTTAAATCCTGCATTTAACACTTCAGCAACTCTTCCAGGGTGTGTATGCTTATGTAAAACAATCTACTTATATCCAATGAAAGAATGTGGAAAGAACAATATCAATTAGTGTGTACCACACAATCAAAATATAAAAGTTAGTTCTCTTCCAAAAGGAAGATTCCTAGAACCAATCAATCAGGAAGGGAGAAAGAACTAGGACCTTTCCAAATCAAAGCCTCCAATCCCAAGAGCGTAATCCCTCTAAACTTAAACATATGTCGTCCACTTAAGATAAGCCATTTGGTTAATGTCCTGTACTTGATAATTGAGCAAAGAGACAAGTAAAGTGCCCATCAACAAAAAAAAACATAACAAAGCCTAATTTATACTGTTAAACAAGTAATGATCTACAACCTTTATCTGCTTAATCAAAGAAGAGATTCATAGTTCATCAACAAGGTCAGTCTGCAAAATGACAAGTACTTCTTTGTGAGTAAAATTCAATTATTCAATATACTTGGCAAGTGCAAGGATGGTTGCCCTTGGCTTGCCATTTGATACCATTTCCTAATACGTCAACCCACTATTATTATACCTTGTTCACAATAATGCAATCAACATATGCAATTTGTTCCAATGCTTCATTGACAATTCTTTTGGGCTTAATTTCATCAAGATGAAACCCTGCATGCTCTGCATCAACCAAGGTAACAACGCCATCCAACTTTACATAATTAAAAACTTTATCCTTAGCATAAAATGTCTAGATAATAGGTGCAGGTTTTGCCAAGCCTGCAAAGGAATACACAGAGCTTAAGAAATTGAAAGCTCCAAAAAGTACCCAAAAATAGATGTTCAGAACAAGTCAAGTAAAGTATGAGTATGCATGATATCTATTGCAAGTTAAGCTCAAGATGTTTAGACCAAACAATGTACTATCCAAAGAATGACCCAATGATGAAAATAAAAAACCTCACAAAAAAAGATACGAGAACATACTAAAGAGAGAAAATCATAGATGAAATGTTTCTCAACGCTATCAGATGTGGACATGAACAAGAAGATCAATTCAGCCATTCAAATGCACCTAGACGTAATTTTATGACCAAAGGTTAGTGACCAACAATGGAAGATTGCCACATGACCAAAGAAATGGTCCCCCCCGCCCCAACATGTCCATTGGTCATATAATCTAGTCATACTAAGTAATTCAAAAAATATTTTGCAAAGCAAAATGGCCACTTATAGGCTCATCCGAAAGTACCTAACGTTTAGTATATGTAAAATAAAAATATTTTTTTGGCAATCTATCGCGACCACTTTACGTGACTAGAAAGGATTTTGGAAGGAATAGAAGGGGGAATTTGGGAACCTCTGAGTTTGCATGATACCTCTCCTTTGTTGATGTGGAAACCTTTAATTTACCAAAACTTAGGGGCCGTTTGGGAGGTAGTGCCAGGTGGGGAAGCGCACGCTTTCTCACCAACTCTCTTCTTCGGGAGAGTTGGAGGGAAAAACAATTTTTTCCTCTTAATGTGACGTTTTGTACTCAAGAGGGGAAGATATTTTTTCCTCCAAAATGCCTCCCAAACGGGACCTAATAATTAACTAAACCTGGTCAAACTAGATGTAACGACCACAAATTTTCGATATGTTTTCTTGCCTCTAATAAAACTATTTTATGAATTTTTAATTATTTTAAATTATTTAGAGGCAGATATTTGGAGAGTTTTTATTGGGTTATGATAGAGCTCGGTGAGACGAGCGTAACAAACCTAAGAACGTATGAAACGGAGGTTAGGAGCGAAAGTTACGACCGGGGGAAAATGTCATATGGGTGGGACCCTCTTTGAAAGTGCGGGATGACTTACCCATGTGTGGTCTTATTTCGAAGGGCTCGTCGACACTAGTGCATCGGTAACAAGAACGTGCAATTCCAACGTCAAGGTTGGAAGTTATCGCGTTTTGAAGTCAGGATATTATTTAAATAAAATAATATCATTCTGGATAGGATCAATGACACAATGCATAAGACTGACGACAAAGCGGATAGGATTGCTAACAAAGCAGATAAGATTGCTGATAAAGTAGATAGGATTGCTGACAAAGCGGATAAGATTGACACGTGTCAGCCTCACATCTATCCAGTTTTTATATAAATAGCATCCTCAGCATCCAGTCTCTCCCACGTTTTCTTATTTCTCTCCCACGTTCAGAAACTTCTATTCTTCATTTCTTACTCATTCTAAATCCGATTTAAGTCGTTTAAGAGGCATTTCTACCTAAATCGAGCGTGCCGAACATCATGGAGGGGTTATTTTTCTGGTTGGAGACCTCCAAAACCCCAGAAGTGGACAACCAATTTCGTAGTGTCTGATTTATCGATTTCGAACTCGCGCGAAAAGCGAGGTAGGGGCCTTTATCCTTCCTTATGGCATGATTATAATATTTGGTTGTGTTTTTAACTTATTATTTATATGAATCTCGCATGTTATGCGCTAGAGATTATTTTCAAGATATGATTTATGGTTTCTGCACATATATCTGATCTGTTGAACGGTTAATCGTTGAGATAGAATATGATTTATATAGCGTATATTTATAATGTTATTATGTATATTCGAATAGTCGAATGATTTGCCGCTGGAAGCGGATATGTTTTATACTACATGCATTATGATTGCCTCATACATAATAGTTTGATCGAATATTTATTCGTGCATTTTGATATAAATTATACACGGTGAAGCGTGTGAGATAGAGACAAACTAGCTTTGCCACTATTTTCATTGCAAATGAAAATAGTATGTTTAAATGACGGTTTTAGAGGACTCGTCCTTTTTGAAAGGAGGATACTCAAGATTATTTTTGAAAAGACGTATAAGCATGGTGATCGAGTCACTGAAGCGGGACAAAGAAGGGGTAACTGTCTCATTTGAATGAGCGACCAACCTTGCCTTTGTAGTCGTTGATAGTGACGCTCCCATGTCTTGTAGAGGCGGAGCTAGGATTTTCAAAAGGATAAACATTGGGATAGAATGTTTTAAAAGAAAACAGCTCTTTTTTGAGTCTGGGAACTCTAGGATATTTCGTTTGAGTCTAGGACTCAAGATTATGAGTTTGGGACTCAAGACTATGAGTCTGGGACTCAAGACTATGAGTCTGGGACTCATGAGTGTTTTGGTTGTCCGGAGCTATTGTTGGGTGCCCCGATAGAGCTCCGTTGACTAGATGAGAGCACAATTAATCCGGTTCGGAATCGGATGCACGGTACCTAATTTAGCCTGGTGAGCCCCTAATGAAGGGCATGATCCCTAATTCGCCCCTAACGAAGGGCAACTATCAGGGCTACGTGCGCTAGGGTAGAGAGTATCATGGGAAGACTCTCTACTCTCTAGATCCCGGCGCCCCATGAGCACGGGTGGCTCTTCTATCCACAAGCACGAAATGTTTTGAGATGATCTGTGGAGAAGTAAGAGGTCACTGCTTTGTACCCGCAGCAAAATTCTTATTAATATATATATGCCTGGGACATTTGTAGCGAGCTGTGAGAGCTTGCAAACCCTAGTAGCATCTTCGATACGTAGGAAGAAGCTCTAGGGGTGGTTTTGGGTGAGAGGCACACCCCGTTTTCATGGAAAATATTATATATATATATATATATATATATATATATATATATATATAAATATATATATATATATATATATGTTGTAAAACTGCTATGTGTTTATTCATACCTGATAGTATAAACTCCCCTACTGAATATTTTAAAATACTCACCACCCCCCAGACTTTGCAGGATTCAACAAAGCTTAGTGTGCGGGTAGACGGGCCTACTCCGAAGTTTTATCGATTGATTTTAAAGATTTCAACCGCATCGAAACGAGTAAGAACTCATTATTTTTCTCTTGTGTGTTTGTACACGGACTGTGGTTCCTGGGGATACTACTATTTTAATATCGCATATGGTGATCGGCTCCAGTCACGGGCCCGGGTAAACTCTAATATCTTTATGAAAATAAAATTTTATATGTTTTTAAAATCCTGGGGCGCGACACTAGACGTATCCTAAGAAGAAGCAACTTGCACCATTAATTGGACCAGGGGCGTTGTAGCTTTTCTCAATTAATCTAAG
>CP141147.1:31026865-31219161 GCA_035235625.1 Saururus chinensis
TAGAGTTCGTGTTGGCTAATTAGAGCCTAAATATTATAATACTTGTTTAAAGCAAAGTATGGGAAATTTTCACAAAAAAATGTGAAGTATGTGTTAAAAAAACATGAATGCTACGACATTTTTTGCGAGGATAAAAAAAATGCAAAATATGCATATAAAATATGTTTTATACCCGTTTTTTATCACTTAGAACATGGCTATTAATTTAGATGGTAAAAGTTTATATGTCTGCGTGAGGTCGCTCATAAACTAATTTTTCCAAGAGTTGTGTACAATATTTGATCACTCAGGGTCACTCACTCGGTTGCCTATGAGCTCAGGTTCTTATAAATGATACTCTATTTGGATATTCTATTTTGATCCAACAATATTCGTTTGTACTTTTTCTTAGATATTTTTTTAACATAGCTATTTAAACCCAATAATAATTTACTTCCCTTGTTTTTTGTTCACTGTAACGCCCCGACTCGGGCCGGGGGTCTGAAAACGATGAAAATTAAACTCAAAACCGGGAGTGGCGAACTCTGAGTGCGAGAGTCTTCTTTTTTCTCTACATGCTTCGGAGCTTTAGTGCTCCGTTACGCGTAGGCGAGAACAAACCTAATTATATAACTAATTTGGATCGGGCCAACGTTGCCTTGTCATTGGTTGTCTATGTATATATCGGATAACATCCGCAATGTTACTCTGATACGATCGGATTTGTACGTAGTTTTGCCTACTAGATACTACATATATCAAACCATACGAAAACACATACATATACCTGAATATTTAATCGGGGTTATATGAAAACCAGTAAAACACCGGCAACACATATCTCGCTCTATCATAGAGACGAGAACCACATGACCACCACAACATGCCTCATTCTATCACAGAACAAACCCATCACATTCACATGTCTCGCTCCATCACTGAGCTGAGACCACATGCATCACACGTCTCGCTCTATTACTTAGCCGAGACCAAACACACACACAACACGTCTCTCTCTAACCCAGAGCGAGACGGCACACATCATGACATATAAGCATAACATATCATAATATAAACATATACACAACATGTCTCTCTTTAACCCAGAGCGAGACAGATCACTTAGCCGAGACCAAACACACACACAACACGTCTCTCTCTAACCCAGAGCGAGACGACACACATCATGACATGTAAGCATAGCATATCATAATATAAACACACACACAACATGTCTCTCTCTAACCCAAAGCGAAACAGATCACTTAGCTGAGACCGAACACACACACAACACATCTCCCTCTAACCCAGAGCGAGACGACACACATCATGGTATATAAGCATAGCATATCATAATATAAACACACACATAACATGTCTTTCTCTAACCCAGAGCGAGATGACACACATCATGACATATAAACATAGGATATCATAATATAAAGGATCATAGCATATCAAGGCATAGCGTATACCCTATCTAGCACATGCATTCTATAATTAAAATAGAAGGTCAAAAGTGCTTACTCCCCTAATGTCTCACGAGGTAGCGGTATTCGGGATACTCATTTTTGGGCGTCCTCCCCTTCGGATTCGGAGATAGCGAATGGAGCCTCCTCTAACCTCCGCACGTTCCTTGCCTTGTGCCAAAAGACAACCGACCAATTGTCCCCTTTTTCAGAGACTTCTCATTTTCTGCGCCCGTAAGCGACGGACAGAACATCCCTTTCCCGGGGCATTTCTCACACTGCGTGGCCCTTCGGTGAGGGGCAGATCCTTCCCTACTTCGGGCGATGACCCACAATGCAGCCCGTGACAAAGGACATAGTCCCCCTTTCTGTTCGGGCCATTGCTCTCTCTTCGGGGCAGGAGGGTGGCGTATAGAGCCTCCTCTTGCCCCAAGCCGTTTCCCCTTCTAGGGACACCAACTTGTGGGATGGACCATGTCATTGTATAGATCACCCTCAAATTAGCTAGGAACGCCTCAAGAACAACTCGAATCGGACTTAAAATGAGTGAGAAATGAAGAACATAAATTTCTGAATATGGGAGATAACACAAAAACGTGGGAGAGGATCCACCCCCTTTCTCTCTATTTCTTCTTAAACTTAAACATTATGGACGATATTTATAGAAAAACTGGATAGACGTGAAGCTGACACGTGTCAATCCTATCCGCTTCATTAGCAATCCTATCTGCTTTATCAGCAACCCTATCCGCTTCGTCATCAACCCTGTCCACTTGCGTCATCACTCCTATCTACTTCGTCAGCAATCTTATCCATTGCGTCGTCAATCCTATCCAGAATGATATTATTTTATTCAAATAATATCCTGACCTCAAAACGCGATAACTTCCAACCTTGACGTTGGAATCGCACGTTCTTGTTACCAATGGACACATGTCGATGAGCCCTTCGAAATAAGACCACACATGGGTAGGTTATCCCGTACTTTTTATGTAGGCCCCCGCCCATATGGCATGCTTTCCGGGGCCGTAGCTTTCGCTCCCGACCTCCACTTCACGCATTCTTTGATTCTTTACACTTGTTACTCCGAGCTCTACCCGGATACTGGGATTTTGCCTAATGAAACCCCCTAACACTGATATCAAATTACCAAATTGCCCTTAACCCCCCGGGTTGAGCATAATCAAAAAATGGGTCATTACATTTACATCACGTGAACTTTTAAAAATATATTATTTATATTTTATATTTAAAAAAAAATTACAAACTTGTACACTTCTACTATATCCCTTGCTACATTTAAGCTTACTCTCTTAAAAAAAAATTACAAACTTGCACACTTCTATTATATCCCTTGCTACATTTAAGCTTACTGTTTTTTTTTAAATACACCATCTGTCATAAATTAATAGCTTCATTTGGCAACAAAATTGTTTTATGTTAATAGCTCCATTTTATTAAATTTAAGTAGTTGTGTACTTAAAAAAGAGTATTATAAGCTTATTTTTTCTTCTATTAGATATATGTTTCGCAATTTAAAAAGATTTTCAAATATAACTATTAATAGATCGTGAATAAGATGGTAAGTATCTATCATCTTTTAGTAGATAGCGTATAGTTACAATAATATAATAGATGGTGGGATATCTGATATCATTCTTACATTAATGTAAATAGATCGTGAATATATTGAATAATATTCTAGCACTAGTATCAACATTAAGGCTCATTAATAGCTTTGCATAAGGAAAGAAAAAGAAAAGAAGATAGAGACGGGAGCATGAAGAAGAAAAGATATTTTTTAAGTTAAATTTTAGATGGAATAACAGTGAATAAGTCTTAAATGGGGTATGAATTATTGGGTAAAATATAGGGCAAATAAGTAAATAAAATAATACGATGAATTACTCTAGAAATAGGGTAAGCAAGATATTATTGGGGTCTAAATAGCTACATTTTGTTTTCATTTTCGATCTCAACTTCTTCTTCTTCTAAAAAGACTTTTCAATAAAGAAAAACAAAACATAGCTAGTGGTGGCAGTAGGCTAGGCCTGACCCCTTAGGTGTGGGAAGCTTGCCGGACACTGTCGCGACCCCCTTTGAGGAGGTTATCTGTTGGACCACAAGGCCTGCTCTGGGAAATATGCTTTGGCCCAGTTTTTTCAACAACAAAACATGTCACAACTACTAGGATTGCCTGGCCGCCCTATCAGTGACCATGGTTGCCGTGGCCAAGCTTTCCTAAATGCTACATCCGGCCTAGCCCGCTCTCTTCGTGGGTTGGGTTGGGCTAGGCTTGTTCATCTAGTGGGCTGGCCTGGAGCCTGATGCGGGCTGCCTATAGGCGGTCCACACAAATGTCTAGCCAACACAAATGTCATCTCTAAACATAAACTATGATAAATACTGTCACACATAATATTTTTATATTAAACTTATTATAAAATAAAAAAGTTTCATTGTGCCATTATCATATAAAGGAGACCGAGATCTCAAACTCCAACCTTGCTAGTAAAGAAATGCCTAACAGGTAAGTACATACTCCATCTATCCCATTTTAATACTCATTTATAAAAAAATATTTATTCCTTAATAATTATCCCATTTTATAATAGCCTTTTCATAATAATTAATGGATAGAGTACACACTCCAAAGGACCTCTACCTAGCTATGGAAAAGAGGGAGGGCTAGAGGTCCAGAGGAGGATGAGGGAGAGAGATAACACTTGATGCAGTGGAAGGATGAAGGATGAGGAAGTAGGGTAGGAAGTGGAGGTAAAGGCAGTGATAAAGGAGGGGGAAAGAGAGGGAAATGTTTAGGATGAATATATTACAAAGCAGTTTGACAATAACATTTTCTTTCTTTTTTCCCATGTTTATAAAGTGGCATAGTAAATTTGTTGAGAAATATATATCACATCCTATTTTTGTCTTGTTTTGATCAAAATACAAATTTTACTAATTTTATGTGAGAAATGCTGTATATGCTAACTTTTAAGATGCGAGGGATGGTGCTAAGGACAAAGCCAAGGGGGTCATGAGATGGAAGAGGAGATGGTGATTATGCGTGTGTCAAGAGTTTGGGGGTTGGGGGTGGGGGAGGGGCGGGGGAGGTAGAGGTGAAGGCAAATGCAAGAGAGGAGGATGAGGAGAGAAAGGCAAAGATAGAGATGGAGGGGCAAGAGGAGGAAGAGACTATAACACATTTTGACATTAAGGCCACTTTTAGGGTTGCAAATACTACCCGTTCTACCGCTCTAATGTATATACCATTTTTTTTTTAAATAATACAATTTGATTTATTTGATAAATAAATAAAGCAGATAATTTTGTTCTACAGTTTTCTAAATAGAATAGTTATGGAAATATTTCTTCTATACCAGTTATTTGTTGCTTGTTTGGCATACGTGTAAATTTGCCATACCTCTTGTCCTCTTTCATATAAACCTCACTTACACTTAACCACTAAATAATGTGCTGTAAAAATTAATCTCACCCTCATACTTTCACCAAACCATGCATTGAAAAATGAGAGTCCCAAGTTTGTTTATTTTTTTATTTTTGAAATGGTGGAGTACAAGCTTGCTCTCTTACTATTTTGTGAGTCAAGACTCAAAAATGAAGGCAAATCTTAAGATTAGAAATTTGTGTATCCACTTAGTCACTGTCCGCTGACAATTAAGGGCACTTGGAATTTAATGTTAACTTTTACACGTCAAAACTCTACTTCACCATTTCAAAACCATTAATGAGTGGGACCCATTTTTAATTAGAGTTTTAATGTGTGAAAGTTAACATCACTTAAGTAATTTTTTTAAATATTTGTAAAGAGACAACTTTTTCCATTGAAATTTTTTGAAGCAATGAATTTGGTGATTAGTTATTTTGGCCACCACTAAGATTTTTTCCAGACAAGTATGAACATGAATTATATGCCAATTGACATAATAATTTACAAAAAGAACTCCCAACTTTACACTTTTTGCTCCATTTTTTTGTGGTGCTTTTGTTGTTGTAGTGTTTCAAAGAAAAATTTAAATACATATTTTTTAGTATTTAAATACTCTCTTGTCTTAAAATAAGTGTCCTATTTAGTTTTTCTATATAAATTAAAATTATTTTATTTTGAAAAATATGACACTTATTTTATGACGAGGGAGTATAAGATTACAATGTTAAAAAATTAAATATTAGATTGAGAATTATTTTATAGCATGATATATATGCAAGTCGTTTAATACCCAAATGAATGTCATTCTGGACTATTACTATGTGCAGAACTTAGGGTGGGTTGGTTGACTTAAAAAAGTTATAGAAATATTTATCTCCAAAAAATGAATTTGTAATAGAAGATTTTTTGGTCCTTCAACCTGGTCTAAGCTACTACATAGGAGCCATCGATCATAAGGATTAACATTGCACATGCTACTGCATTTTCGTGATCAACAACTCCATTTCAAGGAGGATATCTTGGCGAACATCCTCCTGGCTCCCAGAGGACCATAAAGTTTTTCATTTTTAGTGCAATGGAACTAAAAAAATAGGGGTGAGAATTTTTTTTTCTTTGCCAATAGAAAAGTGGGTGAAAACTCCCTATTTATATAGGAGGCATTTGCAATAAGTATATATATAAAGTTGGCTTCCCTCCTACTCCCCTCGCACATAAGGAAGTATTTTTTTTTCTCCTATTTGGTATCCGCTGGGATATCCTTTAGAGGGTAAGAGTTATCAATCAGATTGACAGTGCACACACTAGGACATGTGGGCTACTATATCACTTGCACTAACTTGCATTAACACAACAAATCATTAATTTCCATGATTAATGGTTCTTGTTTATAGGCAATATCCTGACAAACATCCTTTCGGAGGAGCATAAATTCTTCTTTCACATTAACACTTTGTGGTGACCAAAATAGGAGGTTTATGAGGACTGAAATAAGAGGTAAATTAATTCACTATGTGAGGACTACTTTTTAAATCTGGGACCCACATGGATAAAAAATGGTACGATTAGGGATCCCAGGAGGTATGTTAAGTAATATGAGGACCACATCAAGAGGTGCATTAACATTTTGTATGGATTTTTTTAAATGCGGGGCCCATGCGGGTCCAAGAGGGCAGGTTTAATAGGGAGGTAAGAGGCATAATGATATGTGGAGCCACAAAGTTTACAACTCTAAGAGGGAAGTATTTTTAATGCTCCTCTTTAACAATGTGCCTAGCCTAAGAAATGCATAGGATCCCTTCACCCATGAGATTGACGGTGCATGCGCATTAGCACATTAGCACCCATGGTATTGACACAAATGTGTGCTAGCATATGCATCATCGATCTCAAATATAATAGGGCTCTTATGTGTTCCTTACGCTTTCTCATTATTATAGGGGATCATAAAAAAAAAATTCCCTCTAAGAGTTGGAAAGATTCTCACCAAGTTTCTTTTCCATAACCAATAATCATAATGAAAAAATATTTTCTATATAATCATGATATTTTTTTTGTCTAAAAATAACTTTATGTGCAAATATTTGTTTGCAGGTAAAACTTCTTTAAAAAAGCCCTAATTAACCCTTAATATGCCAAGATGAATCATGCTAGCTATTGCAATGATAATGCTTGGATTTAATCTAGGAAAATAATTTTCCTATTCCACTTTTTATACAACAAAACTTTATGTTAAATTTTGATTGGATTGAGAATAATGAATCTTTCTATTGTGGGGTGAGACCCGCTTTTTTCTGTTCAATCAAAACTTAAGAGTAAAGATTTGTTGGACATAAAATAGAGTTTCTTTAATCTATAAGGCTGCCCTATACTTTATTAGATCTAATATATGACATAGGTTGATATAACTTTAATATCATATATATAGACCAAATGTTACGGGTTTCATAGGCCTCTTATTTTCTAGCATGGATATGATCTAAGTTGAGTTGATAGCCCTTCTACATGTTCTAGAAAGCTAGAAGCAATCGGGACATATTAAATAAGCCTCATAGTTGGTTTAAGACACTATCACCAATAACCTCAGTCGCAAATAGGGAGTTAGGAAACAATTATGGAGATAGTGAGATGTGGAGGGCCATTTTGAAAGTTGAAACATTCTTTCCGATACTTCTGTTTTTTCTGTGGGAATTTCAGCTGCCACTGAGCTCAGATAGACCAACATAAATAAACTGATATATCTACACCTATAGGCACCACTCATGAGAAAAGTAAATATCAAGTGGGACCCACATTCCTTATATAATGTAAAAAAAATAGAACATAAATATCATTTTCCTTATACATATTATGGGAATATGGGTGGAGCATAATAAATTCAGCTTGAAACCAAATTACTAGTGGCTGACCCACTTTCTTTCACATCTACATATAATTTTGTCATGTACTTGCTAAAATATGTTTTGGATCTTAGGATGAACATTAAGTAAGATCAACCTCTACGGAATTTCATGGACACCAAAGAATTCATTTGTTCTAGCCAACTGGACACTCATCTGAACATCATGGCCCCGGATATGTGGGCAGTTTTAAGAGGTTTGTCCTACCTTAAAACCACTTATTTGGCATGAATTTCTCTTACAAGTTCTGTACAAATGAAAGAGTTTCTCTTGCATGAACCATGCACAGCCAGCCTATAAATACCGGCGGCTTCCAGCAATGTCAGGACAGATCCATCAAAGTGTGATATTGAAAATGGCTCGGGCGAAGTGGTTCTGCCTTGGCCTCCTCATGGTGCTCAGCGCTGGCCTCTCTGATGGCCGAGCCATTCCGGGAATGAACATCGCAAAGCCGGACAACTTCGGCCATTTGCCCTTCGTTGGGCTTGGCCCGGGCATTGGCTTTGGCAGCGGAGAAGGCTTCGGCTTCGGTGGCGGGCAGGGAGTCGGGCTCCCTCCCTATGTTCCAGGTGTTGGACTCGGGCCTATCGGCCCTGGATCAGGGTCTGGATTTGGGTTTGGAAGTGGATCCGGCAGCGGTGTTGGATCCGGCTATGGCTCCGGAGAAGGGTTCGGGGAAGGGGGTGGTGGATTCATACCGGAGCCAATACCCGGATTGGGAGAAGGGGGTGGTGAAGGATTTGGATACGGATACGGATCCGGAGAGGGTGGTGGTAGTACCGGATACGGATATGGCTATGGAGAAGGCTACGGAGAAGGTGGCGGGTATAACCCTGGCTTGATCCCCGGCCTTCGCAGTGGCAGAGGCAGTGGCAGTGGCAGCGGATATGGATACGGCTATGGCCAAGGTGGTGGAGGCAGTGACATCATCGGATTGCATGATCAGACTAACAACATTGTAGCTGGGAAGGTTGGACATGAGCATGGACTTGGGTTATGGGACAACGGGAACATGATGAGGAAGAAGATGGTGGGGATGGCCAATGAGCCACTTTCAAGCATGACAGTAAACCATGGGGATGACCATAAGCACTAAGCAAGGAGCTCTAAGACAGACCCGGCCAGATTTGCTAATGATACTATTGTACCAACTAAACATGGAATAATGGCAAGTTTAAAGTCGCAAAATGAATAATGTTAACAAATGTTGGTCCCCTTCTAATATTTTTCTCTCAAAGACTATGCAATGCTTTTCTTCTTATACGTGCATAAGTGTTTCATTTAAGTGTCCTATTTTGCATACTTTTAACAAGTAGAAAACTTTTAATACGATTATTATTATACTAAGTGAAACATAAGAATCTCACTTAGTAAGGAGTTATGATAATTTAAGTTGATTAGAGTTAAGTCATATTTTTTCTTTTTGCGGTCGAAAGTTTTTCTCACTTCCCTTAAAAATCATATATTTTTATGAATGTAACATATGGTAATTTGGGTACTGAATTAATTTAGTAGTAAATTAATTCAATAGTAAATTAATTTTAAAAAATTTACCGCATAAAGTGAATTATGTTTATTAAGAGAGTTTGTTAGAATAAATTTAGATGTTGCGTCAAACCCAATTTTAAAATTTTAAACTAATATAGCTCTCTTTCTCAAACTCGAATATGCACGTTTTTCGTACCATTACACTTTTAAATTCGAACTTTATCAAACAAGATCCTATAAGAGTAGGTAATTTTGAATTTTTAAAGTGGGCCTTACCTATATGACATATTTTTTAGGCTCAAATTGATACGAAAGATAATTATTAAAAAATATAGAATTTGTAATTTTTAAAACGGTGATTAGGAGACTAAATTGATTGAATCACCTCAGTGATTCAGGCCAATTCAGGCTTGAAACAGCCTGAATTTAACTTTAGTGTTGAATTTTTAATTCAACGTAACTTTTACACACAAATAGGATTCTAAAAATTTAGTATTAAATTGAGGTTGAATCGACTGAATCTTCTGACGATTTAGTACCCAAACAACCGCTTAATATGAGAGCATATGAAAAATAATCAGGGTGTTTAAATGAGTTGGCTTGTTGTGATTGTGAGAATATGGACCAATTGGAACTGAAAGTGAGTTCAAATAATAAGGGTCTACAAGATTTAGTTTCATCCTAATGAGTGAGCATCACCCAAAATTCTTGTATTAATTTTAAAAAAGAATAATAATTAACCTTGTGCCCTTATAATAAGAGATCCTTTGGCATGAGCCTACGCTGACGTGCCTTGTTGTAAACTAGGCATTGCGAGCCATCAAGTTTAATATGATATTACACATTACCAAGACCTAGGCAAGTCTATTAATATGTGATGTTGAATTTCGAGGTGAGAGGGTGAGCCCGAGTGTATGCTACTTTTTCTTTATAATAACACTCCATCCGTCTTATATTAATAATAGCCATAAATTTTTTTTAAAGTAATTTTTATTAAATAGTGAAACCCACATATTAAAAAAAGAAAAATAAATTTATGATGTTTATTTAAGTACCTAATTATTTAAATTTAAAAAAATAAAACTATTAATATTAAATAATTTTATTTCTCAAAACTAGTAATTTAGGACGGAGGGATTATATGTGCATTGCAGGCTCGAACAATAAGGGATGTTAGATTATGTGGGTCCCACAATAAGTAATGATAAACCTTGTGCCCTTATAATCAAGCCCTTGTTGTAATCACCCACTTTCAAAATTTCTCATACTTTAGTGGGACCACTTGGGCCCACACAAAAGAGTCTTTTTTGCGTGAGTGTATGTTTAACTTTTTCTTTATAATAACACTTCACCCGGCATATATATATTAATAGCTTAGAAAAGTAACTTTTATTAAATGGTAAAAGCCACGTATATAAGAAAGAAAATTAAATTTATGATACTCTATTTTAAGTACCTAACAATTTAAATTTAACAAAATAAAATTATTAATATAAAATATTTTTTTTCTCAAAACTAATAATTTAGGACGGAGGAAATATACGTGCATTGCAGGCTCAAACAATAAGAGATGTTAGATTATGTGTGCCCCACAACAAGTAATGATAAACCTTTTTATAACCAAGCCCTTGTTGTAACCCCCCACTTTCAAATCTTCCCATACTTTAGTGGACCACTTGGGCCCAGGCTCTTTTGCTTGTTCTCTTATATTTTTGCTTGTTCTCTTATATTTGCTTGTGATTATTACCCACTACTTGACCTCTTATTTGATACTGAATCATCACATCATGACTTAACAGCTCGCGTTGCATTAAACAAATATTTTTTAATACAACCCCCTACCTCATTAGTTCTAAAGCAAAATAAATTTAGGCATTTTATTACATAAAATATCAAATTAACTTAACATGACCTTTGAAACTTAACGCTCCTCCCAAGAAAAATTTTGGGAGAAGGATCTTTAAACCATTTTTCTTTGCCATCCAAAAATCATTAACTTTTGATTGTACAAAATTTAATTCACTCTTTTTTTTTAGGCATTTGGTGATGCACTCAAGTAGCTGAGTTGGGCGGATCAAACAAGGGACTTCCATTAAGAAACAAGCAAATGGGCCTTTCTATCTGAGAACCCAAGGAAGGTTGACTCAGACATAACGGGCCCACTCACGGGCCTTGTTCAGTCGTTGACTGAACCGCATCAGGTTCAAAGCCCATGACAGCAGGGCCCCCCACACGCCACATCCCGCCATCTGCGGCCCACGGGCCACAAGCAAAACCCCACGTGCATCGCCACAGTCTCGCCTCCATGACGGGACCTCCGAAGCTCGGCTGGTCGGAGCTCATCCGCAATTGCTCAGTTTGAGTTCTCAGCTCCGGAAGCGCAAGAGATCAAGAGGGAGCGAGAAATCCTCGTTTTCGGTCTGGTAAAGCAAGGCGCGAGGCGGAGTAGATGGTGTATGGGATACCAGTGGCCGTGTCGAAGCCCTCCTTCGTGAGAGCCGACCGATCTCCTGGCCTCGATCTCTCCTCCGCCCGTCCCGTCACTGGAGGGCCTCGCCGGAGACGCGATTTCGTCTTTGTCGTTAATCCGAGAGGTGGATTTACAATCACTGTTCATCTCTTGTCTGTGTTTCTTGAGTGCGAAGTTTTGGTTTCTATGTTGTTTGTGTAGGGGCAAATGGACGAACTGGGAGGGAGTGGGAGAAATTGCTGCCCTATCTCCGGTCCAGAATCGGAAATGACTGCAATGTAGGTTTCTCTGCTCGATTATGAATGTGTGTTTATTGCCGACGGAGTTGTGTGCCGATTTTGATGTATTTGATTGAATTCTTCCTTATCTAATTACAGTAGGTTGGTAACATGTTTTATTGTCTAGACGGAGTTGGATTTTTTAAGGCGTTTTATGTGCTGTGACCAGATATGCGAATCTCTGACCTCTAGACCTTCACAAGCTATCGACATAACGAGGGAGGTACACATCTTCTCTAGAAGTATGACAAGTTGGCCTTTCTCTTCACTTTGTTAGGTCCTAGTGGTTATATTAATGGATTTGATATGTTTGTTTGATTTACAATGCAGGCCATCAGAGAAGGAGCTGAAGCTGTGATAGCGGTTGGAGGTGATGGGACTCTCCACGAGGTGTGACTTGTTTTAATTGATTTTTTATAAATACATTCGAGCAATCAATTACTTGTCTCAAACCCATTATCTATTATCCTTGGTCTTACTTGTTACATTCCTTATTGTATTACCTAGAACAATTATTCAATCATCAAAATATTACTGCCTTCCTGTTTGTAATTTACACGGGGGTTGGAAATTATCACAAGTTAAAGCATTGTAAAAGCAAATATTTCTCTATAAGGTTCTACATGTGTTAATTGTCAATAAGTAGAACTTAACATCTTGGTTTTGCCAAATGTTAGGAAGCTTCAAAAGCAACATATAACTCAAATAACATGAAGTTGAAATGTGAATGATTAAATTCACGAGCAGTGAAGATGAGGAAGGATGGAAGAAGAGTGCAACAGAAAGAATTTAAAGAAGACTGCATTTGATAAAGGGAGACATAAATGTTTGGGATGATATAGACACATATAACTTAGATCATAAGGCGTGCTTATAAGGAGATTAATTTGCGAGCATCCTTGGAGGAGGCCAGTAGGCCAAATGGATTGAGTTGGTTAGAAAATATTTAAAGGAGCAATCTTTGAATGCAGATATGGCTCTAGCATGGTGGGGCAGATCCATTACCAACCTAACATAACCATAACGAGGTGACGAAAGTGATGATAATGATATCATTATCTTGGTTGTTCATATTTTTTAGTCTATATATGCTACATGTTTGCTTATGTAGATAAGTTAATAGATACAATTATTGTTCAGGAAAAGGTGAATGATGAATATGTTTTATTTAAGAAATTTTCAGGTCGTAAATGGGTTCTTTGGGGGAGGAAAGCCACATTCCGTCAATGAGCATAGGACTTCAAATACAACTGTACTCGGTGTAATCTATAAAAACCTTCCACTTCTGAGTTAAAATCTATAATTATATATCTTTTTTTCAAGGTAACATTTCTATGATATGTGTTCTTGACAGCTTATTCCACTGGGTACTGGATCTGATTTTGCCAGAACATTTGGCTGGTTGGCGTTTTCTTTTCATTCTTTTTTCTTTTGATTGGTTGCAGTCTTGTCATCTTTGTTCACTGTTTGCATCTAATGGTTTAATCAGGAAAAATGATGCTCAAGAAGCAATTGAACGCATTGCAAGAGGTTCATCTCTTTACTTTTGCTTTTTTTTTGTGGGTAAATGCCAACCGATAAAGATGTGGACATTTAAATAGAAACACGTGTCATTGTAATACATTTTAAAATAAGTGAAACAAGAGCATGTAGCTGTAGTGCTGGCCACTGATCAGGAGATGTAAGGAGGGTAATTGATGTATGAGGTTTTAAGAACTTGGACTTTCTTGTGGGTTTCTGATAAATAGTGGTATGAACCATGTTAAAAAAATGTGAGGTGAGCCTCTGGTGCTTGATCTCCAATGGTGCACATAAGCCTTAGGTTGTGAAGTATAGCCTCAGTATACTATTTTTTACTATATATTGAAGAAAAATAGGTAAAGCAATAGTTGACAATGTGATATTAAAAGTAAGTATTGGATGTAAATAAATACAATTAAGAATATAAGTAATAAGAAAGGAGAAAGATATAAAAAGTTTAAATACAGGCATTATTGCTTTTTGGCACTTTCATTACTCGTATTCAAGCATGAGGTGTATGTCTCAGAGCACCTTAAACTCATGAGGTGTATGTCTCTTCCATGAAACGCTTTTGCACATGAAAATTGAGGTGGTTCCTGTGGGTGCCTGACATAGCATAAAAACGTTTTGCTCAGCACAAGATATGAATATTCAGCATCTAAGTGCTGAAAGTGTAGGGAAGTGTTTGAACTATGCACCATGCATGTGAGAAGTGGCTCGATGGATGCTCTAAGGAATTCATATCGATTCCTTATGAAGAAGTTACACTTTTTCATTCAGGGATGCATTCCTTTATTGATTTTCTGTTCTTCCAAAGAATCTTTATTTCCCTTTGTTTTAGAACATCGCGATCATAATTTCAATAATCATCGTGTTGAGCAGGTTTTAGGTCTAGAATAGATGTTGGGCTTATAAATGGAGAAACAGATAAAGCTCATTACTTCATAAATGTTGCTGATATTCACTTGTAAGTGTTTCTCTCTCATAAATTTGATTCCTGATCGTGAAATTTATCATGTCAGCATTATGTTCTGTGAAAGTCTGCAGGAGTGCAAAGGCAGGCTTTTATGCATCTAGATACAAAAGCTTTGGGAATTTATGTTATGTCATTGGTGCTTTGAGAGCCTTTATGGGGCATTCTAATCAAGACCTGAAGATCAAGGTCAGTAGTTTCTTAACATCAAAGAAATCCACTAGTTAACACACTCATGCCCTCTAGTAATATTTATTGTCTTTTTTTCATTTACATGCTTAGAGAAGGAAGCACTAGTATCCAATATTAGAAAATAAGCTGGGAAGAGAACATGTTTCCCATGTTACTGTAAAAGCATTATCATACCCGTACTGAATTAGATTTCTTAAGAAATGTATTTCTCCTATTTACAGTGCGGTTTCAATAGCTATATTTTGGATTGAGTAAAATGATGCTTTCTTTTTCTTCTTGAAGGTATTTCTGATTAAAATTTAATATTACACACTGCTTTGATGGAAGGATTCTAATTACTGTTTTTTTTAATGTAGTAAGAGTTTAAGAACTTTTCAAAGGGAATTTATATCTTCAATATGCTATTTTCTTAATAAAATTCAATATGCTCTTTCTTATTCATATTTTAATTTTTTCATCAAACTGGCTTCACAAAATTTTAAGATTTGACTATTCTGTATCTCATTTTCTGAGAAAAAAAAAGCGTTTTGCCCTACAGCAAGAATTCCTAAAGTACATTGCAAATTGACTATTTTTTTTATTATAGTGCATAAGTTCCACAAAATGTGACTGATGTTTATTGTAGCTCAATAATGGAGAATGGGAAACGTATTCCAAAGTCACAGCTCTCTGCATAGGAAATGCCAAATTCTTTGGTGGTGGCATGAAGATCACCCCTAGGGCTGACCCCTGCAATGGAAACTTTGAGGTTGATCTTTTGTTTGCTACTTGCTTTGTTGTACTTGGCAGCTAAACCTGTGGGGTATTCACTTATTTTGATGGCTCTAAATAGATTTCCTGCTGAATTCAGAGATGCTGTTTTTCCTGTTTTTCAGGTTGTTATTCTTCAAGACTTCAAATGGTATGACTTTGTCTTAAAACTGCACAAGCTGTATCGAGGGACACATCTATCAGAAAGAAATGTGTGTTCAAGAAGGTAGCAACAATAGCCTGTCAGAAAGAAATGTTTTTATTTTATTGGTTCTAGCAGGATATGTCATTGAAATTCCTTAGCTTGCTAGGAATTTGACAAGGTTTGCAGGTAATTCCAGATCTATAACCTTTTTTTAACTCAATAGTCCGTATCATTTGATTGGTACAGTAAAAGAATAAAAAATGGGCCCTTTCATCAAATGATTTCTTCCCATTACTAATAGCTAAAACCTTTCAAAGAGATCCAACATGCAATTTTATAATCTGTAGTAGCAATTTGGAAGTGGGGGCTCACCATCTTATGTGTTTAGTGCTTAGCTAAATACCATTATGTCAAATGCACCCACCTGGTTGAAGCAGTCGTCCTTAATTTGACCCCCTGCATATGTTGGCTAACTGTTTTCTAATGTGACATGGATGTCTCTTTTCAATTTCCCATTTAGGCCCAGTACCACTACCATTTTTTTTCTCTCAGTGGATGATTACAATCAATTTAAATTATGCAAACATGCTTAGGCTTTTGGCTGGAAGATACTAACATGCCTGGATAAAAGTTCGAAGGTTGCTGGATTTCAGAAATCAGAAGTTAAACTCTGTATATTCAGGAAGATATATGGTTTTCTTTTATGTACTACATTGTAAAAAATAGTACTTCTGTCTTGAAGATGGAACTTTTTTATAGAATTAACTTGATTTTTGAAATTTGTGTTTTTTTCTTGGTTTCATGTTAATCTGATAAAGATGATTCTCCTTATTTCAAACATAAAAGCGAAGGATTATGATTTTCATTACTTGTGTTATCAGGGGCAACATATATTCTGATGTTTCTATATAGAAAGTAAAACTGTAATTTCGGTGGCTAATATTGAATTAGAAGTTCATAAGCTAAACTTTGTTCGTGCAACCATCATCTTCTGATATTTCTTATTTGTTTGGGTCAGGCATTTGGTGTAAAACCGGGCCCGTTTTATTCATATTAATCAAATGTATATTTCAAGCTTAACAAATTCGGGTGCTGAGATAGATTCCCTAGTGGTGCCCTTGTGGGATGTGTTAATCATCATTGCCACAATGGGGCGTTGGCATATTCAATAATGCCAGTTAGTGACTTGGTCATTTTTTTTTCTGAAAGTTATTGCTTGTGTAGATCAATACTGTGGAGGAATTTACATGTCTGATGCTAGCTTTAGTGGGATGACTTGATGTTGTGAACTCTTAGGGTTTACAAGGGTTTTGAAGGGGAAAATTGGATGAAAGAGGGACAAAGGCCTCTTGCTGATTATGTTGAACCAGGCTGAGGCAAGAGAAAGGGGGGAGGGGCGGACGACACTGGATAGGGGACTAGGGAATAATGATTTCTGGTTAATTCCTCAATAGGAGGCTGCACCTCTTACATAATGCGCCAGCCCATATGGGGCTGGGCCATATTTCCTACTTGCTCATAAACAAAGCCTAACAAAGAGCCTTAAGGGCCTGCCAACTAACAAGAGAGGCCTACCAACTTTAAAACAAAGCCTACTAACATCAAAATAACATAATGCCTTCAAATTCCTGTAAGAGTGGCTACTCATAACACTTGATGTTAGCTGTAGTCATATTTTGTTAATTTATTTTTTGGGTCTTCCAGTACATGCCAGATAATGTTAACTTGAAAGAATGCCGAGCTCTATACATTTCTATGTGCATCAGCATGTTTACTATAGCATGAGATTTTTTTTTTAGTTATTGTTTGCTGAATCATTGCAGTGTGCAGTCCATTGAAGTCGAGGAAATTATTCCCAGTGGCACAGTATATGTCCAATCAGACGGGGAACATTTGGGTTTTCTCCCAAGCAAGTTTTGTATATTACCTGGTGCAATTGAGATGCTAATGTGATTTTAGGCCCATTGCTTCTCTTCTACATGTTTTTTAGTTTTAGCTGTTATGTATTACCCAAGAGCAAGATACTGGAAAGACGCACATGCTTTTGTTGGCAGGAAGGTATCCTATAACCACATTGCTAGATGATTAAGTTGCTGTGGAGTCTCATTGCATAAAGCACTAGGAGCAAGGGCATGGTTTGTCAGAATGGCATTCAGGTCAATCAGGAAGAACATGGTTTGGCAATATGGCACTCAGGTTAATCAGGAAGTAAAAGATATTATTTTCTGGGTTTTTATGATAATCTGCACGACATTGCTGCAGCAGTATGTGTACTTATAATGTACATTTATGATAAGTAATACTGTATACCAAATGGAAATCCTTTATAATAGAGTTGAATTTAAAAACGAGTATGCTGGGTTGTTTCGCATGTTGTATTCCACTATTCCCTGTTAGGGCTCCAAATATTGGCCTGGCCTAGCCCGTAAATTTTCGGGCTTAGGCCCAAAACTAAATGAAATGGGCCGGGCCTCCATTTTCAAAGCCTAGAGAATTTTGGGCCGGGCTCGGGCATACCCCTGCCAAAGCCCGACCTGTTTGTAGCCCTAATTGGCTAATTTTTAATGTTTTTTTTGTAGTTCAGTGTATTGTTTTCTTTGTACTATATATGTATTATAGAATTAATGAACAAAATCTTCAAAGAACATTTGAATTATTGCGTTCTTAATTTGTCCAGACCATGAGGGTCTATTGTGAATTAGTAAATGCTGCGAAGGTAGACTTTTTTAATAAAAAATAAATATATATTATTATATAAAAAGTACAAAAAGCCCATGGCCCAACCTGAGCCCGAACATCGCTCTAGGCTAGCTTTTTCATAATGATGTCAGGGCCGGATATGTTTTTTTGTCATTTCTGTTTACGGTTGGGATCAAACATACCCCTGCCTGCCAAGCCTGGCCCATTTGCAACCGTATTCCCTATTATATTTTTTTACTAATAGTAGAAATGCACGTGTTGCACACTATCAGAGTCTTATATCACCATATACAAATTCAGCATCCAGTGTAATTATCTTACCAGATTCATTAATAATAGTTCATAAATAATATTTTTGATATATTAGGGTAATTTAGGACTTTTATGATAAAAATCTCGGCTTTTTTTACTTTAATAATATGGAATAGGGGTAATTTAGGATGTCTATGATAACCATCCCCCCTTCTCACTAATAAGTTTTAAGCCAATTAGGACTATGAAATTTATATTATTTATGTGACTTTTAGGTTATATTTATTAGAAAAATTCATATGATATTTTAGGTCTTTTGAATTTTAAATTAATTAAGAGTTTATTTGATAACAAAAATCTCTACTTGGCTGTAACGTTATACTTATTGAAATTATTATAATATATTAAGTTAGTATAATATATTAGAAAAATTAGTATAATATTTTAGGTATTATAAATTCTAGATTAATTAGGAGTTTGAAAGACTAATATAGACATAGCATTATAAAAATGTCTGCCCCCTTTCAATTATTATAACATTTTAGGTTAACATAGAGGGGCAAAAATCTCCAGCTGCAAGATTATACTTATTGAATAAATTATTTTTTAAATTAATTTAGAGTTTCTTTAAAAAGGCAATATAGGCATTGCGTATTAAAAAATTTCATCCCTCTTTTTACTTTAATAATAATATATATTTGAAAAATAGTTATATATATTTTTTTACTGATGCTGCTGCTACGGGAGATGCTACAATTCTGTATTCATCCTTATATCTGACTTGTTAGATTTTGTGGACGAAATTAGTTGGGGAAGGTTTGAGGTCCGCCTTGTGCCCATACAAATCTGATTGGCATCTAGTGAACAATGTATACTTGGGAAAAACTTCATCAGAATTTGAAGCTTACCCCGTGCTAATATTACATAACCTATGAGGCTTTGGCCAACATGTGAAAATGAGTTTTTCTAGTGAAAGTATCCCAAATGGTACATGCCCGTAGGTGCCACCTTTAAGGCTATGCTTAGATATCGAATTGAATAGAATTAGAATATAAATTTAATAGAATTTATTTCAGCAGAATTGAGTTGAATTAAAATAATGTTGGGTAGCCGAGTGTCACAATTCGATGTTGGAATAATATGAAATAGAATGCTATGGGTAAGTGGCAGGTGGGAATCAACTAAAAAGGTCAAATATTGTAGCTATTCCGCAGAATCGATCAATTGTCTTTTCGAAAAATAATGTTGGGCATTCAGCTGAATGGAATGTAATTTTCCATTTTGTTGAATTTTTGCATCTAAATACAATTTGCTATCCAAAAGTCTCTCAAAAAGAATGTTCTTACCTGAAAACAGTCTAAAAAATGACTCTCATCTCAGTTGACCTTAATAATAATTATTCTCTTCGTCCTATATTAATGATCTCATTTAAACAATATTTATCCTACATTAACTGTCATGTTTCTTCTACTCCTACAAAGTAGAAAGCTTTTAATATGCATCTTACTAAAGTAGGAGGAGCGTGTGAATCTAATTAGTTATTAGGTTGAAGTTAGTTAGAACTTTGTCTTTTTGAGGTCTAAGGTGTTTTTCACTTTTTCGAAAACTTACACTTTACAAATGAGATACTTAATATGGGATGGAAGTAGTATATGAATACTTACTGCATTTGTACGTAAGAAATGAGGTTAGTTGAATCGTAGCTTATAATTTTTTTTACTGTGGACAAAAACTTTCGTATATTTTAAAAATTGTTCAAGTTTGGTGGTATTTATTGTTATTTTTTGGGTAAATACGTGCTCGAAAAATTTCATGTTTGATGACATTTATCGGTTTTCTTTTGGTCAATGCATGCTTGGCAAGTTTAGAGATATGCATTGGATTGAATTGGAAGATTACATAATGCATAAACATGCTCACCCCAAATATTTACGCTTGCTATTAGATACATTAAGGTTATATTTGGCTACCATTATGGGTTGATGCAGAAATGACATTTTCTCATGATCTGACTTTTCGCATTCAGGGGAAAGACAAAATACGCCCCCAACTTGCCCTAAAAGAGATTTAGATTAAAATGTAAAACGTACAATTGTTGCAACTTTAGCCACACAAGTAGAGCATTGGTTGAATTCCTTTGTTCTTCCCTTTCTATTACGTTTATTGCATCTGTCACGTTTCTTGTAGTATCTGTTTTCTTTTGCAATTGCAGGCAAAGTTGTCTAAGGTATTGTTGAGATGACCGATTTTCCCTTAAAAGAACTTGACTAGACGGACCAATTGATTTGGTGAATCGAGATAGCTAGCCTTCGCACTGGACTTGTCTTGTTCAGTCAAAGACAATAACTGAAGTGCCATGGTCATGATTTTCTTACTATTCATTATCTCAAAACACCGGGTCATTCTTTCATGTCCAGTGTCTCTGACAAAAAGTCCAGCAGGAAAGCATATTTCCAGATAACTTCGTGTCTGTTGTATATAATAATACTTCCCTAGATAACTTTGTGTCTGTCCTATCGGCACTTCTCGATATTCTTGAGGAGTGCACTTTGGTTCCCTTTCTAGGAGAGGCCAATTTCGAGGGGAATGGTCTCGGAATTCCCATCTTTAGCCACCACGGCCGATGGACGGGCATCCTAATTTCTCCATTTGTTTTGCTTTTGTCTCAGTTTATTTGTTGTATCTTGCTTTAGCTTTTGTATCATGGTTCGTCATCCATAAAAAAAAGATAACTTCGTGTCTTTTGTGTACCATAATACATCCCTGCTCTCACCAAATTTCATCTTTTCTTCTATCCTGGCACATAAGTATATTACATTAACGAAATTAATTAATACATGTGTGTTTTTTTATTATAAAGGCTTGACGTGGCAAATATAATAACATTAATTATTAAGGCAAAAATAGGAGTGTTAACGAGTCAAGCCGAGCTGAACTAAGTATTGAGCTTGCTCAGTTTGAACTTAATTACTCAAGCTCGGTTTGCGGTTTGAAGCTCGGACAAACATAAATTTTCAGCTCAAGCTCAACTCAAATTGGAAATTTAGAGCTTGGCTTGAACTCAAACTCAAATTGCAATAAGTGAATCATGTGCTTAAGCTTGAACTAAAAAAAATAATAAAATATATTTAAGTATAAAGTATATGAAGAATCACATATATTTAGATGCTTTTAGTATTAAATATTAATAAATATATTCCAACAAGTATTATGACTACACCTCAAGTAATTAATCTTAAGGCTACCTCAGCACTTGCCACCATGGCAATTGTTAGACCCCTAACTTGTCAGATGGGAAAAGGGGGTGGCTGCCCCCTTACTTGGTAGCGGACAACCAAGTTTGCTTGGGCGACGGACAACCTAAGTAGCCCCTTAGACATAGATAGATGCTAGAGTAGTGCGGGTGGTGTTCTAGACAAGCTACTCACCTTGTGGAGCAGGCTGAGTATGAGTCCTTGCGCAAGCGGGACTCTAGCAGCAAAGCTGGGCTTAGGGATAAATTCCTAAGGCGGACAAGATTCACTTATGTAGGATGGCTGCACTATTAGCTCAAGTAGGAGTCAAGGCAGCGGGTTCCCTGGACAGATAGGACTCTTGGAGGCAGTATGGTGTTGGACTTCTAGCGAAAGACGGATTCCCTTGCAGGTTTCCTGATTTGGGCTAGGGGTGGACTGCTTGTTGGGTTGAGAGTTGGTCAAGATGAGAACTCTTGTATAAGTGAGTTTTGTACTCCTAGTAACATAAGGACCGGCCAGTTCAGGCTGAGTCTATTAAAGGGGGAGAGCAAGGGCGGCCATGGCTGATTGGTGACAGATTTTTTCATGCATAGCGGACCAGGGAGCTTTCAGCCTAGTGGATCAGCCTTTGCCCTCTCCCTACCATTATATTTCGATGGACAAAAATATAGCTTGGGCGGAGACCCTTGCACCATGATAGACTTGTGTAGTGTTTATGCTGTTTGCTTGTGTTTCCCTTGTGCATACGAGTGGGAAGGGAAGAGAGTGGTTGCTGGTTGTGCGGCGCAGCCAGGCAATCACTTGTACGAACGCTAGGCAAAGATTTGCGTTCGTAAAAGCAATCCTGGTACAAACCACTGCACCTTGTGGATCCTAGTACAAGCCCTCAATGACACATCATGTATCCTGGGACTGTCCTCTCCTTGCCATCTTCTCCATCTACTTATTATTCTTTTGTTCTTTCCCTAAATAGGGAATGCATGTATCTATCTATATATGGGTGTACAAAAGCAATACAAACCATTCTTTTGCCATTTGTTATTATAGTATCGGAGCCCTTTGGCTAACGTCTTGATTCTTTTTTCCAACAGCGCACCAGCCTGTCTACCTTTCCTTTTTCCTCCCTTTCCTCCATTTTCTCCCTTTTCTGGTCACCCTCTCTAGTAGTAGTAGCCTCCTCATGCCCCGCCAGACCTCCCCCCCTCTCCCTTCACACAGTACCCCCTGCCCTTCTTCTCCCCCCTTCCTTCCCCCTTTTCGCTATCCCCGTTGGACCCCCTCCTTCATCTTCTCCCTGCGCTCCAACATCACTTTGTAGGCCCCTCTCTCTCCACTTCCTCGCCTCCTCACTGCCCTCCCCGTTGTTCTTCTTTCCCCCTACTCCAGAAAGTTCTCTTCTTTTCCCCTTGACTCCCCTTTGCTCATCGCTGCAATCTCGCCGGCGATCTATTCCAGTCCTCCTTGAGCTCCCTTACATCCAAACTACCATTCACAGCTCCCTCCATGGCCTCTCCCGACTGTTCCATGGCCACATCTGCCTTGGCCCCTAGCTTCCCCTCCCCCTGCCACCATTGGTGAGCTCTTTGCTTCTGTGCTGGCAGTGGTATGTTTCCTGAGCTCTCACCTTCCCCAGCTAGTCATGGTGTGTTGCGACTCTGCCACCTTCCTTATTTGGCAGACTCATGTTTGTAATCTTCTTGAGGGCTACGATGTGATGGGGTTTCTTGATGGCTACACCCTGTGTACTGACACTAGCGATCTTGCAGCTTGTTCCACGCCATCCAGTGGTGCTGCATCGACTGAGTGCTCCTCACCACTATCCTTGCCACCATCTCCCCTTCGTTGCTCGGCTACTTCATCGGCCTTGAGTCTGCCACCTCGCTTTGGGTCTCCACAACCCTTTGGGTCATCACCTCCTTTTGGGTTGCCACCGATGACCACTTCCTCTCCACCTCCCCGGCTCACATCCTCAACGTGAAGGAATGTCTCGCCGCCCACGTCCAAGGTGATGACGTACCTCCTGGCCTCAAAGCCTATGCCGATCAACTCGCTGTGGTGGGTGCTCCCATTTCGAATCTTGACCCCTTCCACAAGACGTTGAACGGCCTCTTTGGTGTGTACTTCATCTTCTCTGCCGCCCTCCATGCTCACGGCATCGCCATTCCCCTCCCGGTGCTTTGGATGCTTCTTCTTGTCGAGGAAGCTACACTCTCTCATGCTCTCGCTACCCCCATAGTGGGCTTGCCCTCGGTGACGACACTCGCTGCCCTCCATTCATGGTGCCCTTCTCTTCTAGCCAATGGCGCACTTGCTACCTCCTACGGAGCTGCCCCTGGCCCCGCCTATGGGCCCCTTCCTCCGGCCACTCCCAGCGTCACCACTGGTTCCTATGGGCCCCTCCTACTACCCTTGGTGTCTTCCAGACAGCTGCCTTTGCCGGCTCGGGGGCTGCCCTTGGTGGTCTGGTTGCTGCCTCCCATGCTGGGGGCCCGATCCTTGCCCTTACTACCCCCTATAGGGGGGTGGGGGGTGCTGCCCGGGATCTTCTCCCCTCTCCCCCCGCTGGCCGTGGGCCACCCGGCCCTCGCGGTGGCTCTCCTTGTGGCCTTTGGCGCTTGGTTCCTCGCGGCTGTGAGCCTCGACCCTTTGTCAAATTTGCGGTAGGACAAACCACTCTGCTAAGACATGTTGGGATCACTACTCCAGTGCTAGTGGCTTGACCTCCAGTGCACTCGCCATGTCCACCTGGGCATCCTCCTCCTTGGTGACTCCCGCCAAATGGCTCCTTGATAGTAGTGCCTTAGACCACGTGATGGCTGATCTTGGTAACCTCACCCTCCACGTGCTTCACCCGACATCCGACCATATCAACATCAGGAATAGTGCAGCTTTGCGCGTCTCATCCATGGGTCACACCATCCTTCATCTTGGCACCTCTAACCTTACTCTTAAAAATGTTTTACATACTCTGTTTATCTCTTATAATCTTCTTTCCATTCATAAACTCACTCTTCATAATAATTGTTCACTAACCTTTGATGCTTCTCATGCTACAATCTAAGACACTAGCTCTCGGTATATACTCTTTAGAGGACCATGACAACATAGTGTCTATCCAGTGTCTTCCACCATCGCCGTGTCTCCCACCACCTTGCTTGCTTCTGCCTCCTCCAACCTTTGGCATCATCAGCTCGGTCATCCGTCCCCCGCTGTTAATTTAGTTGCTTCTACTTTGTCACTTTCAATAAAAAAATGTCATCCTTAGATTGCAATAGTTGTCTTACTAGTAAAGAGTACAAAATCCCATTCCTGGTCACCAAAAAGAGCACCTCGTGCCCCCTTGAACTTGTCCACTTGGGGTCCCTTTCCGGTCACATTCTTTCTCGGCTTTCGCTACTACATGATTTTCGTAGATGAATTCTCCTGCTACAAATAGCTTTACCCCCTCAAACTTAAATCCGATGTCATCGAATGCTTCCAACTCTTCCATTCCATGGCCGAATGGACCTTCAAATACACCCTTACCCTCCACACCGACAATGGTGGTGAATACCTCAACTACCACCTCTCTTCCTACCTCTCCTCCCATGACATCTCCCACCAAACCTCATGCCCCCACATCCCCGAACAAAATGAAATTTCCGAAAGAAAACATCGACACATTATAGAAACTACCCTTGCCCTCTTCTCCCCCTACCCACTCCTATTTCAAACACCACTCGACTATTCCCACTTTAAAGATTTTGGTTGTCGTTGCTTCCCTTGGACCCGTCCCTACTCCTCCCATAAACTCTCCTCACGGGCCATCTCATGCATCTTTCTCAATTATTGCCCTACTAGCAAAGGATATTGTTGTAAGGACCCTCATCTTTAAACCGGTTTTGGTTTTCTTTAATTATTGATTATCGTGAGATTTACGCGTTTTCTGATCTTATTCGGTGATTTCGTAAATAAATAGTATTTGTGATAGTTTTTAACCAAAATTAACTTTAATATTAGTGATTTTAAGTGATTTTAAACCAAATGTGAATTTTTGAGATTTTTTGAAATTTTCACTATTTTTCCGAAAATTAGGGTTTTGGCGGGACCCCTGTGGGCCCCACCGTCAAAAATTTTATTTTTGGGACAAATGAACCTAGACATATACTTAAGGTCACACAAAAATTTTCAGAATTTTATTAGGCTTAATCAGTGCTTAAATTTGCAAAATAACTACTTTTAGCCTACTTTTCCTATTTATACCCCAAAACTTACCTATGCATACCCCAACCCTTACTATAAAAGGGCAAACCAGAGCTATTTCTATTTTTGGGAATAGGCTAAGGAAGGAGGGCAGGCCTAATCCCCACTTAGACCCGAATTAGAAGCCGATTAAGGTAAGCTTACTCTAATTAAGCACTAATCCTTGACTTTCTTTTTAATTTCTTCCAAATCTATCATTTCCCCTTGATTCAATTCGTTTTTGACCATCAAAAGCTACTGATTTGTGTTTTACTACAAACCCTAATATTCAAAATTCGATTTTTACTACCAACAAGCCCTAGATCTAAGATTTAATTAGGGATTTCTTGGGTAAATCGATTTCTATTAGAGTTTAATTCAAACTCATTGTGTTTTCAAGGATTTCAAGAAGGGTGACTCTTCAATCCGAGCTTAATCAAGTGCTGAGGTAATGGGTCTTCAAAATCTCTGTTTATCCATGGTAAAATTCTTCATTTTTGGCTTATTTCGAAATGGAGTTGCTTGATTTGGTGTGTTAATGGTAAGATCAGAAAATGGAATTATTTAATCCCGATTTCTTAGGGTTTTGTATTATTATGGTATGGTTTGATGTTCTGGAAGTCAAGAAGGACTTTTGATGATGATTAGGGTGTTAGATGTGGATTTGAAGTGTTATCAATGGTGTTTCGGTTTGAATTTGCGAAAGGAAGAAGATGAACTGTTCTACCTTGTTGGCGATCGAACGGCCCTTGTGGGCGATCGAACAGCAACACTGCCAGAATGACACTTTTCTAGTTCAGCCGATCGAACGGCCTGCTGGGCGATTGAACGGCAAAACGAGGAAATTCAAAATTTTGCGTGTAACCGATCGAACGGCCTGAAGGGCGTTCGATCGGCTACATAGTAAATTGTATGTTGTGTATATGATGTCTATTTTGATGATTCCACTTTAGCTTGCCAATTTTATATGAATATGGAGTGTTTTGAGCCATATTATGCCACTGAAAATGCATGCTGTCGAGGTTGTGAAGTTGGGATATATGCTTAGAGATTTATAAAATGGCTTAGGTTTTATGGCATGATGTTGGAATTGTCATCTTGAAATTGTGAATGGTTGATTTCCTATGGTTGAACATATTTTCAGTAGGACTACAACCTATTATTGGATTGATTTGTCATGATAGGGTATGGTTAGTTGGTGTGGATGTTGGTGAATGCCATGACTCAATGATGAAATGAGTGATGTTATATGTGTTTAGCCTTTGTGGTTGAGTTTTGAATTGAGATATGATTTCAACGATTTTTTTTCTATGATTTCCGCTGGAATTCATGTTTAGACGGTAATTCACATGTGTAGTGTGGTAGTGAGTTTATTTTCAAGCATGTTGACATGCATTGTGTGAGATGCTTCTACTAGTTACACACACATGTGGGGGTTAAATGATGATGTTGAAGCTTGATATTCTGATTATGAATGATGCATTAGGGGTTGATGAGAGCACTTATCATGGGTTAGGACTCATGTATGCTTTGCCCACGTATGTACCATGCTGCATGCATCATGAAAATGGATTTCCAATTGGGGTTTCATCGTGGTTAATCGAATTTGACCGATTGGATGTAATGTGATGAAATTGTGTGCCGGATTGATCGGTCGTGGATTAATCGCAAGTTGATTGGTCCGAAAGGACATATTTTGATTTGAGTTCCTGTGTGGAATGAGTGCACTACCCGGGTTGAGTCTTGTTAAATGGAATGATGTGGGGACGAGTTGTGTACTTGTCTTGCGGATTTTGAGGATGTTATTATGAGTGTCATCTGGACCCTGAGAATCCAGTGTGGTATGCTGTGTGCACCTTGCTACCACGTGTTGTAGGGTTCTCTGTGTGAGAACTCGGGCTCTTCCCTCCGCAGGAGATGTCCCTGGGCGAACACCCCTGCTCTAGATTCTCTGTGTGAGAATTGGACATCCTTGGCCAGGATCGTCCAGGGCGAGCAGCATTAGGGATTGACAACCCCAATCTTTCTTGAATTCTTGTGTAGAATTTTGGACTATGACACGCCTTCGTGGCCTTGTCTATGCTCCGGTCTGTGTGACATTATTGTGTGATTACTCCTTGATGGAGGTTGTGATGATATAATGCATGATGAAATATGTATGTTAGAGATACATTCATGCAGGTTGGTTATGATATAATGCACGTGGGAATATGTATGTTAGAGATACATCCATGCAGGTTGAATTATGCACTATGATGCTGTGTTAGGTGATATGTATATGTGATTAGAAAATGATGCACCATGTAAACCTTTGATCGGAATGATCTTATTACTATGCTATTGTGCTTTCGACGTTGATAGTGATACTAAAACCATTGCTGAGTTTGTTAAACTCACCCCTCTTTTGTGTTTTGATTTGGGGCTGTGTGGTGCGACACGCAGATGGATAGGATCGCGTCTTTGAGGAAAGGTCGGAGGTAGCTTGGGTGTGATGATGGAGATCGTTGTGTGACTCATCTTCTTTGGTTCTATGTTTTATGATTTGGACCTTTGTGTAGGGTTCTTTGTTTTGGACTTATGTCATGTTTTACAGTTGTGATGCTTATGACTCATTTTGAGCCGGTGTGGGCTTTAGTTAACTAAGCTTGCGGGTTTGAGAATTGTTGTTTACCTTGTGATAAGCAATACTCTTTATTTCCTTTTTATTTACTCTTGCTCAAAGGATTGTGTGCACTCCGTATTTTTGTTAATCGCCCGTGGTTAGGGTTAAGTCTTCCGCTAGATCGTTTCCCAATTTCATTTCGTCGCCCCGCAAGTGTGACCGGCCCTTGGACCGGGTTTGGCTCGGGTCGGGCATCGCCGGGGCGTGACAACTGTTGCCTTGACCCACTCTCCCATTGTGTCTACACTTCACACCATGTCTGCTTTAGAGAGGATGAGTTCCCCTACCAAGGCCACCCAACCCCCACAACCTTTACACCCCCTATCTCCCTTCCTCTTTCCATACCTCCACCCTCTTCCTCCACCCATACCCCCAACTCCCTCACACCCTCACCCTATACCCTTACCCCTCCCTCCCTCCCCTCCCCTACTCACTCCTCTCCCTCTCCCTCTCCCATTCCTCTCCCTCCCCACTCCTCTCACCCACACCTCCCTCCCCCCTCCTCACCCGATGATCACTTGTAGCAAAACTGAGATAATATGCCCTCATGTTTCATTATCTCTTCTCACTCTCTCCACTCCTCAAACCGAACCCCCTTCCTTCAAAATTGCTTCTTCTATTCTTGAATGGTGTGCCACTATAGATGCAGAGATCAAAGCCCTCCAAAACCAAGGCACTTGGAGCTTAGTGGTTGCCCCACCTTTCTCCAATGTCATTAGTTGCCAATAGACTTACAAAGTCAAATGCCATGCCAACAAGACCATCTCTCAGTATAAGGCCCACTTAGTTGCCAAAGGGTTTCTTCAAGAAGAAGGCCTCAACTACAATAAGACATTGAGTCCCATGGTCAAACCCTGCACAGTTCAGATTGTTCTTAGCCTCACCGTCTCCCACTCATGGCCTGTCAAGTAATTAGACATCTCCAATGCCTTCCTTCATGACACTATTACCAAAGAACTTTATATGGACCAACCTCCTGGTTACATTGATGTCACCCAGCCCAACCATGTTTGTCGCCTCTACAAAGCTCTTTATAGCCTCAAATAAGCCCCTTGAGCTTGGTACATTCACCTTTCCACTTATCTCCATCCCTTGCTTCACTTTTTGCCATGCCAACACCTCCATTTTCCTTCATACCCACGGTTCCCACATTACCATCCTTATCCTTTATGTTGATGACATCCTCATCACTGGCAACCATCCCCCCCACATTCACCAAGTCATCTCCGTCCTAAGCTCCACCTTTACCATTAAAGACATTGACGACCTCCACCACTTCCTTGGCATAGGAAGTCACCTACACCTCCAAAGGCCTCTTCCTCTCCCAACCCTAATATGCCCTTGATATCCTTGCCCATGCCTCCATGTCTCAATGCAAGGAATCCCCTACCCCACCACCTACGATTGACCTCCCCTTGACCCTCATGACTCACCCTTTCCTGACCCCTCCCACTACAAAAGGATTATTAGCGCCTTGCAATACCTCACCTCCACCCGTCTCGACCTTGCCATGTTATTAACTATGTATGTCAACATATGCATGACCCCTCTACTTCTCCCTACATGACCATCAAAAGAATCATTTGCTACCTCAAAGGTACCTTCACTCATGGGCTCCTCCTCTAACTCAACGACTTCACCCTATGTGCCTTCTCTAACTTTGATTGGGCCAGTAACCCCATTGATCACCGATCCATCTCCGGCTACTGCCTTTATCTGGGTCCCAACCCCATCCTATGGAAGTTTAAGAAATAGGATACATGGGCCTATTCCTCTGCTAAAGCTGAATACCGGGCTCTCTCTAGCACGACTACTAAGATTACCTGGGCCTACATGGTCCTCACCTTCCTTGGAGTGTCCATCCCCTCCACTCCCATTTTATGGTGCGACAACAAATAAACAATTTCTCTCTTGGCCAACCCCATGTTCCATGCCAGGACGAAGCATATCGAACTTGATTATCACTATGTTTGCGAGCAAGTTTTAGTCGGCAAGATGGAAGTCTGGCACAATCTCTCTGCTCAGCAGGTGACTGATGTCCTCACCAAGCCTCTCTCCATCAAGCAGTTCCAGAATTTACACTCCAAACTCATGGTTTTACCCCCACCGTGAGTTTGCTGGGGGATCTTAAGGCCACCTCAGCACTTGCCACCATGACAATCTTGGTACAAGCCACTGCCACCTTGTGGATCCTAGTACAAGCCCTCAATGACACATCATGTATCCTACGACTGTCCTCTCCTTACCATCTTCTCCATCCACTTGTCATTCTCTTATTATATCTCCTTCTTTTGTTCTTTCCCTAAATAGGGAATGCATATATCTATATATGGTTGTACAAAAGCAATACAAACTATTCTTTTTCCACTTGACTGACTATAGTCACTACGAAAAAAGAAAACTATGACAAATGAGTTTTAGTTACCGATGCTGTAAAAATACATCATTACCATTTTCTCTCTTTATGTACATATAATCACTAAAAAGATGTAGAAAATAGAAACTCATTTAGACAACATTACCATATACTTCTTAATAACTTCTTATCTTTACATGGTTTTAAATCACTTATAAAAAAGAATTGTACTTAAGCCTTAGTATACCTTAAAATTTTTTATGTATATATAAAAAGAAAAAATATTCTGTAAACTGAGGTTGGTCCCCATGTCATGCCTCAACTTTTGAAAGAATATATGATATAATGTTGACCCTCTATCCTATATTAACAGTTCCGTTTGGTTTTTAAATTCAACTAATTTTAGTTCATCTTAAAAACCAAATAGAGCTATTAATTTGGGATGGAAGGAGTATATTAATTTGACACCATGAGAGGGCCTAAATGCCAATGTATACTCAATCCTTCACACTGAGGGGAGAAAAGCCACTACCAACATGGATAGAGAAACAATTATCAACAAGGGCAAAAAGCATTGCTAGCTTGGGTAGAGAAACCATTGCCACCTTGGGTAGACAACACAAGCTGCAACGAATAGGGGAGTGCATGCCCAACAAAGTGGAAGTCATGAGCTGCAAATCCCTTGGACCTCAACCCATCTACTTGAAGAGCAGATGGGGCATGCCCAAGAGGACCAATGGCCACCAAAAACTCGCCATCATGACAAAAGATTTGCCTCATCTTCATAGAGATGGGTGGAGCTCACAAGACCAAAAGCTAAAGAACTGAAACCCACATGAATGAACATAACTTGATCCGTCCATCTACTAACGATCAAGAGAGGAGAGGCAAGGAGAGATGACAGAGGTGGGAGGCTAAAAAAAAAGCACATGAAGATGGTGTAGAGCGATGGTCTACACAAGCTTAATTAAAATAAAAAGATAATTAAAAATAATTGCAGATAAAATTAAAGCAAACTAACTTTCTTATTTCTATTCTCTGTCTTAATACAATTTATAGAAAAATATAGTAATCCTACTAAAAGAAGACAAACAAGACTAATCCTAACCAAAGTGGGAAATAGACTAATCTAGGAAAGTAAAATCAATATTCTAATTAAAATTCTAGTTTAATTAGGAACATAACATTCCACCACTACTTCTGCATTACCTTGCCTTCAAGGTGACTATTTTTCCAAGGGTTAAAACATTGGATGAATGTCATTAATTAGCATAACCAGATCAGCAGATTCAACAACATATATGAAGAGACTTGCATTAATGTTCATGAGTATATTTCTCATCACAATTGTAGCATAATCTATTTTTTTTGAGGAGCATCTATTTCAGCTTGCGTAAGCTTCTTGATCGGAATTGTGAGAGATGAAGAGGAAGAAACAGGGGATACGACAGTGGACGTAGAGGACGGACAAAAAGAGGAAATACGCCCATGTGAGCTATACACATAGTTTCTATTAAAGAAGTCTGAGGAAAAAGTTGCAATTTTATTTTAATCTCAAACATAAGACCTGCTTTGAAGATATCGATTAGGGCATGCTCAGGCTAACTATGCATGCAGGTGCTTGAACTCATCCTGATAGCCCTAGACTGATCCCCGTTGGTGAAACCTGAAGTAATAAATTGTTAAAATTTTGATAGAGAGTTTGACCGAAATGGAGGAGAAGAGCTTGCAACAAGTTGGGGTAGCCAGTAGTAAAATAGTAAGGGACCATGAGCGTAGGGTGAAAAATTTTAAAATATCAATCTTTTTTCCATTTTAGGGGTATTGAGCGTATGTTGAGAGTGAAATAGCAGCATTCTTGCAACAAATCTCTTATTGCTTTCCTCGCTAGCCAATATTAATCTCTTATTGCTTTCCTCGCTAAGCCAATATTGCCTCCCACGTGGTATCTTAAGCATTATAGATACTTGATATGCATGTTTAGGGGTTTCTTACCACTTGAATATTATAAATCTATTACTTTTTTTTGCTAAATAACAAAAATCTATTACCTACAAACTTCGATTCACCCTTTTTTAATATACTTGATTATTTTTTGGTTCTATTTGACACTTAATAACATTGATTTGACTAATGAAAATAATAATATGTTCATAAAGCCTAATGCTTTCAAGTCGTTCTACAGTATACTAATATACTTTATATATATATATATATATATATATATATATATATATATATATATATATATATATATATATATATGAAAAAGTTTATATGAGCCCGAGCTCATATAAATCTATGTGAGCCCGGGCTCTATGGGCCATTAGATTTACATCCGGTGACCCATAATACTCATGGGTTTAACCAATGAATATAACCCATGAGTATTACGAGCCACCGGATTTAAATCCGTTGGCCCATAGAGCCCGGGCTCACGTAGGATTATATGAGCCCGGGCTCATATAAACGGGTCTCATATATATATATTTCAATTATCCACTCTTCAATTATTTTTTAATCATAACTATAGTGTACACCATTTAACTTCAATGTGGGTTAACCCATAGTCAAATTCTATTTTAATATACAAAACACTTTCGGTTCTATTTGATACTAATTTCTCTTTTTAACAAAATCCATTTGACTAGTGAGAATATTCATATAGATCCGAGGGTGCACGTTAAGAGAAGGGGCAGGTTAGTGTAAATTGCTCGTCTACATGGGTAAAATGCTCCATTGGATCAAAATCGATAGGGCGTAAATCCTGACTTACACATGATCCCAAACTCATATATAAACAAGACTCATTCACAAAACCAAATCCTTTTGTATTATCTACTTAAAATCAATGTTTTAAAAACCGGCCCGGACCCCGACCCGGATTAGTGACTGGGCTGGGTCGACCCGGTTGAACCGTGGGTCGACCCGGGTTGACCCAGAAGATGACGTCATCACCTAAACAAATTTTACTAATTTCCGTGACAACCCAACATCAAAAAATATATTCATCTGAGTCAAAAACTATCACTTCACAGTTCATGCCGTCCATTGCTTGAAGCAAAAAAATTTCCCAATTCCACAGCGGAAGGTGGACACATTTAAAGTATACCAAAACTTTCAACCATTAACGCAACATGAATTCTACTTATTTAAAATAATCCATAAATATAATACTTTGATGATACCTCAGAGTCCTCCATTTTCCTTAGTGGTGGAGCAGACTGACCTCATTCCATTCTGCAATGTCAAGCAAACTACACCGAAATATCCACACAACCTTCGACCTCAGCAAACTACACTAGTAAAGAAGAGCAAAGTCACCAGGCAAAACCATAAGCCATCATCTTCGCCATCACCAATTCCTCTCTCCTTCCGTTCCCACCTACTCCCTTGGAAAGAAGGCCTTTCCATAATTCCATTTCGTTGATAGTAAGTCAATTTCCTCCCAAGCGCCGGGTTTTTCAATTTCACCAACAACTTCGTAGGGGCGGTCGGCACATCCCTCCTAAACCTTTTGTATTCTGAAGCAGAATTCACTGCTTCCGCTTGGATGGAAACGTACAACCGGGCTACTGGGTTTTGCTATGACCATACCTCGGAGTCCATAGCGAGCGGTGATGGGTCTTTCGGCATTCTGAACATCTTTGTCCACTATGCCAGGAATATTCACAACATTTGTATCTACGACAACTGTCTATGCCAAGTTCTCCCTGACTTGCAGCCCGAACGAGACCCTCTCGACCACAATTGTGGCTGGTGGTGGCAAAAACCCAGAGTTCAAAATGAAAATAACCCACCATGATGCTGTGCTCAAATGCGAAATCTGGATGCTCAGCCGGGCCAGAAATTTCTTGGAAGATCAGTTGTTGGGTTTGTTCAGAACGTGGAGAGGAAGCATTGCCGGATTTTAGCCGGAGAAGAATTCCAGCCGCCGGCCCAAATCGCCCCCAAATCGTATCCAAATCGCCCCAACCAGCTTTCAGGTCATGGACGGCGACAAGGCAGAGGTGGCTCCGGCCGGATTGTGGAGAAGATGAATCACCGGAGAAGATGCCGCTCATAGTCGCCCTCAGTCCAGACTCCCGACTCCGAACTCCTCCAGAGTCTGGCAAAATCCCGATTGCGATCGAGGAATCGATCGCGATCTGTAAATTTTTTTTTTAGAACCGGACCGGACCGGAACACCGGTTAACCGGTTCAACCGGCCGGGTCCGGGTTAAATCGACCCGGGAATCAAGCTGAACCGGACCGTTTTTTATGACGGGTCCGGTTGAACCCGGTCGGACCGGCCGGTCCGGTCCGGTTTTTAAAACACTGCTTAAAATAAATGACCCTATTTAACGACCAGCTCCTAATAACATCAACTATCCAATACAAGTATATTAATGAACTATATCAAGTCAAGAGTTCATCAGAACAACATAGCAGAACAGCAAATGATGCAAATCAAAAGCCGTGCCACGCAACGAGTACGTTTTAATTACTCTAAACAGTGGTCTTCTTCCTGGGAACGATGACGGCTTTCAGAGGCTTCTTCATCACAATGGTAAATTCCTGCTTCTCCGCAAGGTCCACCTCCGCCCCATCTTTGGCCTTCCACTCGAACTCCCTCACCAGATTGGCCACGAACAACTCCAGATGCAGCATCGCCAGCCCCATCCCAGGGCATATCCTCCGCCCGGCCCCGAACGGCATCATCTTGATCTCCCTCGTCCCCGTTATGTCTACCGCCTCCTCCGCATTCAAGAACCGCTCCGGTCTGAACTCCATGGGTTCCTCCCAAACCCTCCCGTCCCGACCCATCTCCGCCACTGCGAAATTCACCGTCGCCTCCTTAGGTATCACGTATCCATTGATCTCTACCTCCTCCTTTACTGCGTGCGGTAGCACGAAGTGCCCCGGCGGGTGGCGGCGCAGAGTCTCCATCACCACTGCCTTCAGGTACTTCATCTTCGGTAAATCCTCCTCGCTCACAAACTCCGAGCTCGCCCCCCCTTCTCTTTCTTTCATTACGGAATCGATCTCCTTCGCCAATTTCTCTTGTATCTCCGGGTGCTTCACCAAACTCGCCATGACCCATTGCAGGGTGGTGGACGTAGTGTCGGTCCCGCCGTTGAGGAACTCGGAACATAGGCTCATCATCTCATCCTCGGTCAGCTTTCGCCCTCCTTCCTCCGGCAACTGCAGCTCCAAGAGCGAGTCCACATACGAGAAAACAAAACTCTCGTCGTCTTCCTCATCTTCCTCATTCTTTTTCATCTTCTTTTCCATCCGAGCCTTAATCAGGGGAACGAAAAGCTCCGCCTGCCTTCTTCGGATGGCCAGCAACTCGTTCCACCTCTTGCGAAACACAAATTTTCCGATTCTGGGTAGGAAAGTAAATATGTTGTATCGAATAAAATTTAATAGATACTGCCTCTGCGACTCACCGATGTCCCTGACCAGCTTATCATCGAGCTTCTTCCCGAAGCACATGAGCAGCAGCAGGCAGAACATAGCGTACTGGAAGCTCTCCACGACACGGATGCTGCCGGCCGTTTCCGACTCGGTGGCGAGCTTGCGGAGGAGGAGACCGATGACCCAATTGCGGGCCTTGGCGTAGGATTTGACCCGGGAAGGGTGGAGGATCTCGGACATAAGGTTGCGGCGGAGAAGGCGCCAGAGGGGCCCGTAGGCGGCGGAGCTGATGTTGTGCTGGTTGGAAGTAATGATCCGGCCGGCGGGGGTGGCGGGGGGACGGTCGGCGAAGGCAGCGCCGCTGGCGATGAGGGCTTGGTGGGCCAAGGCGTGGTCGGTGATGAAGATGGCGGTTCGGGGGCCGATGCGGAGGGTGAGGATGGGCCCGTAGACGGGCCGCAGCTGCCGGAGTATGGGCTCGATATCGAAGAGCGATTTTCGCAGCCATAGGAGGTTGCCGACGGGCCAAAGCCCACGCGGCCCAGGAGGCAGCTTTCTCCGACTGGGCTTGCCGGAGAAAAAATAGGCTAGGGCCGCAGAGAAGAGGATAGTCAGGAGGAGGAGAGCCCACGTCTCCATGGAGACGAGAGGCAGAGAGTGACAGAGAAGGCGATAAGGAAGAACCGGCGGAGGAAATGGAAGACGATACACAAATCGTTGATATACTCTCGTGAGGACCTTTATATGACATAAATAATAGGATGTTATTTCATTTGGTCTTGGGCCACGAAACTTCCGCCGTCACTTTCGCCTCTCTATTTCGGATTAGGGTTAAAATTGGGCTTAGGCCCACTAATCTATTTTCAGGCCCTTACATTTAGGTGGGCTTTCCAAAAGTTCAAATTTAACCTACCCAGCCCCCTAAGCTGCCTTAAGCGGGCTTGAAACTTTTAGGTTTGTTATGTTTGGGCTAAATTTTGAATAGGTCACCCCAATAATCTCCTCATTCACTATGAATTTATAAGTAAAACAGCATATTGAGGGATTATTGATTATTGGGTGCATATAGACCCATTCATATTTTTATGGGCCAAGAAGGGTCAGACTAGCAGGACGAGATATAGAACTTTTCACCCTAGTTTTGATCATCTTTAGGACAGTAATAATTCTTATATGGGCAAATGCCCCATGTGGAAAAATGGTGTACTTTCTAACCCTCAAAGTTCACCAATCCGTTTTGTTCACTGAGAATTTTTTTGATTGGAAAAGTTTTTCACAAGTACGTATACTTATAACAAAAACACATTTTTTCATCTACGGTGTACACACAACAACATAGATAAAAAATAAAGAAACAGGTCACAACAAAAATTAAATTTATAGAGAGAACTCTATGACAAAGACAGTAAACTACTTCTGTTGTAAAGGACTTCAAACTCAAAATGGAAATCTTTGAAACGTCGACAAATATTTGAATGTTGTGCTGATAGATAGTTGGGTTCTATGACCAACTTTCAGGTAGCCCGAGCTCAAGCACAAATAACGTGGGTGTTTATTTTAAAGGCTTAATTCTATCGGAGTCTCGTTAGTATGACTTTGGGCTCACATTGAGGGCTCATAGATCATCGAATTTTGATCTAATGAGGGACATTACTCAGAGACAAATAAGTTTTTTCTTGCATCAGCGGATCATCTAAGAGTCATTGATGCCTAGGTTCAGGCATACACACGTAAACTCCAGATCATATCAATTTTTTCCTTCATCTATTCTAAATTTGGTGAATATTAAGCTGGTGTATGTGATAAGGGCACAACTAGGCATTCCTCGGCAGACTTCAGCTAGAGTGAGACACTCACCAAAATTCTCTCTGATAATGAGGCCAATGTAAGGAACATATATAAGTTCTTGATAATTGAGATCGACGGTATACACACTTAAGCATGTTAGCATCAATACCACTAACGTTAATGTGTGTGTTGATCTCAAAGATGAAGGGCTCTATAAATTCTTTAAGCAAGGCTCGTTGTCAAAGTGGATGAATTCTTCCTCTTCACCTAAAACCAATCATGTAGGATTGTTTTGGGAAGTTATTTTTGGTATAACAAAACATCTACTGCTGTTGATTTCGCCCAACACATTTCTATCCTAGCTACTCTTGATATTTTACTTAGGCCTTATAGCTGAGGACAAAATTCGCTGCTGAGCTTGTCCGGATGGTCTCAAACTCCCAGTGTCAAATCTGATGAACAAGTTGTAACCCATTTCTCTATTGCGAGGCCAACTATTGTCATATTAATAAAAATGGCCATGAGGTTAAGAGGAATCAAGATATGGAAGGCAGCTTTAGGTGTCTAATGCTGTATTTTCCATTCAGTATGTGATTCATTATTTTGCCCTCATCCTCTTTATGCTCATAAAATAGCTAATGGTGTATGAGTTCGAGTTGCCTTGCTTCTAATGGAGCTCTACAAAGTAGTCTACACAAATCTGTTCAGCCTTTTACCCATTTTTAGTAGACAAGGAGGTAAGGGGAACTATGCCGTGTCTACGTCTACTAGTGAAGAACATACAAGAGAGTTGATGTTAACTCTCACACATAATTTTTAATAACAGATTGAAAATTAGGAGCATTTATAACTATTTCCTTAATGAAGAAAAGTCCTTAAAGCCAGTCTTTTAATAACCGGGTTGGCTTCACAGACAAGTTCTTTTGGTTACTCTATAAATTTATAGTGAAAATAGGCAGTCGACCCAGAAAAACTCGGATCCATCACCATTTCAGGTCGGGTTGATTTTAAAACCCTTGTTTGAAGGTATGTACAAATCTTTACTACAAAAGATTCTAAATGGATGACTTAATTAGTGAAACACTAATAACTAATGAAGGTTTGTCCATGCTAATGACTCTAGGCACTTTCCATAAAAGTGCTTGACTAGCGTAGTAGATAATTTTTGAACGTTGATATTACCTGTAATCCATACTACTCTAAAGAGGGAAGCTTAGTTTGATTTTTTTGTCCTAAAAGGACGTGGTTTGATCATCTTTACCACAAATACCTCGAAGTTATTTCATTAACTCCTCATTAGTTTTAAAACATGCTTAATCATTATGGTCAAAATTGAGATATTGAAATTACTTCACACTTTCAAGTGGGCTGCCCAAAATATCCCTTATGTTTTAATGTTAAATATGCATGCAAAATAGACATGAATTTACTATCTTCTTGGGGGCCATGATAGTAATTTCTTAATATAAAAGAATAAATTGTAGTCTAGTACCCAAAAAATCCTAACAACAAAATTCTTGTAATGTGGGACATCAATAGATCATCTACGTGTTGGCGACCACATCATTGACATGAAAATGGTTCAATTATGCAAAAATCGTGGGTAGTTATGCTACTATGGGCTAATGGGGTGTGTTATACTCCTTAAAAAGGGCGAGTTTTAGTAGAATCTAAATTCTATTTAATCTAAAAGAATCCAAAGAGCTCGGGGAGAGTGGGAGTTCATAGCCAAGTTCATCAAGAGGAGTTCCAACGGGTAAAACATTGTTAGAGTGCACACCAACATCTAGCATGAGAGGACTGTTGGGTAGATGGAGAATTATTTGGCTAATCCTTTAAATTAGACGTAGGATGGACTAATTGTAGCGATCCACAATTTTGTCAAAAATTAGAATTTAAAAGTTTTGTGCTCATAAGCGGGTTTTGGGCCCATTAACCTTTTTTTGTAAGTTTGAACCATTTTGAGATCAATTTGTTTAAAGGAGCTGTAAGATTTTTGGTAGGGTTATGATAAACAAATGCATCCAACCCAAGAATGCGTAAATCAGACACTGAGATTATATGCTATGACCTCGAGAAGCATGTTGGGTGGGGCCCACTTTAAATTTTCGAGATAAGTTTCCCTTGCATTGTCTTGGCTAGTTGATACGAGCGCAATAGTATAAAGAATTAATGAATTTGACCTTTTGAAAATTAAAAATTAAATTTAAAATAAAAACAAAAAAATTATAAAAATAATTTTTACGTTAGCACCATGTCATGTGTTGATGCAAGTGCACTGACGTGTCATGCATTAGACAATGCAAACATGCGTCACAGGTGTCAGGCAATGCTTGAGTGGGCACTGTTGTGCGCCAGACTTAGGGCTGCCAACGGTACTTGTTCTACTGTCTGTACCTTACTGTTAAGAAGTTAAATGACATGGTTAAATTTATTTGACAGGTAAATAAGAGGGTAATTTTATCTTACCATTATCTAAATGGAAGGTAATGAAAAATGTTCTTCTATACTCATTTATCTATTACCCGTTTATCATATATATATGTATACCCATTAATTTTAAGTGGTTTAATTTCAAAAGAGATTGACTTATGGTATTTTACAATAATTTACTTGTCATGATTCACCATTCATTATAGTTGTTACTTGGAAGATGATTTGCTCTTTCTAGCATTTCATATCTAATTGTATTTTTTTGATAAAAAAATATCCATTTGTAATTTACATTTTATATTATCTTAAACTCACTTTGCTTTAATGTTTCCCATTTGGTTGCTTTGTTTAATTTCTCTAGTGTCATTATGTTAGGGTTCATTTTTAATTATATGTGCTAGAATCTTATCTAGCTACATAGATACTATACAAAATGTTTTTGTAGCTCTCAGGTTAGTTTAGATTATGTTTTGATAACTCAAACACAAGTATTTTTTGTTTTTGATAATTAAACTTATGGAGTATTTTTTTGTGCAAGGAAATGATTGGTAGGTTTGGAGAAGGGTTGCTGAGCTAGATCTATTATGCTTGAGGCTAGACTCAAGTTAGCTTACATCAAAGCTCGAACTTGGGCTAATAGAACCAAATTCTTGTTTGGCTCATCTCGAACTAGCTTGGTTTGAGTGTTGGCTGGTTTAACTTTAAATGAGTAGTGTAGATGGTTTATTTTAAGATTTATTATATATTGGTTAGAATAATGATTATGTTACAAATCATGTTTATATATGAGATTGTAAAATTTAGAATAATGATTTAATTATTGAAATAGGTTAAAATCAACAAGTTTTGAATGACCAACAAGTTTAAGTGAAATTTTGAATGAAATGTAGGGGGACTCTTTTAAGTTTTTTTAGATGATGATGTCATCATCTAGTCAACCTGAATTGACCCAGCCCAACCACTAATCTGGGTTAGTGTTCGGGCTTGGTTTAAAACATTGTTTGAAAGAGACACTATTGGATGATGCACATCATTGCATGTGGTCTCATTCTTCCTTGCAAGACACATTTGAAGATAGCTAGCTATGAAAAGGCAATTGTCATTATTCTCACGTTTGGGAATATTTTAAACAAGCAATGGATGAATGTTTTAGAGTTGGACTCATATAATAGGAAATAATTAGTAGAAAAAAAAGTAGTTTTATTAGGTATATATGCCTAATAGATATGTCCATTTATGTTTCATGATTAATAATTATAATTTATTTGTAACAACTATAAACAACAATAGTAATGATGTTAGTTTTTTACCTTAGTAATATTTGATGAAGTGAATAAAAATATTTATTTTAATCTTTTTTAGCACAACTAAAAAAATACAATTGATAATGGTTATCCGATTAACCGACCGATTAATAGTGGAAGGAATGGTTATGAAAGTGCATGTACCATTTACTGAATGAAACAATTATGGATAAAGATTTAAGAAATGGTTGTAGTAATGGAATATGTTATACCTAACCATATTGTTCCATTGGCAGCCCTAGCTAGACCACATGGCAATCATCTAGCAGCCTCGCCCCTCTATAAATATGGTACAAGTTTTCCATTTTAACAAGGCCATTTTCCCTCTTCTTTCTCTCTGATTTTTTGCCTGTCTTCAGAACTTCTCTCATTTGTTTCGAAGTTGTTTTTAACCCATTTTAGCATGTTGAAGGGATGAACTTAGCTAAATCGATGGTGCTCTACGCCGTGGGAGGGTCCGTTTCTTGATATGAGCTTTCTAGAGGGAGAAAATGTCCCACGGTAAAGGAAAGTGTTGTCTGTTGCCTTTGGGTCACACAAAGAGAGAAACATCTTAGTGAAAGGGGAGGTTCTATCACCCGCCTTTGAGCCGTAAAGAGAGAAGCATCCCAGGGTAAGGGGATGATCTGCCTACCGCCTTCTAGTTGCACAAAAAGAGAAATATTTTGGGGTAAGGGGAGGTTTTGTTCGCCACCTTTGGGCTGCAAAGATAAAAATGTCTCTAGGGAAGAGAAGGGCTTGTTCACTGCCTTTGGGCCATAATGGGAGAAATGTACTATAGTAAGGGGAGACTATGCTAGCTGTCTTCAAATGTCAAAGGGAGAATGTCCTTAAGGATGGGAAGGCTCTTACTACCACTACCTCTAGAAATCTAGAAATCTAAGTGGAGTAAGCGTTTATAACTATAATATTAATGCATACTTATTTAAATAATTGCAAATTTTTCTTAAGAAATTGACTTATACAAATGCATGCTAAGAATGGAGAACGTCTATAAGGAAGGGGAGGCTCTGACCGCCACTACCTCCATAAATCTAAGGGGAGTAAACATTTATGACTTTTTGATTCTAATGCATACTTATGTAAATAAATGCATATATTTCTTAAGTAGTTGACTTATACGAACACATGTTATGAATGCTTAAAAATGATACTGAATGACTTATGATTGATTGATGAGTTTTTTTTTATCTATTTTGGGTATTTGGCTTTGTGACTTTTGAATTATTATTTAAATGATATTTTGAATGATCGAATTTGAATGGTAGTTATTTGGTATAAAACCCAAAAGCTATTGTAGTTATGACTCATAGATACCGCCTATTGAAGCATATGGTATGCTCATAAATTGGGATATTGTGGGAATATCTCTTTCAATTAGATCCTGTTGCCCCATGAGTACGAGTATTTGTTGCTTTGGTATGGGTGGCGGGTGGTTATTTGGTATAAAGCCCAAAAATTATCAATTAAGGAGACTTACCTATTAAGGCATGTGGCGTGCCCAATGAAATGGGATATCATGGGAAGATCTCTTTTATTTTGTTCTTGCTACCCCACAAGCACAAGTATATGTTGCTTCAGTATGAGCGATATTCTATGAATGGTGATTTATATGATTTTGAATAATTTATTGGATTATATTTATGAATGAATTAACTAATTTATTAGATTCTGTGAATGATTACTTATCTAATTCCGTGATTTATTAATAGAATTTTGTGAATGAATGATTTGTGTGATTTGTCAATGCTTTTGTTATTCTAAGTTGAATGATATATGAATGCACACTAAAAATACTTAAGCATTGCTTATATGATGCTATGCTTGTTAATAGGTCTTAGTTATTAGGTAAAACTATGTCTAGATCTGTTCTTGTTGGAATAATATTAGATATGTTATCTAATAAGTACGTAGTCAACAACATCCTATGATGTTGGCCCAATCCAAGAAATAATAAAATTAATCTTTTATTATTTTCAAAATCAGTGCTCGAGGATTGCTACAACTCTTGCATATAGATGAGGATCTTAGTGTTTGAAAGAATTTTATTTTGGTAATTTATGAACCCCAGGTCGGGTTTTGCCCTTGAATTTTAGGCTCTTGCAGACCTAGGGTGTTACACTAATCTCAACCTATAGTTTTAGGATTTCATGTAATCAAGATATATTTATGTATTAATTTGTCATGTGGTATGATTCAATGCAATATGATGCAAATGTGTCATAAATCCTTTCTCAAAATTTTGGGCAAATTATTGGTGTAATTTCAATTATTTTCATTCCAATAACGTTCATATCATGTTTTACAAATAATTTTCTATTTTTTTGGGGTATTGGAGGGGTTTTAACCCATTGTGAGAACTATTATGATCTACTATAATCATTAACACCAATACCAATGTGCCAATAATTAGAAGACAACTATTCCCTGCACCAATTTGGTGATGACATGTCATTGCAGTGAATAATGGGCAACAATAGAGGGTCCAATGTGTCCGTGGAGACGTTGATAACCAAGGCTAAACAAGCCTTTTGAATGTTAGTAGGTGCCGATGGCCATTGGTACTGACATCGACATGCCAGTGTGAGGACTGATGGTGGTTTAGTCTACATTTGTGAAAGTGTTCCTTTTTGGGGCCATTTGTTGGTAAGTGAAGAATGCTCTAATTGTAATGCCCTAGAATTTCAAAGTTTTAAAAATTTAAACGTTTGGGCCCATAAGCGAATTTAGGACCAAATAGCCATTTTCTTATAATAAGAATATTTTGAGCATAATTTGTTCGAAGAAGCTTTAAGGTTGTTTGTAGGGCTCTAAGAGATGAACGCATTGAGCCTAAGAACGTTTTAAATGGACAACAGGATGGTAGGCTATGGCCTTGAGAAGTGTGTCATAGGCTAGACCCACTTTAATTTTGTAGTTGTCTTATTTTAAAGGGTTCATTCAATTCCAAATTTGGGGTAGAAAGTTTCACCTGTTTGAAGTTTAAATTTTGTTTTTAATTAGGAAAAAAAAGGCATTAGCAGTGCTGAGGCTGCTGCTGATGTTGTAGGCCATGTCACATGGCTTGCAAATGGCAGGACTAGGCCTGCGTGCGTCAGCTGATGCATGAGTAGTGCATCAGTGTTGATACACAATGACTTTGTATCCATTGGATGCGTGCCACATGGCATGCATCCAACAACACCATTTGTCACCCGATTTCTTCTCTCCTATTTAAGGGGGAGGGGGGATGATTTTCCTTTCATACCATTTCTTCTCTCCTCTATTTGATAACTTTTGACTCCTAGTTTTACGCCATTTCTCGCCCGATTCTCTTCGTTCAATAACTGATCTTAGCTAATTCAAGGGCGCTTTGCGTTGTAGTCTATTTTTCAAGTTAAGTACTCTAAAGGGGGAAACAACCCATGGTAAGGGGAGGCTTCGTCCACTGCTTTCTGGCCGCAACGAGGAAACATCCTAGTTTAAGGGGAAACTTTGTCCGTTGCTTCTGAGTTTGGAAGGAGAATTTGTCCCAATGCAAGGGAAGTTTTCGGCTGCTTCTAAGCTCAGAAGGAGATTTTGTTCAGGTGCAAGGGGAGGTTCTGCTCACTAGTGTTTTAAGAACCAAACCAGACCGGTCGGTCGAACTGGGTTTAACTAGACTAGGCTGATAAACCGAGCCGGTTCATCCGATTCAACAGTTTATATTGACCCGGTTGGGTCAATACAACCCGGCTGGTTGAGTCGGTGACCTGTTGACCAAGGTCAAACCAGTTCAACGTTTTGACAAAAAATATTTTCATTTTTAACAGGATTCAAACTTATGCTCTCATTGAACATACACAATACCTAACCACTGGGCTACATTAGTTTTACTTCATATATGTTACACAGCTATTTTATTTAATGCATTCTTATGTACTTTGTAATGCTACCAAAAACATTTTTTCCAAGAAGGGATTTGAACCCAGAACATCACACAACTGCTCTTCCGCCTTTACCACCTGAGTTGCAAAGGATTTTGTGTAAGATTTTTACGTAACTTTATATTTAATGTAATATATATGGCTGGGCCGACACACTGTTGAACCTAGTTGACTTGGCCCGGTGACCATTCTGGATCGATGTCCGGGCTGGATTTTAAAACATTGCAACCCGCCATTCTTAAACATGAGAACAAGATAAGGAATAAAGGGTAGGTAGCTTTAACCTCTAATTCTGTACTACGACTAGGCAGTATAATTTCGTAATAATTTTTTAAAAGATCATTTCGAAAAAGGGTATTATTAGGGGTCTAAAATAATAGCTTCTTGTATACCTCTTAGTAGACTTTCATTGTGCTACGAACTTTAAAATATTATTATTAGAATGATATTTATAAATGACTTTGATTGAATTTGAAGGGTAGTTATTTGGTATAAAGTTCGAAAAACTATCATTGGTTTTGAAGGGTAGCTATTTGGTATAAAGCCAAAAAGCTTTCAGAGTTACGACTCCTAGGTATTGACTATTAAGGCATATGACACTCCCATGAAATGAAATATCGTAGGAAGATCTCTTTTATTATAATCCTGTTGCCTATGAACATGAGTGTATGTCACTTCGGTATCAGCGGCATTCTATGAATGATGTTTTATATAACTTTAAATTATTTATTGAATTTTACTTATGAACGATATATCCGATTTTATCAAATTCTATGAAGGACTGTTTTATTTGACTTTTGTATAAGAAGTACATGTGGATTCTGTTAATCGGTAATCATATTTTAAATTGACTTTCGAGTATGAACTATTAGAAGAATGTTTTATATGTCTTAGATTATGTTTTACGTTATAGAATGTTAATAGAATTTAACTATACCTATTGAGTATAAATATACTCACCCACCCCCATACCTTGTAGGTATAAATGAAGGATATGATTTTAATGAAGATAGCTAGTAGACTATGTTGTGGATTTATTTTTACAAGTTCTTTTGATACATAATATTTATGTATTTTTACTCCACTTTATTTTTTTTAAGGCACATTGAGCCTTGCTTTGTTTGTTATGTAAATTTTATAATTATGTAAATTAATAAAAGGTTACTCTTCTATACACATTTGATCTTGCCCTCCTTGTAATTATAAATTGATGGAACTCCGACTTTTAAGTTATTCAAAAAATTGGGGCACTAAACCAATAGACTTTACTTACATAAATAACGTAAGTGAATGTTGGAACACATGATAAAAGATGTGAAGAGAATAAGTGAACCTTAGGTTTGCCCAAACCAAGAGAGTAGAGATCTTAATATGATATTATTTGACACATAAGGTCATGGGTGCCTAGTGTCCTTGTTGGTTCATTTCGATAAAGGGTCATTTCGGTTTCATTGAGAAATTTTTTTTAGAAATTTTGGTAGTATAAATAAAATAATATAAAGATGAATATTTACTAATATATATGTAATAATTTAAATAAGAAACACAAAAGTAAAATTAGTTGAAATATCTTATGTACTAGATGCCCTGTGGCCCCATCCCCGTAGGCCTTTAAAGAAAATAAAACTACATTTAGTGAAGTTGAGTTTTATAGTGTTGCATCAAGACCTAGCTTAACGAATAGTAAGGAACAAGATCCTTTGTCCTAGGACAATGATATTCCTTCCTATTCCATACCTCAACTAAACCATCGATTCGTCGTATCTCATAAGTTAGAATAATAATAGAAATTATGAAGTCATATAAAATTAAAATAAGATCTTCTCATGGCTTCAGCATATGTATTAAACTATGTTCTCACGTTTTAATATTGGGATGTGTAACACATTGCAAACATTGGGATATTGTAGCATAGGCTGATTATGACCCATCAGACAAAAGGGAGGCTGATTGCTATCCATCGTACAAACCAATAGAAGACAACAAAGGGAGCAAAGCGCAGAAGACAGAAGAAAACGAAGATAGCACAGAGCAAAGAGAGCATAATAAAAAAGACAACTCAAGGTGCAAATAAGCAAATCAGTAGGGCACAGCGAAGAAGTAAAGCACAGAAGATTGAGCCTGAAGTTTCGACGCACCGAAATTTATGAGAAATATACGAAAATTACAAAATTTTGCTGTTATGTGTTTTTTCACTGTAGCAATTGGGAATCTGGGATGCAAGGGCAGGAAATTTTTTTCTAGAAGGTCATTGTTTCTTTTACCGGCTGTTTTAGGAGGAGAGAGCCGAACCAAATCAAATCAAGAAAAAAAAATCCTCATCTCGTGGTTACTGTAGTAACAAAGGTTAAAGGCTACACTGTGTTACTGTAGTAGTAATGTAGCTACAAGTGGGGATTTTGTGGACAGAGAATTTAAAGGGGCGGTTCTTATTTTCTTTTATTTATCCCTTTAATCTCTATTGATTCAATGCTTAATCTTGTGTTCTCTATGGTCATGTGGTTCCAAACACGCTTGACTAAGGCATTATGAACTACTAATCAAGCATGCTATTAGCTCCTAAACTCAAGTTCTGATTTTTTTAATTCAAGTGTATTAATCTCTTTAAACATACATTATGAGTTTTCTTTTAATTATTGTGCAAAACACATTTTTTTAGATAACTTGTGACAACCACTATTTTAATATGACATAATAATTATAATAATTTTATCTTCTCTGCGTAGTTATCACACACATGACCTAATGTGACGGCCGTTTGGTGCAAAACAAATGCAAAATACTTGCACATACATGATCAATATAGCATAAGATAGAGTCATTGCACAGCTGAAAACATATATCATTACAACATAATAAAATTACAGATTCAGCAAAACATAATATATTTACATAAGCTAAGGATCATTGTGAGTAGAGCGATAGTTATACACAATTTATAAATCTCTAGGAACATTGTGCCTTTAAACACCAGTTACATAAATAATTTCAAAAGATGTTGATTACATCAACTAGATAAATTATTCAAAATCTCTTCCGCTTCCATCTCTGTCCTTGCTACAACACCTGTAAGCTCTGTGGGTGGGTGAGTATATTGATACTCAGTAGGTTGATTTAAAATCTAAAGGAATGCTAAGTAGAATATCATCACAAAACCATTAGTATTTTCAAAAAATCTTTTATCAATGACAATTCATTCAGAAAACCAATCAGTTAAGAATCACATCAAATCCACAAGTTGTGATACCCAACGGCTTATCCCCGAGTATTCACGGGGCAATGGAGGGCACTTAGGAATAAAGCTTTCCCTTGATACTCCGCCCTCCGCGTACCACTTGCCGATTATTTTTTTCGATGGCCATCAAATCACTAAAATAATCCTTAATTTTCACACAAATGAATTCCCCATAAATGTACTTAACCAAAACAAAATGTAGCACATACAAAATCAATTCACAGACATATCATCGTTCCCTAAAACAAATTTTATAAACCTACCCAAGCAAAACCATCCAAACGAATTAACTTTGATAGGTAAAGCATGTGTTTAGAGTTTAAAACCCCCTACCTTCTCGCGCGAGAATGAAGATGATGTACCAGATTTTAGGAACTTGGACATCACATTTTCAAGACTTAAAGGTCTCAAACCAGAAAAATAACCCCACCATGACATCTAGCATGCTCAATTTAGGTAAGAACACCTCTTGAACGGCTTGTATCAGACTTAAAATGAGTAAGAACGAGAGAAATGTAGTTTGAGGAGTGGAAGATAAAAAATTGGAAAAACTGAATCTTCACGCACTATTTAGAATGTGTTGAGTCTGTTTAAACATGCCACGCATCAAGCGCACAACACGTGATGCGGGCTCGCTAGCTATGTGGTGAGACAGGTAGTGCAGCGGCGCTGAGCATCGAACGAGGACCCTGGCCCATGCACACTCAATGCACCATGTGACATGCGTTGCATGTGCATCACATGTCCCACTTACCCATTGGCTGGTGTCAACTACTTACGCTAGCCCGATGCAATAAATAATATTTTTTTATAGAAAATCCAAAAACTTTAAACACTCATAACTTTCTCTCCCGAACTTCAATTCATGCATTATTGGTACCGTTGGGCTCATATTGGTGTGCCCTACAAAACTAGACCCTACATGGGTAGGTTATCTCATACTTTTTAAGTAAGTCCTGCCCATGTGGCACACTTCCTGAGGCTGTAACTTTCAACCCTGGTATCCAATTCGACTGGTTCAAGTCTTGTTAGACTCATCTTTTAGTGCTCTATCACATCATTAATAAAACTTATAGACTAAAAATATTTAATTAATTAATACTCAATAAAACTCGAATATAAGTCTTATAAGAGGTAGGAAAATCAAGTAGGAAAATTAGGGTCATTACATAACCACCTCGTGTAAATCAGACCTTTGCATAAATATTTAGAGTATTGATCTTTGATTGTGTGTAATCTCTGAATAGGCAATCTATTCTAGTGTCAATATATAGTTTGTAATCATATGAATTTTGATTAGGAGTGATGATACATGTGGAACTATTATGGATTCTTACCCTTAATTTAATCATTTATATATTTAACTCTCTTGAAAGTTTTTAGTTGGTTTATTTATTTTTGAAATTTTGTTGCTTTGGATTTCTGAGTTAAATTTCATAAAGATCTTATATTGTTAATTTTGTTTAATTTGATTTTAAGTAAAATTAATACTTAGTAGTTAAGGGTTTGGTATAGCTAAGTTTGTTTTCTTTCCTTTGACTTCGGACCCACTGAGTACTTTACTACTTTGATAACCTACACTTGGGTACACATTCTTTAAGTTGTAGCACCTACCACTACAAGAAAAAGAACTTTTAGCAATGCTTTTAAGCGTCGTTAATAGTGCTTAAAACATCGCTAATGAATATTAGTGACTTAAAACACCACTAATTGCATTGAAAAAAGACCAGTCGCTATTGCTGATTAGCAACACATATGAAAAAATGACGCTAATAGTATGCTATTAGAAACATTTTTTTTATCACTAATTATTTTCCTTTTGCGACACTCTAGTAAGCATGGCTAATTGTATTTTATTAGCAACATTTACTTCTAAGCGTCACTAATAATTTATTATTAGTAATGCTTAATAATGAATTGCTAATATAAAAAATTTTGAAAGAATAAAAAACTTATTAGTGATGCTTAGATATGCGCCACAAATAATATAGAAAATATAAGTGACACTTATAAAATCACCACTAATAAAAAATAAAAGAATAATCATTAGCAATGCTTTAAAAAAGTGTTGCTAATTAAAAATATTTTAAAAAAGTAATATTTTGTACCTTTATTAAGCATTGCTAATATGTTAAAAATTAATAAAAAAGTCATTAGTGACGCTTTTGAATACGTCGCTAATGACATAATTTTTTTTGTAAAAAAAGTTCTTGCTCAAGGCGGGATGGGCTCCGGCGCCCCTCCTCTGGAAAGGGCAGGGGGACTGGGTTTGGGGAGGGGACTATGGTGGAGGATGGGGGTGGCGATAGGGGGGAGGAGACTAGGGAGAGGTAGGAGGAGGGGGAGCTGGATTTTGGCTCCCAGAGCCCCCTTTCCGGTTAAATAGAGGGGGGTGGCGAGGAATCCAGTCGGGAGCCGGATTCTGGTAGACGGAGGAATGGGAGACCCGGGGGTGGTAGAAGGAGGAAGTGGGGTAGGGGCAGTATTTAAACATGGCTAGTGAAAATTTTGCCTAGCCACGTGGGATTTTTTTTTATTTGCGATGCTTTTAAAGTGTCGCAAATGATGCTTTTTGTGATGTTTGTTTATAAGTGTTGCAATAAGCATAACATTAACGACGTTTGTATCTAAATGTCACTAAAAATAAAAAAGAGATGAAGAGAGAGGGAGAAGAGAGAAAGAGATAAGATAGAGGAGAGAAGAGAGAGATCGAGAGAGATAGGAGAAAGAGAGGGTAGAGAGAGAGGAGAGAAAGAGGGGGAGAGAGTGAAGAGATATAGGGGTAGAGAGAGAGAGGAAAGAGAGAAGAGAAAGATTTAAAAAAAAATTAAGCCTATTTGCGACGTTTATTAAAGAGCATTGTAAATAGTAATATTTATTAAAAAAAGTTATATAGTATTTGCGACGCTCAGGTTAATTGTTTTTTAAATCCCTCTCTCCTCTCTCTCTCTCTTCACTCCCTACCCTCTTTTTCCTCTCTCTTCACTCCCTACCCTCTTTTTCCTCTCTCTTCACTCGCTACCCTCGCTCCTCTCTCTCTCTTCACTCGCTACCCTCTCTCCTCTCTCTCTCTTCACTGTCTCTACCCTCTCTCTCTTCACTCTCTCTCCCCACTTTCTCTCTCTGTCTCTCACTGTCCTCTCTCATCCTCTACCCTCTCTCTATCTTTTATTATATTTATATTTTAAAATATAAAATAAAATATATTAGCTACACATAGGAAAATGCGTCACTAGTACCCTAGTTAGTAGCGACATATACGTAGATATGCCTCTACTAACTAGGGTATTAGTCGCTACTAGCTAGGGTACTAGCGACACAATTTCTTAAGCATAATTTTTTATTAATTTTAAAATATAATATATAAAAAAAATCCCCAAAAACTTATTCTCCCTCCCTTCTCTCTCTTCGTTCTCTCTGTAGCCTCTCTCATCTCTCTCCTCTCTTTGTCTTCACATTCTCTACCCTCTCTCTCTCTCTTCTCTCTATCTTCACACTCTCTACCTTCCCTCTCTCTTTTTTCTCTCTGCCCTCACTCTCTCTCGTCTCACTTAGAAGGAGGATGTCGTTCGGGAGGAGGATACCGGCGGGAAGGAGAATGCCTCTGTGTAGGTAGATCTATATGCATTTCCCACTGCAGGTCGTTGAAGGTTTATAATTGTAGAGAGTAGCCTCATAATTTTATTTCACATGTTTGGAAGTTGACATGTGCATAAGTCTTTTGGGTAAATAGTAGAAACTAGGTTACATAATGGGAATATTACTAAACTAGAAGTATACTTTGGTCCATTCATCTAAAAGGAAAGAATCCCTTACATGTAAGGGGATGCTTAGGTTTTGAATTTGGGCTAGATTTTGGGAATTCTGTCTCAATTCTACAGTGGAATCATAGTTGGGTATGGAAGTTGGGCAGAATTAAAAATTCTATCCAAAGTTTGATTACAACGTATTTTTACTGGAATCACGGAATCATCTCACGAGATGATTCCATTAATTCTGGCTCCTAGCCCCTATTTTTAAATTAAATTAAATTTTATTTTTTAATTATTACCCATTATATTGATTTGAGCTTCGAAAAATATGTCATATAGGTAGGGCTCGTCAAAATTTGTGCATCAATATCAAGAATGTGCATATCCGAGCTTGGGGGAGAGACTTATGTTAGTTTTAAATTTTAAAAATGAGGTTGAACTTCCATCCGAATTTATTCTAAATTTTTTTATTACCAACCATATATAAAAATACTTTTGACATAAAATTTGCCAACAAATATAATCCTCCCCATAAGACTTCCTTGATCAAGCAACATGAGATCCAACATAAGTAAAGGTGTATATTTTGTAACTATTTCCAAAAACTTTTCTTTAGTTAAAGAATCTTTCTATCATTGTTATTCGGGTCAATGAATGCCTGGGAAGTTTGAAGTGTGTTGATATTTATCATTGGGCAATGCTTTTGCTTGGGATGTAAACTTTGAGAGCTATGTGAAGGGTTGAATTGGATGACCGCATGATACATAAACAAGGTTGCTCCATACATTTGGCTTTGTTATTTTACACTAAAAGAGACAGATTGACATGTGAGCATAGAATTGTTGCGACTGTCCGTTTGTTTGGTTTGAATCTAAATCTGAAAAGCTAACTGAAAATTCTAAAAAGCTCACAATCTGAATCTGACACTGAATTTGAATCTAAATCAGATCTGAATCTGAATCTGGATCTAAATCCGAATATGTTAAATTTTTAAAAAATTTAAAATAAATAATTTTTTAATTTGTACTAAAAAAAATTATTATAGTAAAGATCATATGTATAGAGTGTTTATAGTTGACAATCAAACCAAATAAATTTTATTTTTTTTATTTTTTATTAAATATTTTATTACTATTTAAATAATTTTCACTATACAACTCAAACTTTAATAGGGGATTATAGGACAAGAGGTTCAAAAAAGCTATTAAACTGTGAATGCAAAATCTTGTTTAATTACAAAACTATCAATCACAATAAGTCTCATAAAATTTTGATACATTAAAAACACATACAAACCACCTACAAATACTCTAGTTGTCCAAACTGCTCACTATCGGTGCCCCTAAAATTATAAAATATTATTAATATATATATATATATATATATATATATATATATATATATATATATATATATATATATATATATATATATATATATATATATATATAGGATCAAAGAGTACTACATAAAATTGAAAATATCTACTTCTTACCATAAGAACATCGGCCAACTCCTCACGTAATTGGTTCATAAAACTCTCATGTTTCACATCTCCTATGTCATGTGGTGGCTCAACAATATCTTCTTCAAGAGATACTTCAAGATCTACATTGTTGTCCTCATACGTGTCAAACAGATTATCACTCACAACACCTTGAATAGTAAGCCTTCTAAGATAATTATGAATGGCTACACATGAAATGACAATATCTCTCTGGATATTAAAGGAGAAAGGCGCCATCATACGCAAGATGGGATATCATTTCTTCAACACTGCAAAAGACCTCTCAATCACATTTCTCAACTTTGCATGGGAATGATTAAATATTTCATGTCTCGTCCTAGTTGGAGCACGTCGCCTAAATTCAGGTAACCAGTAACGTACATTCCTATATGGTGTCAAGAAGTATCTTTTATTTGTATATGCAGCATCACCTAAATAATATTTATCTGCATTATGAAAATATATAAAAACTTTTTAGTAAGAAGCATAGAATACTTACACGTATTATATAATTTAAAAAGAGTTTCTTACCCAGTGGAGGAAATGGAAAGTTACTACTTGGGTCAGAAGCAACTGTATGCAGAACCCGATAATCATGTGCTGTTCCCTCCCATCCAGGCCAAATATAAGTAAATATCATGTTGAAATCACATATTGCTAAAACATTTTGATAGCAATCTCCACGACCTCTACCCCTATAAGGAATTTATTTTTTCACTGGTACAACTGCATGAATAAGTGTACCATCGATTGCCCCAACTGCCCCCTATATAGAGTTACAAAATCCATATCAACAAACAATAATACACAACTATAATACAATGAAATTTACAATCATAATTTAATAAGTTAGTTACCTTAAAATCTCACGTAATCGTTTGTGGTGCTTTATTTGCTCAGGAGGTTCATTCCATGTTGTTGGTACAATCATCTCTCTAGCAAATTCCATCATTGCTGTCAACACCTCATGGAAGTATTTATGAACTGATTGAGTGGAGTGTTGAAATCGCCTTTTGACCACTATAAATTGCTCATTATGAGCTAGGATGACACAGAAAATAACCATCTTCTCTTCTAATGATACATATTTGCTATTAACAAGTCATCCCTTCTCTTTGAAATGAGAACAAAGAAACTTGAAACCCTTCTGGGGTATCCGCATTAAATCAAAACATTGCCCTGGACTGCCATTCAATAACTCATACGTATACATTCCACCATTCCACCAGTGAGTAATGAAGTATTATCACGTATACGGGGTTTCTTTTTACATAATTGAAGCCATTTCCAAACAAGGCCAATAAATGTAATCTCCATTATCTTCTTATCTTTTCCCATATCCTATAAAAAAAATAACAAAAATCATGTAAACAAAATATTTTCAATAAAAAGATAACAGAACTACACAGATCAGTTCTGTTAAGATTTTAATTAGTGCTTGAGTTCAGACATAGGAAATGCCCTAATCTTGACTGCAACCTGCTTTTCCTGTAAGTTTACTCATTGCTTCCTAACACAATTCGAAGACATCTACTGTCTAAAGACAGTTCAATCTTACCAGAAAACTATCGTCTTTAAAAAGGACTACATGAATCTGTACTAATTATCAATCGACTGTGCTGCAGTCTACTGTCCCGGTAGCTAGTCATGTAAAAATAGGTGGTTCAGAAATCAACCATTTAATCTAGACATCATGCTTTTGCCCACACATTCTACTGTCACAGTAGCTAGTCATGTTGTTTATGATTTTCTTTTTTTACTACAGCCGTGTTGTTTTCTTCAGCCTTCGTTTGTGAACGAAGAAAGAGCAAAAAAAAAAAGATGAGTGTAATTTAAGACTGCTCGTACCCAGGAATGCCCAACACATGGCACGATGAGTGAGCCTCATGTATAGGTTAATGCCCGAATTTGTGCCCCAAGCATACATGCACTGGGAGCATTTTCAAAATAAAAATATGGGTAAATAGGAACTTAGACCACTTTGGATTATGATGAAAATGCACAATAGCCCCTACACTATGAAAACATGCAACATAACCTCGTAGTACAATGTCTTTTTTCTTCAGATTCCTCTGCTACCCTCTCGTTTCTCCTTGTTTTTTACCTGTCCCCTACCTTCCAAGGTCTCTTCCTCCTCACATGTTCCTCACTTCTCTTTTATTGTAGTCAGCACACTTAAATTTTTAATCTTGGGTTGACTGACTTTATTCCCTACAGGATTCAGCACCCGGGCTGAGCATGATCAATAATGATATGCTAGAGCAAGGTAAAAAATGATGCATATAATATTGTCACACTTAAGTCCAAAACTGCAGGCATTTGCGCCAATTGTCCCTGTCTCAACATACCTTGGTGCTTGAGGGATTTGATGGCACTAAGGGTTGTGATTCATAGTGACCACAGGGTGGTGCCATGAATACAAGAAAGAATATATGAGAAGTTTGGTTCTGTTAAGAGAAGGAGAGAGGAGAGGAATAAGTGAGTAATTTGTGAAAACAAATACTGTACTAAAGGGTTATATAAGAAAATACATAAAAATTCAAGACACAAAAACACCCAGACATATGATTCATGCAAAACATTATTAAAACTTAAGAAACGTTGGTCAACAATCTGAATTTGTACCCATTTAAACCTCTAAAGTGAATATTAATACAAAAAAAACCTGCTATTCTTTTATCAGATTAGTAGGAAGAATATCAAGTAGGATCACACCGAACTTGCACTCAGGAATAATAATGCTTCGAAAAATGTTGCACAATGAAATATAGTAATTTATACAATGATTAAAAGCAGAACATACTTACGGTTTAGGCACCAGCAAGAGCTGAAATCTCAAAAGCCTTGATTAAAAGCAGAGGATATTAGGCGTTGGAAAGGATATGTGGTTGAGTGACAATGGTGATCATCCACTCTGAGCAGTGAAACAGGGAATGAGTGATAATTGGCCACTGAAAAAACAATCTCCACTAGCAAGAAGACACATTTATTGAACAAGACTTTGATCAGTAGATAAAATAACTACAAAATGGGCAAGTTGCACTGTGTGGGTCATTAGCAAAACATGGAAAGAAAATGTGAGGAAAAAAGTGAATTCAAGTGATAAAAATTGTTTATTTGAACTGACACAAGAACTAGGAAAAGATCAGCAAGGAAAAAGTGAATTCACCTCTGTCTTTCTCAGAGCTCAAAACATTATTCCAGTTGATTGATAGTTCAGTGTGCACCACTTGTCTCAGAGTGTTAAATTTCTGATTTTCTTGTCTTCCTCTCTTGTCCTAGGAAAAAGTTCCGGCAACTAACTGATCTGTAGATGGAAAATTCAAGGATTGGTGAGTATAGAATGTTTTCCAGTGATTGTACCAAATAAAAAAAATATAATTGTTTTGGAAGGTAGATAATGTGGCAGAGCATTTTAATGAAATAAATTAATACACCAAATCAGAAAACAAAACAACTAGATATTATGGAGTATCAAAATTTAACAGCCGCTTCCAGCAGCTTTCATTATAAAGAGAGCAAACCTCAATTGTCCGTAGCTCACTGAGAAGAGATTCTGACTTGGGTTGTAATTGTCTGGAACATATAAGAGCGCTGAAATGTGCCAAGTAAGAAATCAACTAACCGAAAGATAATTACCAGTCAATCTTCCAAATTAACTAACTGAATCATGTTAGATGCAAAAAATATCATAAGCAAAAAATACATTGTCTGCACAACCAAAGATTAAGACGTTGGAGCCTCCTTGCAAACCCAGACCCAATTCCATCCAAACCGTCCCCTCCTGCCCAATTCCTTAGGTTTGACACATTCAGGTACTCAAGACCACCTCCACTAACGGCAGCAAGAAGCCCTTCACAGGTTAACAAGGAACAATCTGCTTCTAGAAAAGCAAGAGACGAAGAACACCCGCTCAAACCAGTGCCATCTATGTGTCTACAATAAGAAATTATCAAGACATTCAGCTTGAGACAACACTTCAAGAGAGCTCTGATTCCACGATCAGAAAGGTTACTGCAATAGGAAATGTTCCTGTACTCTAAGCCCCAGCAGGAGTTTGCAAGGATCTCCAAGCCAGTGTCTGTGACATTAGACCTGTAGAGACTAATTGATACCAAAGATGGGCATCCTGCAGAAATAGAAGGGCATTATCTGTGATTCCAAAACAGCAGTCTAATGAGAGGAATCGAACTCCTGATCCAAAATGTTGTAACTCAGACAATGCCTGGTCAGGTAGCTCTGAACATCCCGCCAAACAGATTAAGCAACCCAAATCGCTTCCCTTCCCCTCCCAAATGAGCAAAAAAATCAAAAGAACATAAAAAACAAAGGGGGAAAATACATTGTATCAAACTAATTACAACCAACAAAAAATCCCTTCATTAGATCCCACAAAAATCCAAAAACTGATGACAAAATAAAACAGAAAGCATCAAAGAGCAAAACCACCAACATGAAGCAGAGGAGCCGGCGGAAACTCACAACAAAAAATCCCTTCATTAGATCCCACAAAAATCCAAAAACTGATGACAAAATAAAATAGAAAGCATCAAAGAGCAAAACCACCAGCATCAAAGAGCAAAACCACCAACATGAAGCAGAGGAGCCGGCGGAAACTCACTGACAAGAAGCAGCGGGCACTTCAACGGACGCAATGAAGGTTCCGAAGGTGGAAAAATTAAAACGTCCGAAGCTCGGCTGCCGGAATCAAAATAGACGAGAGGAGTCAAGGCGGCTGGGCGACGGCCATGGGGATGCGACTCGGGGAAGGAGTGGAGGCCGACGGGAAGCAGTCGCTGCCATCGGGAGAGGAGAGACGAAGGTCGGGGTCGCGTTTTAGGTTTTCAAAGGCAGTAAGCGGTTGAAATACATCTGAGTGTTGAGAGTTTTGAATGTATGTCTAATTTATTGACTGATTCAGTATCTGAATTCAGTGTTAAACAAATGCACTGAAAAGCCATTTAAAAGTGACTTTTTGATAACTTATTAAAATTCAGGTCTGAATTAGACCAAACAAATAGACTTAATTACTTGGATGATAAGAATAGTTCGCTCTTGGTCTTCCATTCCTCTTTAACTTTTTTGTAGCTAGTATTGGATGGATACAACATATAGTCTAATATATATAGGATGAATACAGCTACGTACAGTGCAAACGGTTTTTTTTGTACAATTTCTTTTCTTTACATGCTTCAATGACCAATTTTCTTTGTCCGATGATATTAACTTGACGCGCTTTAATTTGGTGAATGAGATGGATGCAGAAATAAGATTGTTCGGTCAAGACAATGAGTGAAGTGTCATGATTATGCTTTTATTGTTATTCAACAGTTCTCAAAAGCTCCTTACTTGGGTACGGGCAAGGGAAATAAGCGTCAGACGTGAGCTAATCCACCATTTTTTCACGTGATCTCCATCTTCTCCATCTCGTGCTAGTTGGTTCTACAGGCTTTCAAGGTCTGAATGCGGTTGCTGGTTACAGCTGCCATGGTGGCTTCGGGTCACTTTCTCTCCGGCAGGAGAGCATCTTTCTAGATAACTTCCTGTCTTTTGTGTACAATAATGCATCCCTGTGTTCTGACCAAATTTCTTCCGTAAGTCTTCTATCCGACATTCCGACTACATAAGAATATGACATTAATGAAAATATTTATTTGTTTTTGCCTCCGCTTTTACAGGCTGGATCTGCCACAAGTTTAAAATAGGTGTCTATTCATGTCAACAACAGAGGAGAGAGAAGTTATATTCAATCTCCTTGTTAGTTTCCATCAAACAATTCAATCTCATTCCGGAATCAACTTTTCCAAATTGAAGTCGTTAGCAAAGATGGAGTAAAACACAAGCTCTTCTCTTTAAAAAACCAATTTCTTATAAGATGAGCTATAGGAAATTGTCAAATTGAGCTATTAGAGATGCTCAACGCTTAAATTGACATCTCTATTAGCCTATATGACAATTTGACAACGAGTAAATTTCAAACATAAATGTCAAATACAAATAAGTGTAAAAAATGATAATTAAAATATATATATTAAAAAATTAAAAAGGCATCTCAACATGGAACTTCAAATTTGAAGTTCCAAATGGAGAGACATTTTCATGTAAGAAATGACATCCGGGTCCGAGTCCAGATTCTCATACGGGACTCCAATTTGCTCTATGGTAGACGCCAAAGCCATTTGGCGAATTTGGAGTCTGGCGTTGGAGATGCTCTAATGCTTCTCAAATAGCATACTTCAAACTTTTTCTTTCTTACCTCCTCTCTTCTTGTCCCTTGTCACTTTACTCCCACTGAGAGGCCGAGGAACACTGTTTGATCACCTCTTTAAATGTCTCGACAATGTTTTGCCAGAAATCATTCAGGGAAATAAGATATCTAAGGTGATAATAAAACAACCCATCAACACATTTTTGACCAGTTAAGCAAAACATTTTAGTGGATTTAGTTGAGATTCTCAAATGAATTTTATTGCAAGTAATAGAAGATTCTAAAAAGATCGTTCATTTAATACACATTACAACAAACTGCTTATTACTTGCCTCACTAGCAAATTTTCATAGGGCAGTAAAGCGTACTATCTATGACATATGTCGGGGCAGGGTTATAAGTGGGCTGGGCTTTGACAGGGTAGGGGTAGGCCCAAGCCTAACTAAAAAATTGTCCCGGCCCTATATGTGGGCCCGGGCTGGGCCACGGGCTATCACACTTTTTACTATTATATTTTTTAAAAAATAGGCTTTAACCTTTGAGTGAGGTCTCACTAATAGGCCTTTAATCTTTTGGGTTGGGACCTTCGTTGTAAAGAGATATGAGTTTGGATGTTTTACCCCTCTTAAATAGGCAACTTCCCCTTTGAATTTTTCTTATCTCAACGATGTGAGACTATTTCATATAACAAAAAAAACCAGTTTCCTTATTTTGGGGTGGACTAGTGTGCCTTTGGGCTTTTTATGCTTCGGCCTTGGCCAGACCCTATTTAAAATGGGCCTCAACAATTCAAGCTCGAGCCAGCAATTTTGCAGGCTAGGTCAAGCCGGGTCAATGGGCCATCTGGCAAACTTGCATCCCTAGCTAGGGTGCATGCACATGTGGGTGTGTTGTATACTATGTGTACATGCGTTGTGAGAACTGCCCACAACATTTCACACACTGTATGTATGCATTACGGGGAAGGTGTAACACCCCGTGTTCCAATTGTGCCTAAATTGAGGGGTTAGGGGTAATTACGTAGTTTTTAGTTAAGTTTTAGGGGGTCACAAAGAATTAAATCTCTTTTTATGGGTAGAGCTCGAAGTAATAAAGAAAATGATTTGAAGAACACGCAAAATGGAGGTCAGAAGCAAAAACTATTACCTCGGGAAGAGTCCCACATAAATGGAACCTACATAAAAAGTACGGAATAACCTACCAATAGTCTCGTTTTGAAGGTTTCATCGATACGAGTCCATCGGTACTAAGAATGCGCGATTTTGACTTCGGGATAAGAAGTTATTATGTTTTAAAGTTGGAATTGTATTTGAGTAAAATGATAAAGAAAAGACAAAATAGACGACCTCAGCCAGAGCCGCACGAGCCGCAGTGCAAGACCACGTTCACGCAACGCACGATGGGCACATGCAAAACCACGCAATATGTGTCATGCGCTAATGCATATGTGACCACATCATGCACACATGATGCATGGCGCGCATAGTCGTGCTCGTTGTTTCATGTGCTCGCAGGTATTCCTATAAAGTCCGATTTCCGCTCAATCTTCCGGAAGAGTTTTTGGTTCATTTTGAGTCCATTTCCGTATGTTCATGAGACGTTCTTAACTAATTCAAGGGTGTTCTACCCAATGGAAGCATCCATTCCTTGTGTTGGCGACAGTATAAGGGGGGAGTATCTAGGGGCAAAAGGAAGCTTTGCCTGTCACCCATGATCCCTGAAGAAAGAGAAGTGGCCTGAAGCAAGAGGAGGTTATGTCCTTCGTCATTGGACCACAATGAGGGAAGTGGCCAAGAGTAAGGAAGGCCCCGTCCTCCACCAAAGGGCCACGTAATGAGAAAGAAACATCCCCGGGTTAAGGGGAGGTTCTGTCTACAGCATATGGGCGCAGAAAGAGGAAAGAGACTCTGGGTAATGGGAAAGTTTGTATGTCGCCTATGGGCACATAAAGAGAGAAGTGTTTCTGGGTATGGGAGATTCTGTCCGCACCTATAGGCGCGAGAAGTGTAAAGTGTTCCGGGGTTAATTGGAGATTATGTCCGCTGCCTTCGGGCTGCAGATAGAAAAATGTCTTGGGTGAAAAAGAGGTGTCCACTGCCTAAGAAATGTTCCGAAATAAGAGGAGGTTCTGCCCACAGTCACTAGACCTGAAGGGGAGGGCGCCCCGGGGAAACGTGCCACTTTGAACACTGCAACTTACGGAACTACAGGGTTCGATTTAATTTGATTTATATGCAAGTGTATCTTAATTAGTGAAACACCCCAGGTTTTCATCCTCATAAACATAAACGCAATGCAAAGCTCAGGGTGTTATCATACGCGGTCAAGCATCACATAACATTAAAATGGACCATCTAATGTAATAAGATTGTCACAATCCATGATCTCAGCCATGTGCAAGTGCAATAACATGAACTAATCTTTTGGGTAACACAATGCTTTATTACAAATCAGCATGAAAATAAAATATATAGTCCTAATAACTTCAGAAGTCTACCTTACTAGCACTGGCTATCGCCCTATCATGCCCCCGCTTGATGGATAGGCTACTATGCGGCACTTGCAAGGCTTTTTGCCCGGTAAGTAAGCCTTTTGAATGCGACAAGAGTTCTTGCTTGGCAAGGCGCAATGCATATCACATGTGAAGGGCCTTACAAAGCAAGATATAGGGGGAATGAGAGTGACACATTGCAAAAAAACAAATGAATAGAAGCATGAAGATGGATTGCATTCACTATCAACGCGTTTAGAAAGCAATAAGTGCAAAACTCATGAGCCAACCACACAAACACTCCGCTCCTCCTATATAGCGTAAGAGATTTTTCAGATATTGCTAGAGTGACAGCCAAAGTGGCTCTACAAGCATGGTTACATAAAAATAAATAAAAATACATAAAAACATAAAGAAAGACATTAAAAGATATTTATAAGGTATTTACAAAGGGATGCAGACCAGGTCCGTAATAGCCCGCTAATGGAAACTTGCTACTTTGATTCTAGAACTGAACCTGCATCGTAGAGATGAGTGAGTATTTCCACTAATACTCAGTAAGATGCAAGAAAAACCACTCATAGTCATGCCATAAAGATGGATATACAAACAAAAGGGATTATTTTAGATAATGAGTTGCAAGACACTGGTTAAACAATGATAAAAGTGCACCATTGCATAAGACACTAAGTGCCGATTTGAAACATTACTCATAGAGTCTAACCTCTAACTAATAAAGGACAAGAGCAACCCAATTGAAAGTAGACTTTGTTCGGCGAACAATTTAACTTATTGTTGCTCGAATGCGGACTCCCGCTCAAAGGAGTAAACTGTATGTTAATAGTAAATCCCAATTGGAAGTAGATTTTGCTCATGAAACAATTTAACTGATTGTTGCCCGAATGTAGACTCCCGCTTAAAGGAGTAAACTGTATGCTAACAGTAAATCCTAGCATCCTTAGAGATCCACTTGGATTAGCCGTGGGCCTAGAGATGTTGGTACCAATTGTGCTCATGGACATGTTGGCTAGAGGTAGGTGAGCCTTCCATGATGCTCAAAAACCTAGATGCACGTGAAGTGCTCAAAGAGCTGGAAACCAAAGTCTAGAAAGTGTGGAAGTAACACGGGCCTGAAGTGCCACCATGGCAATTTGCGGTGAGCTTACTTAGACTTTGACTCAAACATATGATACAATTCATCCATATAATAGTACTATTCTTACATGGACTCATATGGATCAACAAGCAAAGACCTAATAAACCTCATGGTTGCAGCAAGACTATGGGTAAAACCCAAAGGATAAGACAATGAAAACAAGGATTAATTTCAACACAAAATACATGAAACCGAGACATATAAAAGATATGAAAGCAGGGATTAATTTTAGCATAAAATGACCTGAAATTGAGACATATAGAATTAACTTGCAATAAACTGAAACATAGAGAGGGCATTAACCGATCCTAGGGATTAAGGCTGAAACACATAAAGTTACCAGCTTGACAACAAATTCTAATGAATTATTCTATTGAATTAAGCTGAAGCATATCAAAATCACAACATGATGACATATCCTAATGAATTAGGGCTGAATACATCAACATAACTATATGATAATAGAGTAAATTAGGGTTGGAATATATTAACATAATCAGCATGACAACAACACAAGCTAGGGCTGAGACATACTAACATAATAAGCATGATAACATGACGAATTAGGGCTAAGACATACTAACATAATTAGCATGATAACATGACAAATTAGGGCTGAGACATATGAACCTAATGAGCATGACAATGAATCAAATTGGGGCTGAAATAAATTAACTTAATCAGCATGAGAATGAATCGAAATGGTGTTGAAATAAATTAACCTAATCAGCATGACAACACGGCGAATCAAGGCTGAAATAAATTAACGAACTCAGCATATAATGGGTCGAATTGGGGCTGAAACCTATTAACAAAATCAGCATGATAATAGCACGAATTAGGGCTAAAACCTATTGACAAAATTAGCATGATAATAACATGAATTAGAGCTCAAGCCTATTGACTAAATCAGCATAATAATAGCATGAATTAGGGCAGAAACCTATTAACAAAATCAACATGACAATAATACGAATTAGGGTTGAAACCTATTGACAAAATCAACATGAAAATAACATGAATTAGGGTTGAAACCTATTGACAACATCAACATGATAATAACACAAATTTGGGCTGAAACCTATTGTCAAAATCAGCATGAGAATAGCATGAATTAGGGTAGAAATGAATTAACAAAATCAGCATGATAAGAGATCGAATCAGGGCTGAAATATATAATCAAAACTAGCAAAATAATGATACGACTTAGGGCTGAAACTTAAGATCATGACCAGCAGGATTATGAATGTAAAAAACTACATCCTACCTCTATTAGCCCGCCTCCAAAACCTTGCTCCTTCTCTCCCATGCCTATGCTTCTATGCTGAATCTGAAGGTGCCAAGATCTCCTCTCCTTAAGCTGCTGGCTATGGTTTATTTTGATGGAAAAAAGATAAAAAGAAATGGCTAGACCCAAAAACTTATGCCTCACCCCCTCTTGGTCTTTTATTAACTGATTCCCTATTTTATAGGAGGCGTGCTAATATGAAAGTGCTAATATGAAAGGGCTAAACCAGGGCTGGTACGTCCCCCCCTCTAGAATCCTTGATAACCCCTCTCCTAAACTATAAGGGACATGCCTAATAGTGGTGGTTGGCTATAAGACTCTTGTGTCCACTCCCCTATACTCCTAGATCACCCTTCCCCTAATTTCTAGGGGACGTACCTAACAGATTTTGTTGGCCATTGGACTGGTGTATTCACCCCCTAGACCCCTAATCAACCATTCCCCTATTTTGTGGGGGACACACCTAAGAGAGGTGGCTGGCCATATGACTCTTGTGTCTGTTGCCTATTTTTTAGGAGCCACCCCCTAGAGTCCTTGCCAACACCCCCTACTTTCTAGGGGCTGCCCCATCACCACCCCTTATTCAATTCCTAATTCCCTTAGGATTTCTATACCCCATCTTGACTAGGACCCTTCTCTCCCCATTTCATCCATAGCAAGGCTGGACCCCTAATTGCCAAGGTGCCCTCACCAAAGTTGGAAGCCCCTTATACCTTTTATGGTGTACAAAAAAAATAATCATACGATTCGAATCAACCAAGCAACTAGAACAAGCACATTCAAATATATATATATTTTTACCAACGATTTGAGATTAGGGATGCTACAATTAGTAATATTGATATATTAATTAAGATATATGATTTGTTATGATTAGCTAGTGTTATGATTTGATCTACTTTAATATGTTCCGTTTAGATTCGATATGCTCTAAAGTACTATGTTTTAATCTGATATGATCCATTTTGATCTGATATGATCCAATTTGCTTTGTTGTGTGTTTTGCTCCGCTCTGTGATAAAGTATGTTGTAGGATTGCAATGATTTATTGGCTTCCATTTGACTTTGATGATTTCTAAGATTTTCATTTGATTATTTGGATATAAAAATAAATGTATTTTAACGTATATAATTTTTGTGATGCTTAATGCATGTAATAGCTATTAAGAAGAACTGCGTTCGGATCCGACCGTATTGGAAAAATATTGTAATGTTATCCAATATGTACATAGGTAAGGAATGACAAGGCAACTTGGCCTGATCTATATTAGTAATAAAATTAGGTTTGTTCTGGCCTATGCGCAACAGAGTGCTAAAGCTCCGTTGTGTGTAGAGGAATGTTACGACTCTCGCACTTAGTCTGCCGCTCCTTATTGGCTTTTTTTATGTACATTTAATTGACTCTAGTTTTTATTTTTTGAACCCCCATTCTGGGTTGGGGTGTTACAGAAGGCTTGCAACATTGTGTAGAATGCATGTAACAATGCGCATGTATTGTAATGCCCTTAATTTTTCTACGAGTTTATGTGATTTTTTTGCTTTTTTTCTAATCATTTTCGGTGGGAAAATGTGACGTTTTGGCATATTTATATTTGCATATTTACTTTGGTATTTATACATATAGAGTCAGGTGTGGGGCTTAGTCATAGGCTGTGAATCTCGCTACACGCTTTTGGCACGAATTTTGGAGGTACGATGTGTAAACATGGGGTTAACACGTGTTTGGGACATAAAAGTAAAAAAAAAGAATATATGTATGGAATGGATCTACACATTCTAGAAGCTCCGGACGTCTAGAAAAATTTTCGACGCCCAGTAAGTTTTGTGAGAAAACCGAGTGTATTTCCGGTCGCTCCATTGTCCCTCCTCCACCGTTGGTTTCCACTAGTTCTTGCTGGGATCCACTTCTCCTTACCCCTACGAGTCCTTGGTACCGGCTATGACCTCGTCATGTCCTCTTCGTCCTCTATGAGGTACCAGTCTTTTCTATAGTTTCGCACCTCTTAAATTTGTTTTTGGGCCATAAGAGGGCGATTTTATTGCCGTTTGCGGCCGCCCTTAGCTAGACATATCTTCGTTTGGCCGCCAGGAACCCATAGGCCCCAACCAGGACTGCCTCTATGCTCTCCTTGCTCCTCCATGAGCTACCAAACTTTTCCTCGTTTTTCTCTTCTCACGGTCCAGGTTGTTTTTGAGATGTCGGTGTGTTTTCGATTGTTGTCCGGACACCAGATAGATTCCGGTTGGCCTACCTTGACTCAATGTCAATTGGGGGTTACCGTTTTGGACCTCACTTTGCCCCTATTGTCATGCTCTGCCCTTACTGGTACGATCCTTCATGGCCGTTTTGCCATTATGATGCCTTCGGCCACCGATTGGCCTCCGGTTGGCCTTGGGGTTAGCCTTGTTTCACCATGGCCTTTGTCCCACCATTGCTCGACCTTGAGTCACCCTTCGCCATTTTATGTGCGTGATGCATCGCCGCCCGCACCACTGGTTTTGGGCATGGGTGACGATCAACGATGTCATTGTCATTTCGGTCAGCCACCACCTCCTGACCCTAGCTTAGTTCCCCTTTTATGGGCCTTGGGCCACCACCGTTTGACCCATCTCCCCCTAGAGTGGATCTTTTTGGCCACACATGCATTTCAGGGCTTATGTGCCACTTTTGCACCGTCTAACCATCGACTGTCTATGCTAATGAATGGAATTGACCACTAGAGCCCTCCTCCATCTATCCTCAATCCTTGAGCATCATCCCATGCCCTCCGCCCTTTTGTGGGCCCTTGTTGACTCAAAATCGCCGCCGTTGGGTGTTGTCCGCGGCCGATTTTGACGTCTTGCTTCCAACCGAGTACTTTTTAGCCGCTAGCAGACCTTCAATGACTACACCCTTGACTTCTTATCGTACTTGCCACTCGTTGGCACAACCTTTCAACTGGCCGCTTAGTGTGCCACCATGCATCACAAATTTTGCTGCATTGATTTGTGTCACCCTATTTAACCATAAGTACTTCCGACGCTTCCTAGAACCTCGGGACAACAACTCTCTCAACTTAGCAATGCTTTTGGCTTCCAACTCCGCCGCCGATATCACCACCGTCATGTGCTAGCCATCAAACGTCATGATTACGAGGTAGGGGAGCTTTGAACTCGTAATTTCATGATAGCATGCTTTGAATGAGTAGCAGCATGTTAGGATTGTATGATTCAATGCTATGGATGTTAAATTATGATTAGTTTGCATGATGTAAGAGGATAAATTATGCCATGTTGAAATGCATATGACATGCATGTGGGCTGTAAGTATGTTTGAAGTATGTGTGTGCTGGTGATGGCTAGCATGTTTGTTGGTAAGCTACGTATGTGGATTGTGTATGTGCTAGTGATAGCTAGTGAGTTTGTTGGTAAGCTACGTATATAGATGTGTATGTATGTGCTAGTGATGGCTAGTAGAGTAATTGGTAAGCTACATGTACGGATATGCTAGTGATGGCTAGCGAGTACATTGGTAAGCTAATGTATGTGGATTATGTGTGTGATAGTGATGACTAACTGTATGTTGGTAAGCTATGCATAGAAGTATGTGTATGTTATATGTATGTATGATGGATATATGCCTGTGCGATGGATACATGTGGATGTGTGTGGAGCATATGTATGGGCGATGAGTGGTAAGAGGTGACAAAGATTTTGACATGGATGTGGATGTGGATGTAGAAGAGTATGACAGAAGACAATATATGTAAGTTTGATGGGGGAGGATTGGAGTTGATTGGTTTGGACCAGAGTGTATGTTGGGGGATTGTCAGATAGTAAGAGTGTGGCATAATTGTACAAGCATAATGTGCAGATTACAAAGTGAAAAGTAAGCATAATAAGTGAGGTGTAAGTAAGAGGGTGATAACTGGGGTTTGCTATGAGGAGCTCAGTTTGATGACTTCTGAGTAAGATGTGTTGGTCATAAGGTGGATGGCAGAGATTGTTTGAATATGTAAGATCTATGTGTACGGTGAGCTATGTTGTGAGTTGGATGAGTTAAGTAAAGTTTGTTGCCCTGACAAACTAGGGTTTTAGATCGGGCTCATTTTCGGTTTGATAAGTGGAGCACGGTATGTTTGAGAGTTTGTGTGGCATAATTGTACCACATAACTTTCTTAATTCAAACTTGAATTATAAGCAAAGCTAATGATAAGGTTGTGAGTTTGAGACCTAAGGGTTCGACATATTAAGTTTCGTGTTTAATCTAATCGATAATGAGTCGGCTGAGTATTTCTCATGTCTTGCCATGATGTTTATTTTGCGGGATGTTGTCTGTGTGTTTGTGACGACCCGACCCGGGCCCACAAAATCGCCAATAGGAAATTTTTTCTTTTTCCTTGAGCCAGGAATCATCGTATGAGTGCGAGAGGTACAACGTTCGTCTACGCACTACGGAGCTTTAAGGCTTCCTCGTACGTAGACTTAGGTTGTAACGAACATATACACACGACGAAGCTTCATAGTTCGTCGCGTGTAAAATAAAACATATTATTATAATGATTTGGATCGGGCCAACGTTGCCTTGCCGTTGGTTGCCTACGTACGTATTGGATATTATCCCAATACGATCGGATCCGAACGTAGTTCTGCCTAATGGCTACTACATACTACAAACATCACAAAATCATACGTATAAAATACATATCTCCGAATATTTAATCGGAGTATACAAACACTCATCATATATCGGAGTCAAGCGGAAGTTAATAAATTAACGGAATCGTACATCTCGCTCTACCATAGAGCGGGATCGGAATCTCATACACGTATCTCGCTCTATCACTGAGCCGAGACCGAGAACACAAATTACATGTCTCGCTCTACCCTAGAGCGAGACCACACACGTCATATAAGTATATATTATGGCATCTAGGTATATAGCATGACATATAGGTACATAGCATGACATATAGGTACATAGCATGGCATATAGGTACATAGCATGGCATATAGGCACATAGCATGGCATATAGGCACATAGCATAGTATATAGGCACATAGCATGGCATATAGGCACATAGCATAGTATATAGGCACATAGCATAGTATATAGGCACATAGCATGGCATATAGGCACATAGCATGGCATATAGGTACATAGCATAGTATATAGGCACATAGCATGGCATATAGGCACATAGCATGGCATATAGGTACATAGCATGGTATATAGGCACATAGCATGGTATATAGGCACATAGCATGGCATATAGGTACATAGCATAGTATATAGGCACATAGCATGGTATATAGGCACATAGCATGGCATATAGGCACCTAGCATGGCATATAGGCACCTAGCATGGCATATAGGTACATGGCATAGTATATAGGTACATGGCATAGTATATAGGCACATAGCATAGTATATAGGCACCTAGCATGGCATATAGGCACCTAGCATGGCATATAGGTACATAGCATAGTATATAGGCACATAGCATGGCATATAAGCACATAGCATGGCATATAGGTACATAGCATAGTATATAGGCACATAGCATAGTATATAGGCACATAGTATGGCATATAGGCACCTAACATGACATATAGATATATAGCATATAGGTATAGTAGCGGGATACAGAGTTGCTTACTGCCCTTATGTCTCGTATAGTAGAGGTACACGGAGTTGCTCGCACAAGCATCCTTCCCTTCAGATCCAAAGATATTAGACGGAGCTTCCTCTAGCCTTCATATGTTCCTCGTCCTGTACAGAAAGACTACATATAAATGTTCTCCTTACCGGAGACTCTTCTCATTTCCTGTGCCCGTGAGTGGTGGACAGAACCTCCCCTAGTCTAGATTACTTCTCTTGATGTAGCTTGGCAATTTCGGACAAAATCCCGTCTTGCTCCGGGCCCATATTTCTTGTTCGTTGCTCGAGGAGGACGGGTGGAGCCTCTCCTTGTCTCGGGGCATTTCCTCCTTATACGGTTGCCGAATCAAAGAACGGACCTCTCCATTGCGTAGAACATACTTGATTTAGTCAAAAATGCCTCTTGGACTGACTAAATCGGAGTTGGGATGACCAGAAACAGAGAAAACGAAGTTCGTCGGTGCATGAAGATAACGGGCAGGACCTCCTCTTGTCTTGGGACGTTTCCTCATCATACGGTCTTCAACTCAAAGAACGGACAGCTCCATTGCGTAGAGCATACTCGATTTAGTAGGAAACGGGTCTTGAACGGCCTTAATCGGCCTTAGAACGGTCAAGAACGGAGGAAATGAAAATCTGGGTGAAGGATGGAGAGAAATGGGGGTTTAAATAGCCCCCGAGCCGCCGAAACCGCGGCGCCGCGCCGCCAAAACCGGCGGCGCCGCTGTTTCGGCGGCGGCGCCCGCCGAAAACGCGCGCGCGGGTCGCGCCCGCGCGTTACGCGGGTCGCGACCGCGCGCGAACCCGCGGCCCACGCGGAACAGCGCGCGCGCGAAACCGCGGCGCCCGCGGTAACGCGGGCGCGCGTCGCGCCGCGCCGCGCTGGCTCGCGCTGCGGCGCGCGCCAGCCGCGCGCCGCGCGCCGGCTAACCCAAATTCCATTTTTCTTTTTTATTTTTATACTTCAAATTACAAACGCGCGCATCTTTCTACCCCGGAATCGGATTCGCGCGTTCTAGGTACCGTTGGACTCGTATCGACGAGCCCTTCGATACCAACCCACTTAAAGTAGCAAAACACACTATTTCCAAGTGGGTCCCACTTATATTGCACGTTTCTCAAATATCGTAATTTCCGGTCCCAACCTCTGTTTCGCGCGTTCTTCGAATCATTACGCTCATTATGCCAAGCTCTACCTGGCTACGGGTATTTCATCTAATAAAAACCCTTAACATTAATCTCAAATTACCGAATTACCCTTAACCCTCCCGGGTTAAGCGTAACCGAAAAACGGGTCGTTACATTCTTCCCCCCTTAATAGAATTGCGTCCTCGCAATTCGCCTAAACTACTCTTCTAAACATAACAAAATTCAGTCATTAATCAAGCACAAATCACAGATAAAATTCCGATAATCTAATATCGGAGGAAATCTTCACAAAGAAATTTAATAGTTCACAAACGTATGAAATACTTTATACAAAATTTGATAATTTAGATCAAATAAAATCATCACAACTAAGTCCGATAACTTATGACCGGATAAAATACTTTAAAACACAATCTGATGCTTATGTCAGGATCAGATAGATTGAAATTCAAACTCAAAATACAAACGGCAATTCCGGATTAATCAAATCCCGTCAAACACAATTCAAAACACTTCTGGATTCCTTTTCACAATTCGACAATTTGGTCGAAAAAATCGTTTCACAAAATAAATCTGATATGTCGTTCAAAATCAGACATATCATTCTTTCAAAGTTCAATAATTCGATCGTTCACAAAATCTGATAAATTGTTCATAAACGAAATCTGATATTAAATTCAAAATCGGATAAATCATTATTCAGAAATCTGAAAACACAATCACAGAATGTCGCGATACCAGACGACTTACACCCGCGCCCATGGGGCGACGCGAGACAGAAAGGAAGGGATTTACCCATGACATCCCAATCCTGTGTGCGCAGATGCCAAATTTGGCGGTATCCAAAATCATAATAATTCTTAGCTCCGAGGAACCGAGAACTATCCAGACGGCACGATTGCCCAAAACTCGGAGAAATTTTCGAAAAGAGAAGATGATTTTAAAGTCAGAGCTTTGTTTTCATAAAAGTAGTAGAAAATTTTTAGCAAAACTTTGGTGAGTCAAAATTTTAGTATAAATTTTTACTTAGTAGGTTGAACTAAGTTCTAAGTATATGTTTTGTGCACATAAGAAAATATTGTGTCAACTTTCTTTTGAAATCATTCGAAAAATCTGAAAACACGATCACAGAATGTCGCGATACCAAACGACTTACACCCGCGCCCATGGGGCGACGCGAGACAGAAAGGAAGGGATTTACCCATGACATTCCAATCCTATGCGCGCCAGATGCCAAATTTGGCGGTATCCAGAATTGATAGCTTTTGGGCTTTATACCAAATAACTATCCAGACGGTCCGAAGACCCAAATCATCGAAAACTTCATTGTCAAATCAAATCCCGAATAAACATTTTTTATTAAATCAGATTTGTAATCGAAATTCATTGCAATATACTAGCGGAATCAACCTTGGAGCAGTCCACTAACACCTCATGTCATATACCACGAGTGTTTGATGGTTTCTTCTTAGCAATTCCGCAGGCAATTGAGATAAATTTACTAAATTTCAAATCTAATTTCAAATACCAAAGGATTTAAAATTAAAATTCCATATCAAATCCACCAGTAGATTCAACCTTAGATTAATCCACTAACGCCTGATATTTCATATCACAGGTGTTTAGTGATTTCTCTTCGGGATTTCTACCATTTTTCAAAACAGATTTTAAACAAACTTTCAAAATACTCATATTTCAGAAATGAGATTCGTATAAATATATCGGTAGAATTTACTGCAGAGTTGTCCATTAACACTCCACCTTCTATACCGTGGGTGTTTGCTGGTTACTCTGAGATGGTTCTACCGCCTTTGAAAATAATCAAAAATATTTTCTAAAACAGACAATTTGAAATCAAATTTCAATACCCGAGTAGAATTAACCGTAGGGTTTTCCACTAGCGCTTCATGTCCCATACCATGAGCAGTTAGCGGTTACCTTGTAGAAATTCTACCATCTTTGAAAATAATTTCAAATCATATTTTGTTTAAATACCCGAGTAGAATTAACCGTTGAGTCTTCCACTAGCGCTACATGTCTCATACCATGAGCGGTTAGCGGTTACCTCTTGGTAATTCTATCGTCTTTGAAAACATCTTTCAAATCATATTTTGTTTAAATACCCAAGTAGAATTAACCGTTGAGTCTTCCACTAGCGCTACATGTCTCATACCATGAGCGGTTAGCGGTTACCTCTTGGTAATTCTACCGTCTTTGAAAACATATTTCAAATCATATTTTGTCTAAATACCCGAGTAGAATTAACCGTTGAGTCTTCCACTAGCGCTACATGTCTCATACCATGAGCGGTTAGCGGTTACCTCTTGGTAATTCTATCATCTTTGAAAACATCTTTCAAATCATATTTTGTTTAAATACCCGAGTAGAATTAACCGTTGAGTCTTCCACTAGCGCTACATGTCTCATACCATGAGCGGTTAGCGGTTACCTCTTGGTAATTCTATCGTCTTTGAAAACATATTTCAAATCATATTTTGTTTAAATACCCGAGTAGAATTAACCGTAGGGTTTTCCACTAGCGCTACATGTCTCATACCATGAGCGGTTAGCGGTTACGCTATGGTAATTCTACCGCGGTTTAAACTACATTAAAATCAAAGTCATTGAAAATATTTAAAAAGAATTATGTAACGAATTCAAAACAAATTTTTCGATCGAGTCAAATTCAAAATCACAATTCATAAAAATAAAAGTTTCCGATTAAATCCAAAGCCATACGAGAAAACAAAATTTCAATTCATTCTCGGTGAAAAAAATTGAAATTTGAAGAAATTTGAATCCGTCTTAAATTCGATGCAACACATGCAGAATGAAATTCTAAATTAAATCCAAATCAACTTATTTAGAAAGAATTTTTATATAACTCACGATTAAAAATCAAATTTCATAAAATCGGACTTCATATAAATCACATATAAAATGAAAAGTTTAAAAGCAAAAGTCATATGAAATCCAATTTCTAAATTGATTGAAATAAAATAAAAATTAAACAAGATGCAACAAATCCAGGACTTAAGCTATAAATAAATTTCAGTTGAAAAATCAAAATAATCATATTGATGTTTACATCAAATTTTTATGCAACACATGGCAATAAAAATCTCAAATAATTATACGATTAAATTTCATAATAAATTAGATGCACCATACTCAAAGCAAAAATTCTAATTCTAATTTAAAATTGACATCTATAAAGTATAAGCTTGTCATCAATCAAATACACATACATAGCATAAAACTTTAAAATTACTTCTAATAAAGTAATTTAGAATTTGTCAGAATTAAAGTTCGAACTAATTTAGAATCAAATCGATACGACTTGTTCATAACAACATATTCAAAACGTTCTTTATTTAAGATCGAAATTCATAAAATAGAAGTCTATCTTAAATTAAAAATTATCGATAAAACAAAAATTCAAAATTAGAGTTTGTGTTAAATTCGATAACACATGGGCATAATAAAAAAAATAGGAATTTATTTGACAACACGTCCGAAAAAGAAATTGACTTAAAAATCACAATTCATTTCAAAATAATCAAAACGTATTTAAAATAGAAATTCTATTTATTTCAAAATTCAAATCAAAATATTTATTAAATTAATAAAATATTACGCTCTCGCAGACAGATCAATGCTCCGATACCAATTGTGACGACCCGACCCGGGCCCACAAAATCGCCAATAGGAAATTTTTTCTTTTTCCTTGAGCCAGGAATCATCGTCTGAGTGCGAGAGGTACAACGTTCGTCTACGCACTACGGAGCTTTAAGGCTTCCTCGTACGTAGACTTAGGTTGTAACGAACATATACACACGACGAAGCTTCATAGTTCGTCGCGTGTAAAATAAAACATATTATTATAATGATTTGGATCGGGCCAACGTTGCCTTGCCGTTGGTTGCCTACGTACGTATTGGATATTATCCCAATACGATCGGATCCGAACGTAGTTCTGCCTAATGGCTACTACATACTACAAACATCACAAAATCATACGTATAAAATACATATCTCCGAATATTTAATCGGAGTATACAAACACTCATCATATATCGGAGTCAAGCGGAAGTTAATAAATTAACGGAATCGTACATCTCGCTCTACCATAGAGCGGGATCGGAATCTCATACACGTATCTCGCTCTATCACTGAGCCGAGACCGAGAACACAAATTACATGTCTCGCTCTACCCTAGAGCGAGACCACACACGTCATATAAGTATATATTATGGCATCTAGGTATATAGCATGACATATAGGTACATAGCATGACATATAGGTACATAGCATGGCATATAGGTACATAGCATGGCATATAGGCACATAGCATGACATATAGGCACATAGCATAGTATATAGGCACATAGCATGGCATATAGGCACATAGCATAGTATATAGGCACATAGCATAGTATATAGGCACATAGCATGGCATATAGGTACATAGCATAGTATATAGGCACATAGCATGGCATATAGGCACATAGCATGGCATATAGGTACATAGCATGGTATATAGGCACATAGCATGGTATATAGGCACATAGCATGGCATATAGGTACATAGCATAGTATATAGGCACATAGCATGGTATATAGGCACATAGCATGGCATATAGGCACCTAGCATGGCATATAGGCACCTAGCATGGCATATAGGTACATGGCATAGTATATAGGTACATGGCATAGTATATAGGCACATAGCATAGTATATAGGCACCTAGCATGGCATATAGGCACCTAGCATGGCATATAGGTACATAGCATAGTATATAGGCACATAGCATGGCATATAAGCACATAGCATGGCATATAGGTACATAGCATAGTATATAGGCACATAGCATAGTATATAGGCACATAGTATGGCATATAGGCACCTAACATGACATATAGATATATAGCATATAGGTATAGTAGCGGGATACAGAGTTGCTTACTGCCCTTATGTCTCGTATAGTAGAGGTACACGGAGTTGCTCGCACAAGCATCCTTCCCTTCAGATCCAAAGATATTAGACGGAGCTTCCTCTAGCCTTCATATGTTCCTCGTCCTGTACAGAAAGACTACATATAAATGTTCTCCTTACCGGAGACTCTTCTCATTTCCTGTGCCCGTGAGTGGTGGACAGAACCTCCCCTAGTCTAGATTACTTCTCTTGATGTAGCTTGGCAATTTCGGACAAAATCCCGTCTTGCTCCGGGCCCATATTTCTTGTTCGTTGCTCGAGGAGGACGGGTGGAGCCTCTCCTTGTCTCGGGGCATTTCCTCCTTATACGGTTGCCGAATCAAAGAACGGACCTCTCCATTGCGTAGAACATACTTGATTTAGTCAAAAATGCCTCTTGGACTGACTAAATCGGAGTTGGGATGACCAGAAACAGAGAAAACGAAGTTCGTCGGTGCATGAAGATAACGGGCAGGACCTCCTCTTGTCTTGGGACGTTTCCTCATCATACGGTCTTCAACTCAAAGAACGGACAGCTCCATTGCGTAGAGCATACTCGATTTAGTAGGAAACGGGTCTTGAACGGCCTTAATCGGCCTTAGAACGGTCAAGAACGGAGGAAATGAAAATCTGGGTGAAGGATGGAGAGAAATGGGGGTTTAAATAGCCCCCGAGCCGCCGAAACCGCGGCGCCGCGCCGCCAAAACCGGCGGCGCCGCTGTTTCGGCGGCGGCGCCCGCCGAAACGCGCGCGGGTCGCGCCCGCGCGCGTTACGCGGGTCGCGACCGCGCGCGAACCCGCGGCCCGCGCGGAACCGCGGCGCGCGGAACCGCGGCGCCCGCGGTAACGCGGCGCGCGTGCCGCGCCGCGCCGCGCTGGCTCGCGCTGCGGCGCGCGCGCCAGCGCGCGCCGCGCGCCGGCTAACCCAAATTCCATTTTTCTTTTTTATTTTTATACTTCAAATTACAAACGCGCGCATCTTTCTACCCCGGAATCGGATTCGCGCGTTCTAGGTACCGTTGGACTCGTATCGACGAGCCCTTCGATACCAACCCACTTAAAGTAGCAAAACACACTATTTCCAAGTGGGTCCCACTTATATTGCACGTTTCTCAAATATCGTAATTTCCGGTCCCGACCTCTGTTTCGCGCGTTCTTCGAATCATTACGCTCATTATGCCAAGCTCTACCTGGCTACGGGTATTTCATCTAATAAAAACCCTTAACATTAATCTCAAATTACCGAATTACCCTTAACCCTCCCGGGTTAAGCGTAACCGAAAAACGGGTCGTTACAGTGTTGTATTGAGCCCCAGACGTCTTATGATCTATTGAGAGCGATGCATGTTTTCGATTTGGTCTATGTGCTGTATTAAGCCCAAATGTTTGATGCTCTATTGAGAGCGTTATATGATTCTACCTAAGAGTGACGCTGCATGATTTCTGCCCGACTGACACTGTATGTTTCTGCCTAAAAGTGACATTGTATGATTTCTGCCCAAGAGTGGCACTAGCACTATAAGATCCCTAAAGTGTGGGCAATTGTATGACCCCTTATGTGTGGCTGTTTATGTTTGCATGCTTAGATAAGTAGTATCATGGAATTGCTCTCACATGTTTGATCATGTGCCCCATGAGCATCAGTGTGCCTTGCCTTCAAAAAAGTCCATGGCATCTAGTCACTCCTTGGAGGTTAAGGTGATGCCCTAGTGACATTCTTTTCTATTTCGATGCTAGAGCTTATTAGTTATAATGAGCTTCAGTGGTCGATAGTATGTGTACGACTGTATGAGTGAGTATGTATGTTTATAAGTACAAGTTTCTGAGTAAGACTGTAAGAGTATGATTCTGAGTAAGACTGTAAGAATATGATTTTTAGTAAGAATGTAAGAGTATGATTCTGAGCACGACTATAAGAGTATGATTTTAAGGACTATAAGAGTATGATTTTGAGCAAGAATGTAAGCGTATGTTTATGAGTAAGATTATACGAGTAAGGTCATACGAGTAAGGACGTACGAGGATGTGTAAGATTGTATGAGTAAGGTCATACAAATATGCATAAGATGTATGAGTAAGCGTACGATTGTATGAATAAATTTGTAAGACTCTGATTAAGAGTGTATGTGTAAGATTAGTTTGATGGTATGTATTTGGCAAGATTGTATGTGTATGTGCATGTGGTAACCCATGTTCTAATTACGCTTAACTCAAGATGGTTAGGGGTAATTATATAATTTTATGGAGTTTTAAAAGATGAAATTCCTATAAATGATTAGAGCTCGAAGTAACGAGCATAACAAATCGAAAAACACACAAATCGGAGGTCGGGAACAAAAGTTACAACCTCGGGAAGAGTGCCACATGGGCGGGACCCACTTTAAAAGTACAAGATAACCTACCCATGTGGGGTCTAGTTTTGAAGGGCTCGTCAATACAAGTCCATTGGTACCAAGATCGTGCAATTCCAACTTCGGGATAAAAAATTATCGCGTTTTGAAGTTAGAATTGTATTTGAATGAAATAATAATAAAATATGCAGAAAAAGACGGAATAGCTGACATCAGCAAGCTGAGCCGAGCCCGAGAAGGAGCCGGGCTGCAAAATCGGCGCGTGATCTCTGCTGTCGCGTGATGCGGGTCCCGCGCGACGTGCGCAGGATGTGCGACGGACACGCGCGTCGCGCGGCGCGACAACATGTGCCGCCTCAAATGGCGGCCCATTTATGCTGCGCCACATGGCCCGAGCACGTGCAAGCATCTTTCCTCTTCCCCCATACGCTCACACGCCAGTTTTCTATAAATAGTTCATTTCGTTCATTTTTCAGGGGAGTTTCTGGAGTCATTCTGCATCCGTTTTCTTCCATTCAAAATGCGTTCTTAGCTAAATCGAGGGTGTTCTACGCAATGGAAGCGTCAATTCTTCGAGTTAGCAACTCTATATAGGGGAAACATCTCGGGCCAAGGAGAGGTTATGTCTGTCGCCTACGGGCGCGAAAAGGGTAAAATATCTCCAGGTAAGGGGAAATTCTCCCACGTTTTCTTATCTTCTGTTCTTCATTTCTTACTCATTTTAAGTCTGATTAGAGTCGTTCAAGAGGCCTTCCTAGCTAATTTGAGGGTGAGCAACATAATGGAAGCATCCACTCCTCGAATTATCAATGTTATGTAAGAGAAACATCCCAAGGGTAAGGGGAGGTTCTGCCCGTTGCCTACGGGCACGGGAAGGGAAAAGTGTCTCCGAACAAGGGGAGGTTCTGTCTGTTGCCTACGGGCATTGTGAGGGTAAAGTGTCTTCGGATAAGGGGAGGTTCTGTCTTCCGTCTACAGATGCAAGAAGGGTAAAGTATTCCGAAGTTACAGGAGGTTCTGGCTGCAGTCTCCGGATCAGAAAGGGCGGACGCTCTGAGAAAATGAGCAACTCCGAACATCGCCACTTCCAGAATTGGAGGGGAGTATGCTTTCCTAACCTTCTAGTTTAATATGCTTTATATGACTGCATATCTTGATTTATTCTGTTGTGATCTGAAATGATCTCTACTATGGCTTGACATACTCTGATCTGATATGACCAGTAGGTTCAGATAAAATCCGATATGATCCAACAGGCTCTGTAGTGTGTTCTGCTCCGCTCTATGATAGAGTGGGATGTGTGTTTTGTTAGTATTCTTCTCACCTACGTGAGATGTGTATTTTCTGATTTATTGGCTTCCATTTAACTCCGATGACTGATAAGATTTCTGTTGGATTCCGAATGAATCATTCAGATATAACGTATACGTATTTTATCGTATATAATTTTTTGATGTCTGGTAAATGTATTAGCCATTAGGCAGAACTACGTTCGGATCCAATCGTATTGGAATAACGTCAGAGATGATATCCAATATGTACGTAGGCAACCCATGGTAAAATAACGTTGGCCCGATTCAAATTAGTTATAAAATTAGGTTTGTTCTGATCTACGCACAATGGAACGTTAAAGCTCCGCAGTGCACAGATGAACGTTACGACTCTCGCACTCAGAGTCTGCAACTCCTGGTCAGTCGGTTTTAATTTTTTCGCTAATTTTTGACACTCCGATTCTGTCTTTCGATCTAACCCCCGGTCCGGATCGGGTGGTACGGGTTGGGGCGTTACAGTGCATGATTATTATATGTATGCCTGCTTAATGTTTGAGTTGCATGAACGCAATTACGTATGGACTTACTGAGTTCACTGTTTAGAACTCCCCAACTGGGTATTTCCCTATTTAGTATGAAAATACTCATTACCTTACTTTTTAGCCCCATTGTTCAGGAGGCTTTTGCAGGTTTGTGATGGAGAGCTCTTAGAGATGGATGCTCGTTTCTGCGATGGATTGATTCTCTTTGACTCACTACGAGTATTATTTGTGCCACGATCTCTTGTATTGGGTGAGATGAGAATTAAAGTGGTTATGCTTTCTGGACTTGTACTTTAGATTAGACTGTGACCATTATGAGACTTGCACTCAGGGATGCCTGAGAGATATTTATATTTAGAGTCCATAATCATAGCAATTTATTTGTACATTTGTTTTTGAGTAGCACCTCAAAATGTTTGGTTTGAACGTACGATGTTTGAATAAGTAAAAATTTGTACGGGAAAAACTAATGTGTGATTTTTAAATTATAAAACTACTTTCACAGGTCTCGTAATTGTCATTTTCCCCAATTTATAGTTGTTATATTGCAAAAATTTCACAGGTTCCATATTTGTCATTTTTCCCAATTTACAGCCATTATATTGCAAAAAAAAAAGTGAATTTTAAAGAAAATGTGATAAAAAATCTCAGGTGTTACATACATGGTTGACCATGTTGGGACAATTGGTTAGCTAGGTTGTTGTTTAGAGTATTAACATGTCCTCTCCCCCTAAGATAGCATTGGAGAGTCTTGAGGAGCATTTTGGGGCCGTTTAAAAAACTTTGGAAGGACCATGCACGTATAACCACTTTGGCTGCCACTTTAGCAATATAGAAGAAATCTCTTATGCTATATTGGGGGATTTCATATATATGGGGGGATTTTGTGAGCTGAAATATATGAGATGGTTGCATGATGTCTAACCTTGCAACCGGATACCATGGAATGCAATAAAGTTTGGTTTGGTTGTTAGCTATCATGCCATAAGCCCCGTCGGATGGGAGATGGGGCTCTCCAATCCAAGGGTCGACCGTTTGGCATTATGACCTTGTTGGAACGAATGACTTTGCGTGCACTTGGCTAAGACAAAGTGTTTCGAATTGCATAAGTTTGATGTGTGCTTTGCAAGACTATGTCCCCCTCATGCTAGTTCGCTTGGAGAATATCCCTACATGTTTGCATGCCCGCTTTGGGACAAGTTCGTTGCTTGGGTTCATGGGTTAGACATTTGGTTGAATGACATGAGGCCATGACCTTGACGAATAAGGCTGACTTGCTTGGCTATTTCACCTTATGAATGCCCAAAGATGGTCGCTTCCCAGGCACTTCCAAATAAGAATGTTGCTCCCACATGTTATGTTAAACATTATAGGCACAAGATAGGGATGTGTGTTTAGGGGTTTCCTATAATATAAATATATTGCCTTTTTTTTCTCAATAGGAAAAGTCTATAACCTACAAACTTCAAGTCCCCCTTTTTTTATTATTATATTTGATATTTTTTGGTTGATTTTACACTTAATAACATTGATTTGACTAATGAAAATATTCATATGCGCATAAAGCCTAATCCCTTCAAACTATCTACTCAAAATAAATCATAATTATATATTTGTTTGTGAACTTTTAAAACTTTTGTTAATCGTAACTGTCTTATAAGGCATTTAAATGCTATGGGGGTTAACCCTTAGTCAAATTCTATTTTAGTTTGCAAAACATTTTAAGTTCTATTTGACACACTAATTTCTCTTTTTAATAAAATTGATTTGACTAGTGTGAATATCCATATATTCATAAAGGGAAAAGTTAATATGAGTTTGGGCACACGTAGTATCTTTAGCATTCAGATTTTGATCTAATGGTGCACGATAAGATAGGGGCCAGGGAAGTGATTCAAACCCATTAAATTGAAATCAACAACGTGTGATGCCTAGACTCACGGAGTGGCGTGTGAGCTCAAACTTATATACACTGGGCCCATTCACAAAGCCTGATGCTTTAAAATAAATGGTACCAAAAATTAGAATCGATTGGTTGTAGTAGGAGCATATATGTAGGTATTCTTATTTCACGACTAATTCCTAATAACATTAATTATCTGATAATAATAGACAAGTATCATACTATTATATAAAACAAGTTGAGTGATGATAGAAATTTTAATTTCTTCCTATCTCACCCATAATTTCTATTTTAACTGTCTTTTAGACTTTATTTAATTATTTAGAACATTGAATTTGAAAATATTTATATTTTCCAAACTCATTTGCTATAGGATATGAGGGTATTTTAGAAAAAAAATTTACTTAGGTTCTTTTAGATGTCTACCACGTGTCAACCTAATTTTGATCGCTGGTATCACATGATCCCTACAACCTTGATTATGTTTATTTTAATTTTATAGGGTTATAGTTTGTACTTCTAAATACACATTTGTGTATTTTTGGTATGATTGAAAAGCACTTGATAATATCTATCAAATGAGGTCCCACATGAATATGTTTTTTTAAGTTATTTTGTAGGTCTCACATATATAACACGTTTCTTGATAATAATTTTATTATTTTTTACATATATAGCAGATGTTCGAGTTTACAAACTATGTATACTATTAAAAACTCCCAATGAGCTTCATCAAATGAAATCCACGACCGTATTGGTTATAAATATAAAATGGAACATTCTACAACATGAAGTTGGCACTATTGCTTATGCCAACATATGATTAAATATTAGTCCCAATAATATTTGAACTCACAATTACCCTACAAATGTATATAAATTAGTAAAATATTTATAATTATATATGTGTATAATTTTTTATTATCATAATATAAAAAATATATATTCTAATTTAATAGCACTATTTGATGTGTAAAAGAGAGTATATTTTATTTTTTTTATCTAATTTATATACATATATATGCTCCCCATTAGTCCCCTCGGTACCTAATATTTTTTAAAAAATACCTGTTATATTTTTTTACTCTTTAAAACCCCAAACACCCCTTTATTTCTCTCCTTACCCCACATCAACAAACCCCATTACACCTTCCACTCCCAACTCTGTTACGGTCGAAACTCCGGCCACCCTTCTCTTCCCCTTCTTACCCTCTCCTCCTCCTGCTAGTGCTTCTGGCTGCGGCTAGAAGCTCGTGGCTAGAAATTTTGGCTGCAGCCAGTGTTCCAACCATTGCCAAAAGTTCTGGCCGTAGCCAGATCTACAGTTCTACCAGCTGCAGTTAGATCTTGCGGTTGTGGCCAAATCTACCGGTCGTGGCTAGAGCTCCAGGCCACGGCCAAATCAACTGGCCACAAAACGTTGGTTGCGACCAAAAGTTCTGGTTGCAGCCAAGGGAGGAGGTCATCGGCGCTGAAGAGGAAGAAGGAGAAAGAGGGGTCCAAATAAAAAAAATTATAAGGTACACAAAGAAAAAATTTAAAATAGTTAAAAACAGTTACATTAAAAAACTGGGTATTTAAGGGATTAATAAGATATATTCATAAGTAACAAACTATATCAGATTTCACAATGCAAAACACCTAAAAGTAAAGTACGCATTGTGTATTTGGCTATTTGTGAGGTACTGGTAATTTAAATTTCTCTAAACAGTCGTCTTTTTTCTGGGAACGATGACAGCTTCCAAAGGCTTCTTCGTGACAACGGTGAACTCGTTCTTGATCCACCTCCTCCTCCTCCCCCTCCCCCTTCCACTGGAACTCCCTCACCAGTTGGCCCCGAACGGCATCATCTTATCTCTCTCGTCCCTGTTATGTCCACCGCCTCATCCGCATTCAAGAACCGCTCCGGCCTGAACTCCATGGGTTCCTCCCACACCCTCCCGTCCCGACCCATCTCCGCCACTGCGAAATTTACCTTCGCCTCCTTGGGTATCACGTATCCGTTGATCTCCACCTCCTCCTTCACCGCATGAGGCAGCACGAAGTGCCCCGGCGGGTGGAGGCGCAGAGTCTCCTTCACCACCGCCTTCAGATAATTCATATTCTGCAAGTCCTCCTCACTCACGAACTCCGAGCTCGGCCCCCCTTCTCTTTCTCTCATCACAGAATCGATCTCCTGGACCAATTTCTCTTGTATCTCCGGGTGCTTCACCAAATTCGCCATGACCCATTGCAGGGTGGTGGAGGTAGTGTCGGTCCCGGCGTTGAGGAACTCGGAACATAAGGTCATTATCTCTCCCTCGGTCAGATTTCGCCCTCCTTCCTCCGGTAATTGCAGCCCCAAGAGCGAGTCCGCATAAGAGAAAGCAAAGCTCTCGTCGTCTTCCTCGTTTCCCTGGTTATTCTTGTTCATCTGTTTCTCCATCCGAGACTTAATCAGGGGAACGAGAAGCTCTTCCTGCCTTCTTCGGATGGCCAGCAAAATGTTCCACCTTTTGCGAAATACAATTTTTCCGATTCTGGGTATGAAATCAAATACGTTGAGTCTAGAGGTATTCAATAGATATTGCTTCTGCGACTCACCGATGTCCCTGACCAGCTTATCGTCAAGCTTCTGCCCGAAGCACATTAGAAGGAGCAGGCAGAACATAGCGTACTGGAAGCTCTCCATCACCCGGACTCTCCCGGCCATTCCGACTCGGCCGTGAGCTTGCGGATGAGGAGGCTGATGACCCAGTTACGGCCCTTGGCGTAGGACTTGATCCGGGATGGGTGGAGGATCTCGGTCATGAGGTTGCGGCGGAGAAGGCGCCAGAGGGGCCCGTAGGAGGTGGAGGTTATGTTGTGCTGGTTAGAAGTAATGATCATGCCGGCGATGGTGGCGTGGGGGCGGTCAGCGAAGGTAGCGCCGTTGGTGATGAGGGCCTGGTGGGCCAATGCGTGGTCGGTGATGAAGATGGAGGGCCGCGGGCCGATGCGGAGGGTGAGGATGGGCCCATAGACCGGCCGCAGCTGCCGGAGGATGGGCTCGATGTCGAAAAGTGACTTTTGCAGCCATAGGAAGTTGCCCACGAGCGGAAGCGCACGCGGGCCCGGAGGCAGCTTTCTCCGACTGGTCTTGCCTGAGAAAAAGATGGCTAGGGACGCAGAGAAGAGTACAGTGAGGAGGAGGAGGAGAGCCCACGCCTCCATTGAGGCAGAGAGAGTGAGAGTGGATGCTCAAAATTAACGCTGCCTAACGGGTAGCTCCGCGAAAGGGTTTTTGTAGGATAAAATAATGGGTCACTTTCGCATGCTGATTTCGGACTAAAATCTCGGGCATTATGCGTACGTGCTTACGTCACATTATTGCCGACTAGAAAGTGCACGTAGATTCTGCGCTTGTTGCACTATAAAGATTTACATTCTTATTAATTTTTATAAATTAAGTTTCAAGTTTAATAATTTTATTCAGTTTATAAATAATACTTCAAGTATATTAGAGGCAATATAAGACTTTTATAACAAAAATATTTCCCCCTTTTTACTGCAATAGTATAGGATAAGATAAGGAAGAATGCATGTGCATCATTGCACTTGTAAAACTAACTTGATATAAAACTAGAAAAACTCAATTAATTTTACATAAACTTACATAGAATAATTGTATAGTAGATGTGAGCAACATTAATTACACAAATATGTTGAGATTACTTATACTCCATAATAAGGGTAATATTGAAAATAATTAAAATCTATACAAGGGACTGAGAGTAATATTGGAGGTGGTAAAAAATAAATTAAGTTTATGTTAATATAGAATTATGAAAACCTATGATAGTACTGTGATATCTAAACCTAATTTGATTTCAAATTTAAGAAGCCAACCTAATTTAAGATAGGAACCAACATACCTAAGATAGTACCCAACATGCTTGGATATATAAGGACCTAAGATTTATCTTAGGTTGAGTTGGGTTGATTCTAAAACTCAGATAAAGCTAAAAGTGAAACTTAACTAAGTCTTGGATCAGCTTGTAAGCATTTTTTTAAGGTCAAGTCAGCTTTTATTAAGGAAAAATATTGTAAAAGGTCAAATTTTTTCATATTAAAAAGTTAGGTAGGGAAAGATCTTGGGTATTTTTAAAACTGCCTTGATCTTACTCGAGAATCACCAGAGTTCTTTAAGATAGGACCTGACTTCCCAAACCCAAGCAATATTGGGTCGATTCCATCTAGGTTTAGTTGGTTCAAGTTTTATAATGCAACCATGTATTATACTCCATTTATCCTATATTAATAGCTGCATTCGGTTTTAAATTAACAAAAATTTACTTTAAATAATTGAGAATAATATAAAAAATAATAAAAATCTATGATACCTTCTTCAGCTAGTTTTTGTACAGCAAAAATATCGTATATTGTTACTCATAGCATTAAGCTTATAGAAGGTATATATGATAGGATAAAATAAATAAAAATTACATAGAACGTAAAAGGTGGTATAAGATATAATAAATGTGTGTCACAAGATACCAACACAAGATATGTTAGAAGATATAAAGATCACATCCCCCAATTCGCTTTTAATAATAGAAGATAATATACCAACACAAGTGATCTCAATTAAAAGACCAATTTCTCCTATCAAAATAATAAAGAATAATAAACCAATTCCATTGCATCAACCTAAGATTTTAGAGAAAAACTATATTAAAACCTTAAAGCGATCTCTATTATTATTTATATATTCGAAGGCATTAAATATACATCATCTTTTAATTATACTAAATATTTTATCCACATCATATAAAAAAAGAAAGGAAAAAAGAAAAGACAACGTTAATCACTTGCTTTATCTTGTGTTGGTTAAAAAATTTAGTATTATTTTGTCCATTAATAGAATGTCAAACACGGGCATCTATTCTAGGGTCTTTAACCCTGCCTTGGGCAACAACGGCTCTTGGGTCCCTACCTCCGGACTGTTAGTGACTTGACTACAAGGCAAACGAACGTGCATGTAATTGGCCATCATATACCCATAGTTATCCACATAAGCCAATAAATTCGTCTCTTGTTATCCTTAAGAATTATTTGGGTGTTAAATTTTTTTTAGAAATAGAAATAGAATTATTAAAATTAATTTTAAAAATTTACGGCCGAATGTAAATTATAGTTGATAATAAAATTATTTTTTAATAAATTTGAATATTGTGTGAAACTCAATTTTAAAACTTTAAATTAATATAATTCTTTCTCTCGAGCTGGAATATGTACATTTTTAGTATTAATATTCTCCTAAATTTAAGTTTTATCAAACAAGATCTACAATGATAAGTAATTTTAAACTTTTAAAATAGGCCTCACCTAAATAACACAATTATCGAGGCTCCAATCAATATAAGAAGTAAGCGTTAAAAAATAACAGAATCTGTAAGTTCAAAATAGGGGTTGGGAGTTGGAATCAAGAGAATCACATCACAAGGTGATTCGGTGATTTTGAAAAAATCTAGCTCAAAACGGCTTATAGAACTAACTTCATGACAAAATTTTTAATTTCGTCCACCTTTTATACACAAAATTGATTTCAATAATTTGGGTTGAAATTGTGGAAGAATTGATAAAATCTTATTAAAATTCCATATCCAAACAACACCTTAAATTGGTGATGGTAAGGGTTGTGGTGATGAAATTGCCCTTCAATCCCAGCAGCCCAAGTGGGGATGCAGTCGAAACTATTGCATTTACTGGTGATCCTCTATGCCACCCCAATTGCATAGTGCACTAAGATATCTGTTGTTGTAGGGCGAGGAGTTGATTGCAGTGTGTCACAAGGTAGCAAAACGAACTATCCGTGATACGTGATGGGGGCTACACACATGTCGAAGTGTTGTATACTAGGTATATATATTGCGAGAACTGCCCATAGTGTTGCACACCATATATACAGGCATGTCGGGAAGGCCCGTAACGTTGCGCAGAAAGCATGCAACGATGTGCACACATAGTTGGCTATATTGGGACACATAGTTGACTAGCACATATTTGGATTCTTAAGATGTCCCCTCCCCCCTAAATAGTGTTGAAGAGTCCATTAGAGTATTTTCAGGCCGTTTGGAAAACTTTGGAGAAACTATGCCCGCATAGCCACTTTGGATGCCACTTTAGCATAATGAGAAAAATCTCTTATGCTATATAAGGGGGACATAGTGAGCTGAAATGGCAAAGTTGTTGGTATGCTACCTAGGCTTACAATTGGCTATCTCGGATGACAACAAAGGTTTGTTGTGTTGTTAGCTATCATGCCAGGACCCTCGTCCATTAGGAGATGGGGCTCTCTGACCTATCGGGCAGCCGTCCTGCCTTATGGCCGTGTTGGTAACAAAGACCCTTACATGCACTTGACTGGGATGAGTTGTTTGGATGTCTAAGTTGCCTAAGTTGGATTTATGCATTGCAAGGAGGTGCTTCTCTCCGGTCAGCTCGCTTGGAAAATGTTCTGGCATATTCACACATTTGCCTTAGGTCGTTCGTTGCTTAACTTCGTGGGCTAGATGTTTGGTCGAATGATACGAGGTCATGACCTTACAAAACGAAGAATGACTTACTTATCTATTTGGCCTTGAGAGCTCACCACTCAGCCTTCCACATGATCAATTCCATTGTCATCTTGAGATCATTTTCACTTATTGGTGGTTTGCTCCTCAGCCTAGTGATCATCTTCTGCACGCTGCTTACCCCGATATATCTTGTGGACCTGTTTGAAGATTTGTTTCTTCTCGATCAGGAAGAATGCGGATAGGGTGAAAGTCCTTGCCACACTTCTTCCTCTGGGATTTGTAGGAGGCACATGCCAACTTGCTCTCGCTCTGCGTCTTAATATGTTATTATGGGGGCCGTGCTAATGAAACTGCTCTCCATTCACAACCCCGCCATTGAAGTCACCTTCAGATCCGCTGTGGAGCACTCACATGTGAGTGCTCTCACAAAAGCCAAGCGAGCCATGAATGCTCGCATGAGTTTTCATGGCTCGCTAGGCTTTTGTGAGAGCACTCAGATGTGAGTGCTCCACAGCGGATCCAACGCCATTGAAGTGGGGCTGAAGTTGAATCTATTGCATCTGTTGGTGATGCTACATGGCAGCCCTGCTGGAGAAATTGCACAGGACTACGTGTTGATGCAGGGCCTCAGCCTACCACATGATCGAGTCCGTCGTCATCTTGAGCTCGTTCACACTCACCGGGATGTTACCCAGCCTTCTGATCATCCTCTAGATCTGCACATTACTCACTCCGAATATCTTGCGTACCTGCTTGAAGATTTGTTCATTCTGGCCGGAAAAATGGGGCTAGGATACATTCCTTCCCACACTTCTTTCGCTGCTGCTTTCATGAGGCACAAGCCGACTTGATTGACCAAGAACTATGATAAAAGGGGAAAAAACCAAGAAGCCAAAATATCAAACAAAACTGCTTATCTGAAATAAAGAAAAGGAAAATAAAAAAGAGTGGATAGATGTTAAGAACAATGAAAATTATAAGGGCATAAAATTAACCTAGAATCCAAAACTCCAAGAACTCTCCTGAAACGTGTTATATCTCACATTTGAAAGATTCATAAGGGAGCAAGAATATCTTTTATTAACTATGTTTATAATCAGCGCAAAGTGTAAACATGAAAAGAAGGCGGGGGATTGCGTTACCGATGGCTCACAGGAAGAGGAAGAACAAAAGAAACACATATCTTATGAAAATATATATTGAAGGATGCTGGACGCGGGTTTTGTATTATAGTAAACATGCACGGGTATTTTAGGACTTCTATTAGTATTTTGTGACTTCTATGCTAAAAATATCCGCTCTCCCTTCTCACTTTAATAATAGTATAGATATAAATTACCCATGTATGAGCGGTCCATCTCGGGTAATTAAGCTGTCAAATAATAAGGTTCACCAACTTATTATAACTAGGCCGACTCACTTAAGCCTGACATATTCAAGCAAGTATTTTCTATGCTTTGTATTGATAGTGAGCCTAGCATATGGAACACATGGGAGCTGTGCATCTAGAACATCCACAACACACATACTTGCATACATTAGCGCGAGGGCACTGATGCTAACGTGCACTAGTGTGATGTGTGTGTTGTCTATTTCAAAATTAAAAATTCATTTAAATCTTTTGGTAGCTCCTCTTCTAATTTTGGAGTTTGTTCTCTCACCTCTATATCTAGCCAATCCTTCAAACAGACTCAACACTCCACTATCATTGCTTCTAAGCGACTCCTCTGATAATCAAGTACCCTACTTCCTATAGTAAAAACAGACTCTGAAGTTACTATAGGATATCAGAGGAGTTACTAAATCATGTGCTAAGGTGACAAGCACATGATAACTTTTTTTATGTGTTCGCCACTAAACTAAAATGTCAAAGTTACTTGTTTATTCTTTGATTAAAAAATTAAAAAATTATTTTGTAAATACATTGGTAAATCATTATAAGAGGTAGTACTAGTATATTTTTGTTTATTTCTATTAAGTAATAACCAAAAAGGATCATTCTTATGTATAAAAGGAGTTGGAACGATAATCCTTATATTACCATACATAGATTCATTTGTAGCATATAAAGAATATAAAACTTTTTAAATTTCTTTAATATATCTATTGGATTCTACAAACATATAATTATATATACCATCTACTAATATTTTTACACCACAACTTAATCCTAAGGTACATAATTTCACCTAAACAAAAAATCATAGGAAGTTCTTTCCAATAATTTTTATATTTTGTTTCCATTGGCCCCACAACCATATTACATACATTTTTTATCTCTATATTACAAAAAATATAAGAGTAGTATTATAGAGTTCTTTAATAATTAAATAAGAAGTAGGATAATATATACCTGATAATTGTTTAATAGCTTCATTAAAAACATGTAAAAAATTCATAATAAATTTTGCAATTTCAAATTATTAGCACATAATAAAGAAATAGGCATCTTATCTACATACTAGAATATTATAATTTATTTTAATTCATAAAAAGATTGAAACATTAGATAAGTACTATTCCACTATATATGTGTTGCTTGATCTTGGTGTTAAATGTGGTGTTAGACCTTTTGATTTAATGTCTAGTTGTTGTGAAGATGGTTGGACTAAATTACACAAGTGCACAAGTGTTAATAATAACTGCATTGGTAGAGACCAATGGGTGGATGATGTGTTGACTGCTATTGAGGGGTTGACACAAGTCATGCTGACCCAGCAAGATATGCAAGCTAGTAGCAGTGGGCAAGAGCGTCTAACCCTAGAGGGCTTTAAGAAGCTCAATCTTCTTAGTTTTTAGGGTAAGATGGATGCCTAGAAAGCCGATAATTAGAAGCTTCACGTGGAGAAGATTTTTAGCGCAAGACGGAGCTCAGAGGAGAAGGAGACCCATCTAGACGTATTCACCTTTGAGAGAGAGGCGTCGAGGTGGTGGCTATCCATGGAGTGGAAGAGATTCCAGGGCCGAAAAGATATCCCATGGAATGAATTCTTGTCAGTTTTTAATGACAAGTAGTTTCCTTTTCTTCATGTTTAGGAGGAGAAGAAGGAATTCCTTAATCTCCAATAGGGCTTTATGACTATGCTTGCATATGAGACTAAGTTCATTGAGCTTGGGTGCTGTCCTCCGCGTTTCTTTTGTAACGAGCATGAGCGAGCGAGGAAGTTTGAGGATGGGTTGAAGCCTTTCATAAGAGGCTGTGTGCTTCCCTTTATGTAACGCCCCAAAATTTTTACGTTTTTTAAAAAAATTTAAACATTTGGGCCCAAAAATGAGTTTAGGGCCCAATAGCCTATTTTTCTTAAAATTGAACCATTTTGAGCGTGATTCGTTTAAATCAGCCTGAAGGTATTTGATATGGCTCGGAGAAACAAACGTATTGCGCCCAATAATGCATCCACCAGACACCTAGTAGGCTATGGCCTCAAGAAGGGTGTCATGGGTGGGTCCCAGTTTAAATTAGAGAGAAAATGTGCCCTTGTGTGGTCTTGTTTTGAAGGGCTTGTTAATACAAGTCTAACGGTACCAAGAATGTGCGATTTTCGAGTACGGTGTAAGGAGTTATGACCGTTTAAAGTTTTAAATTTTGTTTTGATTTAAAAATAAAAATTAAAAAAATATAAAATATAACATTTATGTCAGTATGGCTGATGCCATGGGAGGCGTTAGCAGTGCTGATGCGCTAATTACAGTAGCAGGCCATGGCATGCCGGTGCACATACGTCAGAACTGATGCACAATGGATGTTTTTAGCCGTTGGATGCATCTCATGTGGCACGCATCCAAGGGCACAAAAAAGTTATAGAAGGGGAGGGGGTGATGATTTCAATTCACACCATTCATACCCGTCAAAAAAACTTTTGTCCCCCATTTCTAAGCCATTTCTCACCTGATTCTCTCAATTCAAAAATTGTTCCTAGTTAATTAGAGGGCGCTCTACATCGTAGAGCGGTCCATTTTTTGAGTTAGCTAATATAAAGGGTAGAATCGACTCGAGGTAAGGGGAGACTCCATCCGCCGTTTTTCGATCTGGTGAAAAAAAACATCCTAGTTATAGGGGAAACTATGTTCACAACTTCCGGTCGAGAAGAAGAATTCTTCCCAACACAAGGGGAGGCTCCGTCCGCCACTTCCAAGCCCGGAAGGAGAACTTGTCCAGGTGCGAGGGAAGGTTCCGCCTGCCACTACTATGCTTGTGAATGAGAAAAGCTCTAACCATTGGCCGTTATTTCGATTAATTTCAAGAACGAAGGGTAGGTGGTTTTAAACACTAATTTCGTCCTATGACTAGACCGTATGATATCGTAATTCTTTTCTAAAAGATTATTTAGAAAATGATGGTATTTACTAGGGGTCGGACAAACGCTGAAATAATAGTGTCTCGTAAACCTCTTTGTGGGATTTCATTGTGATGCGTACTTTAAAATGTTATTAGTATTTAAATGATAATACGACTATTTTTGATCGAATTTGAAGGGTAGTTATACAGTATAAAGCCCAAAAACTATCATTGATTTTGAAGGGTAGCTATTTAGTATAAAGCCCAAACGTTATCGCAATTATGACTCCTAGGTATCGCCTATTAAGGCATATGGCATGCCCATGAAATTAGATATTGTGGGGAGATCCTCTTCATTTTAATCCTGTTGCCTCACAAACACAGGTGTATGTCGCTCCGGTATTGGCAACATTCTGTGAATGTTCATTTATCTGATTTTGAATTATTTATTAGATTTTGTGAATGCTAATTTATCCAATTTTAAATTATTTATCGAATTCTATGAATGATGATTTATCTGATTTAAATTATTTGTCAGATTCTGTGAATGATTATTTATCTGATTTTAAATTGTTTATTGGATTTTGCTTACAAACGAATTATCCGAGTTTACCGGATTATGTAAAGAACTATTTTATTTGACTTTTTATAAAAGAAGTGTGTTAGATTCTGTTAGTCGATAATATTATTTTGAGTTGACTTTTGAATATCAATTATTAGAAGAATATTTTATGCATTTTTTATGCTTTATTTTTTAGCATACTAATACTTAGAATTATTATACTCACCCACGCCTAGACACTGTTCTAAACGAAGAAGATGATGTTAATGAAGATTGCCCATAGAACTTCGAAAGATCTATGTTTTTATTCACTTTATCACATTCTTTTGTTATGTATTAATTTTGGATGTTCTTTGCATTGATTTTGCTAAGGCATGATATGCTTTGTTTTGTAAAGTTTTTGTAATTACATAATTTAATGAAAGGTTACTCTTCTGTATATGGTTGATCTTGGCCCGCCTTTAATTATGAATTGATGACACTCCGACCTTTAAAGTAATTTAAAAAATCAGGGTGCTACACTTTAGGCACAAGACCTTGGTGGAGAAGGACTCGAAGGAGTACCATTGGAGGAAGGGACAACCTAAGAGAGCTAGGCAGGAGGACTCTTAGGTACAGCTTAATTAGAAGGCTCATGGTGGTAACTTTGGGAGGAACAATAATAACCACGTGCAACCTTATCGCCACAACCATCGTGCCAACATCACTACATTCTTGTGGGGGAAGAAGGGACATTATAGGAGGGAACGTCCTCAGAACACTCAAGGTGATGTTCCTAAGCATCACTCGGTTTGACAAAATCAAGGCCCAAGGCAGCAGGAAGTGCAATAAGGGAGACCGCAAGGAAGACTACAAGGAGGGCAGCAAGATGGATCACAAATGAAGCCAGATAACCAAGGAAAAGTCTTTGCTATCTTAGTTCATGAGGTGGTCAATGCTTCAACAGTGGTGGAAGGTATGCTTGAAATCACCTCCCACTATGCTAGAGTGTTGCTTGATACCAGATTTTAGCATTCTGTAAATTTACCACTTTTTGCTCGTGAACTTGGTGTTGAGCATAAGATGTTGTCGGTTTCTTTGCATGTGTCTACCCCTTCATCTTCTCTTCGAGCGGAGGAGTATCTTGGAAGGTTTACATATTGGTTGAAGGATATGAATTACTTGTTAATTTGATTGTTTTGCTTATGATTGATTTAGATGTGACTTTAGGCATGAACATGATATTAGTTTATCATATATATGTTTATTGTCGTGGGAAGAATGTTGTGTTTGCTTTGCCAGATGTTGAAACTTTCATTTTTCAGGGTGTGAGATGGGTTAGTAGTAAGTTTTTAGTGTCTTCTTCTAAGGCAAGGAAGTGGATCAATAGTAGGTGTGTGGTTTTTCTTGCAAGCATTTCGGTGAAGGGTACTACTCTACCTCCTATTAAATCCGTTCATGTGGTATCGGAGTATGAGGATGTCTTTCCGGATAATTTGTTGGGATTACCTCCTAAGAGGGAGATTAAGTTCAATATTGATTTTCTTCTGGGTATAATTCCTATTTCTAAAGCTTCTTATCTGATGGCTCCAACTGAATTTAAAAAGCATAAGGCTCAGCTATAAGACTTGATGGACAAGGGATACATAAGGCCTATTGGGGCACACCAGTTCTCTTCGTTAGGAAGAAAGATAATTCCCTTAGGTTTTGCATCAATTACCCTATGTTGAATCAAGTAACAATCAAGAACAAGTATCCTTTGTCATGTATTGATGATGTGTTTGATTAATTGCAACAAGCTCAAATGTTATCTAAGATTGACTTGAGGTCGGGCTACCATCAACTCCGTATTCAACCCGATGATGTATCTAAGACAACTTTTCAAACACGTTATGGGCATAATGAGTTTTTAGTTATGCCTTTTGGTCTCAACAATGCACCGACATCTTTTATAGATTTGATGAATAAGGTTTTAATACTTTATTTATATTGGTTTGTCATTATTTTTGTAGATGACATATTAATCTATTCAGCAAGCAAGGAAGAGCACGAGCAGCACTTGAGGATTGTCTTAAAAACTTTAAGAGATCACCACATTGCCCCTAGTCTGATTATCTATCAAAGATAAAGACTATGAGATATGACCTTTTTACGTAGAATTTTTATATGTAGCGGAATAACATAAGTATTCTCTTAAACCTCACTCACTATGTATAAATCAATCAACCATCATCATTCAATCCATACATGAACATAAAAATTTTACACGGCCTAACACAGGTAAAATACCACAACAGTTCCAATGAACCAAATCAATGCACTAGTAACCAATACATTGCATTGACTCAAATAAATGACTAACCTTGTCTAGAATGTTATACATGGTGCATATGAAATTATTACACTTGAACATCCAGGATAGAATGTGGTTTGATAAGCTTGATTATGCATGGTGAATGTGAATATTGATACTTACTTTATGCAAAATGTGAATGAACCATGAAACTTAAACGATTATGCATGGTGTGCATGTGTGTTATGAATTTGAATGAACCTATGATGCACAGGTGGTGTGAATGTGTATATAGAATGTGATTTAAATAATAATGCACAGGTGTAGAGAATGAACCTATGATTTATTTCCTTCGGCCGGATTCCCTTCTTCTCCATCTCCCCCTCCCCCAACCCCTGTGAGAAAGCAGAGGAGGGACTCCAACCGGAGCCCCTTGCCTCCTTCTCCCCCCCACCCCCACCAGTTGGAGGAGCTAGCTAGAGGGGATCCCGCTCCTCCGGTCGGCGCCCCTTCTTCTCCCCCTTCCCTACTTCCTCTAGTTGGAAGATGAAGGGTTCCAGCCAGCGACACTTTTAAAAGCATCGCTAATAACCGTTTAAATTATGTTTTTTTTCTTTTTTTCATGATTAAAGATGGTTTTAAAAGCATCACTAATAATCTAGATTATGTTTTTTTTTCTTTTTTATTGATTAGCGACGCTTTTAAAATCATCTCTAATAATATTTTTTATATTTATTTTTTATTGGTGACGCTTTTAAAAGCATCACTAATAATATTTTTCTATTTTTTATTAGCGACGCTTTTCAAAGCATCACCAATAACTTTTTTTCTTTTTAGCTATGCAAAAATAGTGTTGCTAATACTTATTTTAATTTTTTTAAAATACTTTAATATTAACAACGCTTTATAAAGTGTCACTAATAATTTACTATTAGCAATGCATATGAACAGGTTGATATTAGTGACACAAAGAAAAGCATCACTAATAGTGGTACTATCAGCGAAGCTTTTTCATACGCGTCACTACTAAAAAGTTGTGATTGTACCATTAGTGCCACATTTAGGGATGCTTTTGAAGCTTCACTAATAGTCATTAGTGATGCTTTTATAAATATTAGCAACGCTTTTCTTATAGTGATTTATGATTATTATGATGTAAAAAATATGTATTCTTACTATAGCATAGAAGATATATCTTTCTTCAATATGCTCTCTTCGTCCCACTTAATAGCTCTATTTGATGGGTAAAAGAAAGTATATTTTATTATTTATTTAATTTATATTATGAATGCATCTATATGCACCCCATTAATCCTTTCAATACCCCATTTTTAAAAAAATCATGTCATTTTTTACTCTTTAAAACAATAAACACGAATAGCACCCTATTCACTACAATAAAATGTAGTATTAGCAATGCAAAACCAAGCGTCACTAAAAATAACTACTTGCAACACATAAAAAAGTGATGCAAAAAAATTAACTATTAGCGATGCATTTTCTTATGCGTCGCTAATATTCATGCATTAACGACACTTTATTATAAGTGTCGCTAGTAGTTCCTCTATTTGCAATGCTTTACACAAACGTCGCTAAAAGATATATATTTTAAATAAAAAAAGAAAGAAATCATAACTATTAGCGACATTTTTTTCAAGCGTCGCTAATGGATGTCACAATAGTGACGCTGTTGGAAAAGTGCTATTAGCGATGCTTAAAAAAAGTCACTAATAGTTATGATTTAAAAATAGAAAATTAAAACTTTTGAATTATTAGCAACACTTTTAAATAAGCATTGCAAATAGCATTGATACTAGTGACACTTATAAACAAACGTCGCTAGTAGATTTATTGATAAATTTTATTTCATAAATAATAAATAAATAATAAAAAATTTAAAATGAACTTCCTAAATATAATATTTTTTTTTCAATATTTACTATTTGTATATATAATAAATAAATAGTAAATTTTCAATAAAAAGTAGTGTTAATAATAGATTAAACTTTCACTATTTATATATAATATATTTTATTTCTTAAATTTTTGTAATAATTTGTAAATATAATTTATAATAAAAGATAGAGTGCATGGAGAGAGAGAGAATGAGGAGAGAGAGAAGGTGAAGTGAGAGGGATCGATGAGAGGGAGAGTAGAGAGAGTGAGGGGATAGAGAGAGAAAGGGAAGAGTGAGATGGAGGAGAGAGGGTGAGGACATAGAGGGAGGAGAGAGAGAGAGTGAGAAGAGAGAGAGGGAGGGTAAGAGAAGAGGAGAGAGAGAGAGGGAGGAGAGAGGAGAGAGAGGGAGAAATAGGAGAGAGGGAAGAGAGAGGGGGTGAGGAGAGAGAGTAAAAATGGAAAATTTTAATTTTTATATATTTTTTATTTTAAAATTAATTAAAAAATAAATAAAAAATGTATTAGCAACATATATATGCATCACTAATATTCTTGTTATTAGCGATATATAGAACTATACGTTGATAATACCTTATAATTTTTTATATTAGTTTTAAAATATGTAGAGAGATAAAATAGAGAGGATATAGAGAGAGGAGAGGGGGAGAGAGAGAGAGGAGAGAGGGAAGATAGAGAAGAGGAGAGAGAGAGGGAGGAGAGAGAGGGTAGAGAGAGAGGGATGAGAGATAGGGAGAGAGAGAGAGGAGAGAGAGGGAGAGGAGAGAGGAAAGAGAGGGGGTGAGGAGAGAGAGTAGAGATGGAAATTTAAATTTTTTTATATTTGTTATTTAAAAATTAATTAATTAATTAATAAAAATATATTAGCGATGCATATATCTATGTGTTACTAATACTCTTGTTATTAGTGACATATAGGAATATACGTCGCTAATAATGTAGTTAATAGTGACGCATATTCCTATATGTCGCTATTACCTTATAATTTATTATATTTATTTTTAAATTTTGTAATGACCCATTTTCCTGTTATACTTAACCCGGGGGGTTAAGGGTAATTTGGGGTCAGGGAAATGGGGTTTCATTAGGTGAAATCCCCGTATCCGGGTAGAGCTTGGAGTAATGAGTGTAACGAACCAAAGAACGTGCAAAACGGAGGTCGGGAGCAAAAGCTACGGCCCCGGGAAGTGTGCCATATGGGCGGGACTTACACAAAAGTGCAGGATAACCTACCCATGTGTGGTCTTATTTCAAAGGGCTTGTCGACACGAGTCCGTCGGTATCAAGAACGTGCAATTCCAACGTCAAGGTTGGAAGTTATCACGTTTTGAGTTCAGGATATTATTTGAATAAAATAATATCTTTCTGGATAGGATCGATGATGCAGTGGATAGGATCGACAATGCAGTGGATAAGATTGCTGATGAAGTGGATAGGATTCATGACGCAAGCGGATAAGATTGCTGATGAAACTGATAGGATTGATGACGCAAGCGGATAGGGTTGCTGACGAAGCAGATAAGCTTGACACGTGTCAGCCGCACATCTATCTAGTTTTTCTATAAATAGCATCCACGACACCCAAAAAGGAAAAGGAGAATTCTCTCCCACGTTTTGTCATTCCTCTCCCATGTTCAGAAACGAGCTTCCTGAATACCACTACCTCATGAGACATCAGGGGAGTAAAGGTTTCTTACCTCTTATTTTAATTATAGAACAACATGTGTTAGTTATGATGTGTGTTAGGCTATGATCCATATGCTTGCTATGCTTATATGCTATGATATGTGCTTATATGCCATGATGTGTGCCGTCTCGCTTTGGGTTGGAGAGAGACGGGCTGTGTGTGTGTTTATATTATGGTATGCTATGCTTATATGTCATGATGCATGTGTGCCATCTCGCTCTAGATTAGAGAGAGACATGTTGTGTGTGTGTGTGTGTTTATATTATGATATGTTATGCTTATATGCCATGATGTGTGCCGTCTCGCTCTGGGTTAGAGAGAGACGTGTTGTGTGTTCGGTCTCGGCTCAATGATAGAGCGAGACCTATGATTGTGTTCCGTCTCACTCTATGATAGAGCAAGATATGTGATGCGTGCGGTCTCGACTAAGTGATATAGCGAGACGTGTGATGCATGTGGTCTCGGCTCAGTGATGGAGCGAGACATGTGAATGTGATGGTCTTGATCTGGGATAGAGTGAGGAATGTTGTGGTGGTCGTGTGGTGCTCGTCTCTATGATAGAGCGAGATGTGTGTTGCCGGTGTTTTATCGGGTTTTTATATAACTCTGATTAAATATTTAGAGATATGTATTTTATATGTATGTGTTTTTGGTATGCTGGTTGTATGTAGTAGCCAGTAGGCAAAACTACGTCCGGATCCGATCGTATCGGAGTAACATCGTGGATGTTATCCGATATGTACGTAGGCAAGCAACGGCAAGGCAACGTTGGCCCGGTCCGAATTAGTTATATAATTAGGTTTGTTCTGGCCTACGCATAACGGAGCACTAAAGTTCTGAAGCATGTAGAGGAACAAGAAGACTCTTGCACTCAGAGTTCGGCGCTCCCGATTCTGAGTTTGGTTTTTATCATGTTCGGACCCCCGGCCCGGGTCGGTTTTCAGGTCGGGGTGTCACAAATTTGTAGAGAGAAAAAATTGCTAGGATATAGAGAGGAGAGAGGGGGAGAGAGAGGAGAGAGGGAGGGAGAGAGAGGGAGAGAGAGAGAGGAGAGAAGAGAGTGGGAGAGAGAGAGAGAGGAGAGAGAGGAAGAGGGAGAAGAGAAGAGAAGAGAGAGGGTAGAGAGAGAGGAGAGGGAGAAAAGAGAGAGAAAGAGGAGAGAGAGAGGGTAGAGAGATAAAGGGAGAAGAGAGGGAGAGAGGGAGAGAGAGGAGAGGGAGAGAAGGAGGAGAGATGGTAGAGAGAGGGAGGAGAGAGGGTAGAGAGAGGGAGAGTGAGAATGAGAGGAGAGGGAGAAAAGAGAGAAAGAGGAGAGGGAGAGGGAGGAGAGAGGGAGAAAAGAGAGAGAAAGAGGAGAGGGAGAGGGAGGAGAGAGAATGAGAGGAGAGGGAGAAAAGAGAGAAAGAGGAGAGAAGGTTGAGAGAGAGGGTAGAGAGAGCGAGGAAGAGAGAGGGGGAGGGGAAAAAGTTATAAAAAATACTATTTGCGACGCTCGGAAATGAGCGTTTCTAATGGAACAATTAGTGGTGACGCTTATACTTAAGTGTTGCCAATAGTAAAGCTATTAGCGACGTTTACCATGGAGCATCGCTAATAGTTTTTTTTTAATAAAAAATTTCAAGATATTAGCGATGCTCAACAATGAGCATCACTAATATCACAATTATTAGCGACGCTAACGTTTTAGCGACGCTAATGTATTTGCTTCTCACGACACTTCTTTTGAAGCGTTGCTAAGCGTCTTACGCCGGCAGAAATTCACCCAATAGTGAAATTTTGCGCCCTTGCCTTTATAACCACCGACTGCCACCATTTCCTTGTCGTCCCTCTGTTTAATGATCGGATTCCCCCTACCCATGCCTTCAACTTTTGGGCACTGTCCTCCCCTCGCTTGCAAGTCCCCCGACCCTCACTCTCTCCTCTCCTCACCATCCCTCCATCTATTGACGGGATTCCCCCCGCCCCCCATGCTTTTTAACCTCCGGCCACCATCTTCTCCTCGCCTGCAACTTCCTCGACCCTCGCTCTTTCTTCTCCTCACTGTCCCTCCGCCCGATTCCCCCACCCTCAAGCTGCCCCCCTCTCGGCAATCTCCTATGAGCCAGACAGAAGAAGCTGAAGCTGTTCTGGTGGCGGATGGATGCTTGCTGGTGGGTGGAAGCTCATTTGGAGGCTGGAAACTGGCGGGAGGAAGGAGACATTTTTCTTCAGGGGATTCACCTTCAACCTCTCTGTCGAGAGGTTGAAGATGACCCGCTTTTGCTGGTCGTCATTGACCTGACCCTTGCGCCCCGTGCCTCGCTCCTTGCGCCCCTCTCCCTCCAGCTCGGGTTTGCACTGACCCGTGCCCCTCGCAGGTCAGCACCGACCCTTGTCGCTAATAGTATTAAATAATTTTTTATTTTTTTAACTAATAATCTACATTAGTGACATTTTATAAACGTCACTAATATTATATTATTAGCGACATATAATTGTAAATATCACTAATAATTATTTTGTAATTAATTTTTTAATATTATATTATTAGCGACGTAAAACCCTAAACGTTGCTAATACTAGATTATTAACGGCATATAATAAAATGTGTCGTTAATAATTATTTATTAGAGATGTAGTAATAAATTTCGCTAATAATTAGCAATAGCGATACTATTTTTATTGATGCATGTAGCGATGCTTTGTAAGCGTCGTTAATAATTATTAGAGACACTTTTATGACCATTAGTGATGCTTAAAAGTGTGGCTAATAATATTTTTTGTTATAGTGATTATTTCTCTCCTTCCTTACCACACCTCAACAAACTCTACATTACTCCCAACTCCGGTAACAATGGCAACTCCAGTGGTAGCTACTCTGATCACCCTTCTCCTCCCCTTTCTCACCCTCTCCTTGGACACCTCCGACACCTCCGGCCTGTGCTTCTGACCGTGGTTGGAAGCTAGTGGCCGAAAGATCCAGCAACTAGAAGCAGCTAGAACTCCTGGCTACATAACTCTAGTCATATCCAGAGTTCCAGCAAGGGGTAGAGCTTCTTGCTACGTACGATCAGATCTACTGGTTGCGATCAGATCTACTAGCCGTGGAACTCTGGTCATGCAGGAGGAGGAGGTTGATGCATGACGCCGACACAGAAGAAGAAGAGGACGGAGAAAGGGGGTCTAAATAAAGAAAAATATGGGGTACACAAGAGAAATTTTAAAATTAGAAGAGGTACATGATAAATGAGGTATTAAGGGAGAATATATCCAGTAAAACCTATCTACCTAGCAATGGATATGCACGTTCACGTTAACATGTAAAAGCAAGTTATTTCCTCAAAATCAATCTATAAATTCAGGCATGTAGAAAACATTAACAAGAGTTGAATGGACCAATGCACGAGGTGGAATGGTTCTACTTAGGTAATTTTTCATTTTGAGGTAATTAATAGGGTGAATATAAATGCATTCTATATTTATAGGCATAATAACAATAGGCCCATTTACATAGACCATTGGATTTAAATCCTATAGTCTACATTAATTAGGGGGCATATAATTCGTAACGTGGGCTATCAAATATGGCTTAATAAATAAACTATATAAAGTTGGAGGTCACAAGAACAACAAGCAGAAACACCCGCAAGTACAAAGTCACAGTGCATTGTGTATTTGCCAGCTACACGATGTAACGTCTGAGGTAGCCAGACAAAAAAAACGGCAGTAATTTAAATTTCACTAAACAGTCGTCTTCTTCCTGGGAACGATGACAGCTTCCAAAGGCTTCTCCATGATAATGGTGAACTCGCTCTTCTCTGCAAGGTCCACCTCCTCCCCATCTTTGGCCTTCCACTCGAACTCCCTTACCAGGTTGGCCACGAACAACTCGATATGCAGCATCGCCAGCCCCATCCCAGGGCAGATCCTCCTCCCAGCCCCGAATGGCATCATCTTGATCTCCCTCGTCCCCGTTATGTCCACTGCTTCCCCCGCATTCAAGAACCGCTCAAGCCTGAACTCCATGGGTTCCTCCCACACCCTCTCGTCCCGACCCATCTCCGCCACTGCGAAATTCACCTTCGTCCCCTTGGGTATCACGTATCCGTTGATCTCCACATCCTCCTTAACCGCGTGCGGCAGCACAAAGTGCAACGGCGGGTGGCGGCGCAGAGTCTCCTTCACCACCGCCTTGAGGTAATTCATCTTCTGCAAGTCCTCCTCACTCACAAACTCCGAATTCGTCCTCCCTTCTCTTTCTCTCATCACAGAATCGATCTCCTGGGCCAGTTTCTCTTGTATCTCTGGGTGCTTCACCAAATTTGCCATGACCCATTGCAGGGTGGTGGAGGTAGTGTCGGCCCCGGCGTTGAGGAACTCGGAACATAGGGTCATTATCTCGTCCTCAGTCAGCTGTCGCCCTCCTTCCTCCGGTAATTGAAGCCCCAAGAGCGAGTCCGTATACGAGAAAGCAAAGCCCTCGTCGTCTTCCTCGTCTCCCTGGTTATTCTTGTTTGTCTGTTTCTCCATCCGAGCCTTAATCAGGGGAACGAGAAGCTCTGCCTGCCTTCTTCGGATGGCCAGCAACTTGTTCCAGCTCTTGCGAAATAAAATATTTCCGATTTTGGGTAGGAAATCAAATACGTTGAGTCCAGAGGTATTCAATAGAAATTGCTTCTGCGACTCAACGATGTCCCTGACCAGCTTATCGTCGAGTTTCTGCCCGAAGCACATTAGTAGGAGCAGGCTGAACATAGCGTACTGGATGCTCTCCATCACCCGGACGCTCCCGGTCGTTTCCGACTCGGCCGCGAGCTTGCGGATGAGGAGGCCGAGGACCCAGTTGCGGCCCTTGGCGTAGGACTTGATCCGGGAAGGGTGGAGGATCTCGGACATGAGGTTGCGTCGGAGAAGGCGCCAGAGGGGCCCGTAGGAGGTGGAGTTGATGTTGTGCTGGTTCGAAGAAATGATCCTGAGGGCGAGGGTAGCGCGGGGGCGGTCGGCGAATGTAACGCCGTTGGTGATGAGGGCCTGGTGGGCCAATGCATGGTCGGTGATGAAGACGGTGGGCCGGGGGCCGATGCGGAGGGTGAGGATGGGCCCATAGACAGGCCGCAGCTGCCGGAGGATGGGCTCGATGTCGAAAAACGACTTTCGAAGCCATAGGAGGTTGCCCACGAGGGGAAGCGCACGGGGGCCAGGAGGCAACTTTCTCCGACTGGGCTTGCCGGAGAAAAAGAAGGCTAGGGACGCCGAGAAGAGGACAGTGAGGAGGAGGAGAGCCCACGCCTCCATTGAGACTCGAGAGAGACAGAGAGAGTGAGAGTGTGAGAGAAAGAGACGAGGAAGTGGAAGACGATGAAGTGATCAACCCGCGGAAGGGCTTTTATAGGACAAAATAATGGCCGCGAAGGTATTCAGATCAGCTGGGTTTGGCTTGTGCATTCCCACCAGTGGCCGGAAAACGCCGGAAGCTTCTGTGTCACTAAAATCACTCGTGACTTATGCAAGCTTATTTCGGATTGAAATCTCTCGGATTATTGCGTATGTGCATACGTCATATTATTGCCCATTACTTATGCCCGCTGTCCGTATTGGTAGACGTCGGCAGGGAAATCATCCGTTTACAACTACGCGGACTAGCCCGGAAAAGGAACGGGTTAGTGTTTAAGATTTTTAGACCGTCTGGCGTCTACATGGGCGAATTTTAAGCCCGTCTAATATAAAGATAATAATTTTTATGCTCTCTTTTAATAGTGATCTTAAAGTAAAAAATGTACGGGAGTCATGCATTTAAAAAACTATAGGTGCACACGCTAACAAACTTGTTAGCGTTAATTGACTACTCTCATGCATTCCTTATGTTAAGACTCATTAGGGATAAAGAGCATAAAAAAATACTTCTTATATATTGGGCTAAACGAGGACCAAAAAGCTCATAAGCCAGGTCAATGAAAAAGATAATTTCACATTTTAAGAAGAATAAGATTAATGAAAAAAATAGTCTATTTAAGAGGTATGAAACTTCTAGGCTCTTTTTTTTTTTTTGCTATGGAGGACATAACCTAAAGACTAAAGAGACATAAGTGGGACCTTACTCAAAGGCCATCAAGCAAAGGGTGGAGTTTATGCTTTCAGGGCTAAGGCTGGGCCCATCTATAGATAGGGCTGGGAAAATTCAACATGATCCGTTTACCTAACCCAAATCCAACCCGCCAAACCTTGCACTAGACCCAACCCAAATACAATTAGGGTCTTAAAATTTTACCCATTTTAAAAGTAGTGTTAGGTCGGGATTTAGTTGCATAACCCACATAACCCGACCTCGACCCTGGTATTTAATGATGTAATTACTTAAGGTGGAAAGATTAGAAAATATTTCTTTTAGAATTCTATATTTTTATATATTTATTTTATTTAATAGTTAATTCGTAATTTTTTATAAAATTTTTATAGTGTTGGACGTGTAACTAATAATGTTGTGATGCTCTCTCTCCAACTCTCACTTTCTCAAATAATATAAAAATATTTAATATTTATGTATAATGTTGCAATGTATCTAAATTTTTTATAATTGGCCAATTCAAAGATAATGTATAAAATATTAAGTTAATACAAAAAAATTCATTGACGAAAAAAAGTAGGTTTACCCGCATACCCGACCAAAGTAGGGTTAGGGTTTGAGTTTTTAACCTGATTAATAATATGACTTGACCCGATTTAAGTGCGGGTCAAGGCCTACCTGACCCGATTCTCAACCCTATCTATAGGCCATGCTGACCTAACCCAATGACAATCCTAATCACAACTTGGGGTATATGGCTTAGTTGTGATTGTCTTTAGGCCCAAAATTAATTCTTAGGTAGGTTGATGTAACAACTCAATTTTTTGAAATATACTTTCAGGGCCCACATTGTGTTTTGGGGCCCAACAATTATTTTGCTGGTTTTAAAAAATTTTGAGCCATAATCTCTTAAAAAACCTTTTGGATCATTCGTAGGGCTCAGATAGACGATTCTAAAGAGCCTAAGAACCCGTAAATTGAGCATTGGGTTCGTAGGCCACAACTTTTAGTAATGTGTCATAGGCGGGCCTCACTAGCAAACCCTTGCATGGTCTTTTTTCGAAGGGCTCGTTGATACAAACTCAACAATACGAAGAATGAGCTAATCCGAGTTTGGGGGTAGAAAGTTATCATTGTAACAAATTTTGAATTATTATTTTAATTTTTAAATTAAATTTTAATTCTTGCATCAGTGAGCTAATGCTAGCCTGCACTTCTTTGGCATGGCTCACCTTAATGGCCAGCCAGCCAACGACATGAGTTTTCTATAAATAGAGAGGGGGGAGGTGTCACGCCCCGGCGATGCCCGACCCGAGCCGAACCCGGTCCAGGGGCCGGTCAAGCGCGCGGGGGCGACGAAGTAAAAATTGAGAAATGATCTAGCGGAAGACTTAACCCTAACCACGGGCGATTAACAGCAACACGGAGTACGCACAATCCTTTGAGCAAGAGTAAATAAAAGGGAAGAAAAAGGTGTTGCTTATTACAAAGTAAACAACAATCTCAAACCCACAAACTTAGTTAAGTAAAGCCCACACCGGCTCAAAATTGTCATAATTATCACAACTGTAGTATATGACATAAATCCAAAACAAGAACCCTACACAAAGGTTCGAACATAAAGCATGAAATAAACGATGATAAGTCACGCAACGATCTCCATCATCACACCCAAGCTACCTCTGACCTTTCCTCAAAGAGGCAATCCTGTCCGTCTGCGTGTCGCACCACGCAGCCCCAAATCAAAACACAAAAGAGGGGTGAGTTTAACACTCAGCAATGGTTTTAATATCACTGTCAACGTAGAAAATACGATAGCTTAGAAATGAGATCGTTCAGATCAAAGATTTACATGGTGCATCACTTTCTGATCACACATTCATATCACCTAACACTGCATCATAATGCATAATTCAACCTGCATGGATGTATCTCTAGCATACATATTCCCACATGCATTCACATCCTACCAATCCCGCATGAATGTATCTCTAACTTACATATTCCCACATGCATAATATCATCACAACCTGCATGGATGTATCTCTAACATACATATCCCACATGCATAATATCATCACAACCTGCATGGATGTATCTCTAACATACATATTTCCACATGCATTTTATCATCAAAGTTAACATGCATGGATGTATCTCTAACATACATATTCCCACATGCATAATGTCATCACAATCCACCTCCATCAAGGAGTAATCACACGTTAACGTCACACAGACGGGAGCATAGACAAGGCCATGAAGGCGTGTCATGGTACAAAATTCTACACAAGAATTCAAGAAAGATCGGGGTTGTGAATCCCTAATACTGCTCGCCCTGGACGATCCTGGCCAAGGATGTCCCATTCTCACACAGAGAATCTAGAGCAGGGGTGTTCGCCCAGGGACATCTCCTGCGGAGGGAAGAGCCCGAGTTCTCACACAGATAACCCTAGAACACGTGGTAGCGGGGTGCACACGGCATACCACACTGGATTCTCAGGGTCCAGATGATACACATAATAATATTCTCACATATCCGCAAGACAAGTACACAACTCGTCCCCACATCATTCCATTAAACAAGACTCAACCCGGGGAGTGCACTCATTCCACACAGGAACTTCAAATCGTTCCACACAGGAACTTCAAATCGTTCCACACAGGAACTTCAAATCGTTCCACACAGGAACTTCAAATCGTCCCACACAGGAACTTCAAAACAAAATATGTCCTTTCGGACCAATCAACTTGCGATTAATCCACGACCGATCAATCCGGCACACAATTCCATCACATTGCATCCAATCGGTCAAATTCGATTAATCACGATGAAGCCTCAATTGGAAATCCATTTTCATGATGCGTGCAGCATGGTACATGCGTGGGCAAAGCATACATGAATCCTAATCATGATAAGTGCTCTCACCAGCCCCAATGCATCATTCATAATCACAATATTAAGCTTCAACATCATCATTTAACCCCCACATGTGTGTGTGTGTAACTAGTAGAAGCCTTTCACATAATGCATATCAACATGCTTGAAAATCAACTCACTACCACACTACACATGTGAATTTCTATCTAAACATGAATTCCAGCGGAAATCATAGTAGAAGAATCGTTGAAATCACAGCTAGATTCAAAACTCAACCACAATGGCTAAACACCTATAATATCACTCATTTCATCATTGAGTCATGGCATTCACCAATATCCACACACCACTAACCACAATCTATCATGACAAATCAGTCCAACAATGATTGTAGTCCTACTGAAAATATATGCTTATCCAAAGGGAAACAATTGTTCATAATTTCAAGATAACGATTCCAACATCATGCCACAAAACATAAGTCATCCCACCATCTCTAAGCATATGTCTCAACTCTATAAACTCAATAGCATGTATTTCCAGTAGCCTAACATAGCTTAAAACACTCCACATTCATATAAAATTGGCAAGCTAAAGTGGAATCATCAAAATAGACATCATATGCACAACACACAATTTCCTGTGTAGCCGATCGATCGCCCTTCAGACTGTTCGATCGGTTACATGCAAAAATTTGAAATTTACAGTTCAGCCGATCGATCGCCCTGCAAGGCCGATCGATCGCCAACACGGCAGAACAGTCATCTTCTTCCTTTCGCAAAATCAAACCGAAACACCATAGATAACACTTCAAATCCACATCTAACACCCTAATCATCATCAAAAGTCCTCCTTGACTTCCAGAATATCAAACCAAACCATAATAATGCAAAACCCTAAGAAATTGGGATTAAATAATTCTATTTTCTAATCTTACCATTAACACACTAAATCAAGCAAACCATTTCGAAATAAGCCAAAAATGAAGAGTTTTACCATGGATAAACAGAGATTTCGAAGACCCATTACCTCAGCACTTGATTAAGCTCGGATTTAAGAGTCACCCTTCTTGAAATCCTTGAAAACGCAATGAGTTTGAATTAAACTCTAATAGAAATCGATTTACCCAAGAAATCCCTAATTAAACCTTAGATCTAGGGCTTATTGGTAGTAAAAATCAAATTTTGAATGTTAGGGTTTGTAGTAAAACACAAATCAGTAGCTTTTGATGGTCAAAAACGAATTGAATCAAGGGGGAAATGGTAGATTTGGAAGAAATTAAGAGAAAAGCCATGGATTAGTACTTAATTAGAGCAAGCTTACCTTAATCGGCTTCTAATTCGGGCCTAAGTGGGGATTAGGCCAGCCCTCCTTCCTTAGCCTATTCCAAAAAATGGAAATGACTCAGGTTTGCCCTTTTATAGTTAGGGTTGGGGTAGGCATAGGTAAGTTTTGGGGTGTAAATAGGAAAAGTAGGCTAAAAGTGGGTATTTTACAAATTTAAGCACATTTTAAGCCTAATAAAATTCTGAAAATTTTTGTGGGACCTTAAGTATATGTCTAGGTTCATTTGACATAAAAATAAATTTTTTGACGTGGGGCCCATAGGGTCCCGCCAAAACCCTAATTTTTGGGAAAATAGTGAAAATTCCGAAAAATCTCAAAAATTCACATTTGGTTTAAAATCACTTAAAACCACTAATGTTGAAGTTAATTTTGGTTAAAACCATCACAAATACTATTTATTTCACAAAATCACCGAATAAGATCAGAAAACGCGTAAATCTCACGATAACCCATAATTAAAGAAAACCAAAACCGGTTTAAAGATGAGGGTCCTTACAGGAGGGGTTCCAATTTGCCCCACACCCTCTCTTCTAGTTTATGCCTGTCCTCAAAACTTCAAACCTATGTTTCTAAACTGTTTCTCGCCTAATTTCTACCATTCAAAAATTGATCTTAGCTAATTTGAGGGCACTCTACGTCATGGAGGGGTCAGTTTTTAAGTTAGTGTCTCTAAAGGGGAAAAATAACCCTAGGAAAGATGAGGCCCTCGCCGCCACTTATAGGCCAAATGCAGAAATTGTCCCAACACTAGATGAGGTTCTGCCCGCCATACTTGGTCCAGAAGTAGAGACTGTATCAGCACAAGGGGAGGAGCCGCCTGCCGCTCTTAAGCTGAGATTGAGGGAAGCCTTCGTCACTAACCGCTTTTCGGAGGAGGTTCAAAAGCGAGAGTAGGTGATTCAAAATCCTAATTTTGTGCTAGAGCTAGGCTCCATTTGTTAAATACTTTCAAGTCGTATATGAGGTTTACTTTGAAAGTGATGAATTTTAAAGGAACGTTAGTGGTTGTGCAAATGTCTACCCCTTGATGAGATTTTTTCAAAGTACAAGTGTATAAATATTGTTCGAGTATTCCGAATGTTTTAGATTTCGGAATTTGAAGGGTAGTTACATGTAAACCAAGAATGATTGGAGTTTATAACTCCTATATATTGCCTAATGAGGCTTATAGCACACTCAGGAGTTGGGTTATTATGGGAAAACCCCTCTTCTTCTTATCCTATTGCCCCATGAGCACAAGTGTATATTATTTTGGTATCGACAACATTATGTGAATGATATTTATTTTTTTTAAGCTATAGAATAGACGACTTTAATTTATGAGTCAAAAGTTTAAAATCTGATTCATTTAAATTTTGCTTAAACATGTTAATAGAATTTAATACTACCTACTAGGTATAAACTGTATCCTCACCTACCCTTAGACGTTGCAAGTGAAAACACAATTATGGGGCTGTAGCAGAATAGTCCATGGAAAACTAAGGGCTTATGCACTAGATTTTGTTTATCGTCTTTTTATTTACATTGTATATTTATGCTGACATGATGTTGTGACATCTATCACCTTCTTTTTTAAATTTTGTACATTTGTACATTAATATTTTGGTCAGGGTTACTCGTTTATATACGGTTGATCCTCTCCTTGATTACAAATTCATGGCATTCCAACTTAATTTAAAGGTCTAACGGTTGACCCCCACCCTTCCAAACACCACCCCATATAAAATGATACTCTCTCTACTATGACTATGTGAAGAATTTTCTATGCCCCTGAGTGTAAGGAACAATATAGGGGTAATTGATATTTGGGATTAATGCCATGCACACTAGCACATATTAGCATTAATAATACTAACACTAACATATACTAGTATGTGCACTACCGATGTCACGCCCCGGCACTGCCCAAGCCAAGCCGAACCCGGTCCAAGGGCCAGACCAATGCACAGGCGCAACAGATTGAAAATAATTTGAGGAAAATAGCAGAAGACTTATGCCCCAACTACGGACGATCTAATTTACGGAGTTTACGTACTACTTTGAGCAAGAGTAAATAAGTAGAACCAAAAGATTTAAACTCTAAATTAAACCATAATCTCAAACCCACATATTAATAATTCATAACGACGCACTTGGCTCTAAAACAAGGTCGCAAAGAAACTAAAGGCATAGTATATCACAATTCTAAAACAAGGATCACCCACAAGATCCTAACATCAAAACGAGACAAACGAAGAGACATGCAAAACTAGGAGCCTCCACGACTACTCACAAGCTCTCTCCGACCTTTCCTCATATAGAGGATCCTGTCCATCTGCATGTCATGTCACGCAACCCCAAAACAAAGCAAGAAAACGGGGTGAGTATAAAAACTCAATAATGGTTTGAATATAACTAGAATCACCAGAAAAACACAACGGCATGGCAATGAAGCAAATCAGATCTAAGATTATCATGCTATACCACTTTCTGATCTTACATTCATATCACATAAACCTGCATAATAATGTCTGAATCACACTATTCCTGATCATGCATTCATATCACATAAGCTTGCATAATAGTGTCTCAATCACACTATTCCTGATCATGCATTCATATCACATCAACTTGCGTAATAGTGTCTCAATCACACTATTTCTGATCATGCATTTATATCACATAAACCTGCATAATAGTGTCTCAATCACACCATTCTTGATCATGCATTCATATCACATCAAATTCATTCACCCTGCACGACAAACGTGTCAAACATATGATACACAATCATGCATAACATTCATCATCAACATGCATCAATATAAAAGGTGAATGGCTCCATCAAGGAGTAAACACAAGTATTACCACACATGCAAGAAGCGGTCAAGGCCACGAAGGCAAGACACGATCAAATTTTCACACATGAAAATGAAAAAGAGTCGGGGTTGTCAATCCCTAAAGCTGCTTGCCCTGGACGATCTTGGCCAAGGATGTCCCATTCTTACACACAGAATCTAGAGCAGGGGTGTTCGCCTAGGGACATCTCCTGTGGAGGGGAGAGCCCGAGTTCCCACACAGAAAACCCTGGAACACATGGTAGCGGGTGTACACGGCATACCACTCTGGATTCTCAGGGTCCAGATAACACACATAATAATCTCAAATCCGCAAGACAAGTATACAACTCGTCCCCACATAATTCCATTTCTCTATACTCAACCCGGGGAGTATACACGTTTCACACAGGAACTTAAATCGAAAACATGTCCTTTCGAACCAACCAAGTTTCGATTAATTCACCAAGCGATTAATCTGGCATGCAAACTCAACCATTTCATACAATCGATTAATTCTGGTTAAACATCGAAAAAATCTCCGTCCATGAATGCCGATCTATGATGCATGATAACATGATACATCCGTGAGCATGACCTACGTGGGTTCCAACACATGAAACGTGCTCCAAATCAGTCCCCTCATGCATCATAATCAAGGCATAATTAACTACAATTTCATAGTAGATTCCCCATATGTGTGTGTTCATGCATATCCTAAGCATACAATCAATGTTTTGATATAAACTCATAAGGCAACCTATGCATGCTTAACACATTTGAAATAATGAATTCTAACTGAAATCAAAACAAAATCCACCATAAAACTTAAATCCATCAATGTAGAATCGAATGCTCATTCCCATAAGCATGATTTTCCACACAATAAGCCACAACATGATCACATCAATTTCCCATAAACCATCCATATTATAAGAGAACACATCTCACCATTTGCTATATAACATCCCTACTTGAAACACATTCTAATCACAATAATTCCAACATTCCAAGTTCTAACATAGTTCAATATCAACATGTATGATTATCAACACAATATGATACCACAAGACAACACCTAAACATAATCCATATACTTTCATCATCAATTTCACACCTCTAGTAGCCCAATTTAACATAATACACTTTTCATAACCATTAGAAACATTAAATGAAGTAAAAACATTGAAATGAACATAATTTCAAAAATAGCAGAATTGTAGTGTAGTCGTTCAAATGCCCTGCAAGGCTGTTCGATCGGCTATACTAGAAATCTGTCAAAAATGCAGTGTTGCCGATCAATTGCCCCGGTAGGCCGTTCGATCGCCAAAACAACAATTTGACCTTCTTCTTCATTTCAAATTTCAAAACCGAAACTCTATTAAAACAACTTAAAACCTTCATCTATATGCCTAAACACCATTAAAACTTTATCAAACTTTTCAGAATGTTAATCTACACCATCTAAAGGCAAAACCCTAAAAAATTAGAATAAGAAATTAACATTTACTAATCCCACCATTAAAGCACTAAATCAAACAAATCCATTCCAAATAAACCATAAAAAACGAGAATTTACCATAAAAAAACTGAGATTTGAAGACCCATTACTTTGTCACTTGTTTAAGTTTGGATTTAACCTTCACCCTTCTTGAAAACCTTCCAAAAACATAGTGTCCAAGTTAAACTCCATTAAAAATCGATTTAACATTGAAAACCTTAAAAAAATCTTAGATCTAGGGTTTGTTAAGCATAAAAAAATGAATTTTGATAAGTAGGGTTTGAAGTAAGGGAGTAAATCAGTGACTTTAATGCTTGAAATCAAATCAAATCAAAGGGGAAATTATAAATTAATAATAGATTAGGAGAAGATCTAGGGTTTAAGCTTAATTAAGGAAGGATATACTTTAATCCATTCTAATCCTGGCCTAACTGGGGAACTAGGCCTTAATCACCTCCTCCCAGACTATTCTCAAAATAGAAATGGCTCAACCCTTTTTCTTTATAGTAGGGCTTGGGGTACACTTAATAAACTAATGGGGTATAAATAGAATTTTAGGCTAAAAATAGGTATTTTACAAATTTGAGCATTAATTAAGTCCGAGAAAATTTTAAATTTTTTTGTATGAGCTTATGTTGATGTTTGGGGAATTTTGGTCCAAAAATCCTAATTTCGTTGGTGAGGCCCATAGGGGTCTCATCAAACCCTAATTTTTTAAAAAATTAGTAAAAAATTAAAAAAATCCCAAAAATTTAAAATTGACTAAAAACTACTTAAAACTCATATTATATAATTAATTTTGCTTAAAACCTTTAGAAATCTCATTTATCTTAGAAAATCTCAGAATTTGAATAAAAAAACACGTAAACCACACATTAACCGATAAATTATATTAAAATAAGCCGGTTTAAGAATGAGAGTCCTTACAACAGATCTCATGGATGAAGGCTACCCGTATGTTCCTTATACTAGGCGCATTATCAGTATGGAGCATTAAAAATGTTTTTGTGACTATGTTACATGGGGTTCATAATGTAGATATAGCCAATATGGACTCTATGCGTGGTGAGAAGTAACTTAGATTATAAAAAACACCCTTGCTCTGCTTGTTTATAAAAAAATATACTCCCTCCATTCAATATTAATTGATGCATTTAATTTTTTAATTTATTGAAGAGAAGTCTGAAGTGTTCGTATAAAATGAGACACTTAACGTAAGGAAGAACTCGCAAAGTGAATTGGTGCATGAGATGGATATGGCAAAGCCAATTGAGATAGATACCCTACGTACTGGACTGGGCTTGTTCGGTCAAAGACGATGACTGAAGTGTCACGGTCATGGTTTTATCGCAATTCATCAAGTCTCAATGGGACCTTCTCATGGGGTTGGGCAATGGAAAAACGTCACACATGAGCTAAGCCACTACTTTTCAGTTTTCATGACCATGTTAGGTCACCAAATAATGGGAGGCTGTCATATCACCGTTAAATGGTGAAAGAGAAACTTACAAACTTGATCCACATTCAATCTAGTCATGCAAATTTGGCTGGGAAACATTTTTCTTTTCTAGACCCTTAGTCTTTAATGTAATCTCCATCTCCTTCTCGTGCTAGTTGGTTCTGTATGCTCTGAGTTTGAATACGGATATTGGTATAAAATAAAATTTATATTAAAATATTAATTTTCAAGAGAATTTGATGGTTTATATCTTATAGCCATTGGTTATGATGATTACCATATCAACAGACCTGATAATCATGAAGATGATTAAATGCCTGCATCTTACTAGAAAATAATTAGCAACAAATGATTTGGATTAAATTGACATTGTTGATGTTAAGTGCATGTGTATCACTTCAAGGTAAAATATGCTCAAATCCATAAGTAATTGTTAAATTTAATATTAAATCCAATATCATAGTTAAATATAATATCAAATTAATTCAAAACTTAGAATTTGTATTAAATCGAGTTTCAGAACAATATTAATAACCGTTCAAATGTGAATTTCATAATATCAATCCAATACAACACAAGTAGAACAAAATTTTAAATTACTTATAATTAAACAAATCAGAATTTATAAATATTGAATTTAAGAGCAGTTCCAATGTCACACTCGTAAAACAATATTATGAATCAAAACCCGATACGGCTTATTCGTAGTAAAAATTTCAAATCATTTTAGATTCAAGATTACAAATTTATAAATTGGATTGTTATATCAAATCCTTATGTAACAGATTTAGACATTCAAATAATTTCTGATTTGAAATCAAAATTTATAAAATCGACGTTAGTCTCAATTTCTTGCAAAGTATGCAAGACAAAAATTTAAATTATTTTTTATCTAAAATCGGAAGTTGAAACATCGGAGTTCGTATTAAATCCGATGCAATACCTATAGAACCAAATAAACTCACTATTGGAATTCACCTTAAATCCGATGTAACACATGTGAACCATAAAATTCAAAAAGTGTCCTCAAATCTGATATCACACGTACAAAAAAATTCAAAATTGGAGTAAGCACTAAATCCAATGTCAATCATAGAGAATGAAGGTTCACAATCGGAATTTTCCTTAATTCTTATATCACACATGTAAAACCGATGTTTACAATTATAATTTTTTATTAAATCCGTTGACACATATGTGGAATGGTAAAAACATAATTAGAGGTTATATTAATTCCTATGTCATAATTGTAGAAGAACACATTCAAAATCGAAGTTCGAAATAAAGCTGATGACACATGTAAAAAATGGAAAAAACGACAATCAAACTTTATATTAAATTCGATAACACACTTATAACCGAGAAATTCCAATTTTTAATAAATTTAGAATTTAAAACAACTCAAAATATATTTTTAAATATTTTTCTCTCGTAGACAAAGTAAAGCTCTGATACCATTTTGTAATACCCCGACCCGGACTGGGGGTTAGTTCAAAAAAATTAAAATCGACTAACCAGGAGTTGCAAACTCTAAATGCGAGAATCGCAACGTTCTTCTACGCACTATGGAACTATAGCGTTCTGTTGCATGTAGATCAAAATAAACCTAATTTTATAACTAATTTGGATTGGGCCAACATTGTCATGCTGTTGGTTGCCTACGTACATATTGGATACCATCCACGATATTATTCCAATACAATCGGATCTGAACGTAGTTCTGCCTAACGGCTAATACATTCATCAAACATTAGAAAATCATATATGATAAAATATGTATACTTTATATCCGAATAATTCATTCGAAATCAGATGAAAATCTTATAAATCATCGGAGTTAAACGAAAGCTAATAAATCAGCGAAATACACATCTCATATAGGTGAGCATAATACTAACAAGACCACACATCCCACTCTATCATAGAGCAGAGCAAAACACACAATAGAGCATGTTGTATCATATAAGATCCTATCAGATAATATCATATTTCATCCAACCATACTGATCATATTGGAGCATATCATATCACAATAGAGCATTTTAGTGTAATTCAAATCACCACAGAATATATCAAAGTAGATCAAATAGGAACAAATCAACATATATTAGATCGTAGCAAATTATATATCTTAATTATCATCAAACATTAGAAAATCATATATGATAAAATATGTATACTTTATATCCGAATAATTCATTCGAAATCAGACGAAAATCTTATAAATCATCGGAGTTAAACGAAAGCTAATAAATCAGCGAAATACACATCTCATATAGGTAAGCAGAATACTAACAAGACCACACATCCCACTCTATCATAGAGCATAGCAGAACGCACAATAGAGCATGTTGTATCATATAAGATCCTATCAAATAATATCATATTTCATCCAACCATACTGATCATATCGGAGCATATCAGATCACAATAGAGCATTTTAGTGTAATTCAAATCACCATAGAATATATCAAAGTAGATCGAATAGGAACAAATCAACATATATCAGATCATAGCAAATTATATATCTTAATTAGTATATTACAAATTAAGATGTGCATTCATATAAATTATATTAAATTAGAACGTCAGAAAAGTGTACTCACCTGAATTTTTGGAAGTGGCAACGTTTGGAGTTGCTCATTTCCTCAGGGCGTCTTCTTTTTCAAGTCCAAAGATAGTAGGCAAAACCTCCTTTTACTCCGGAATACTTTTCTCTTTCCGTGCCCATAAGCTACGAACATAACCTCCCCTTGACCTGGGATACTTTTCTCACAACAAACCCATAGGCGATGAACATAATCTCCCCTTACCCAGAGATACTTCTCGCTTTCCTCACTCGTAGGTGGCAGACATAACCTCCCCATACCCGGAGACATTTTACCCTTCCCGCACCCGTAGGCAACGGACAAAACCTCCCCTTGCCTGGAGACACTTTACCCTTCTTGCGCCCATAGGTGGCGGGCAGAACCTCCCATTGCCCGGAAACACTTTACCCTTCCCGCTCTCATAGGCGGCGGGCAGAACCTCCCCTTCCCCGGAGACATTTTACCCTTCCCGCGCCTATAGGCGGCAAACAGAACCACCCCTTACCTTGGGGAGTTTCCCCCATATTAACTTGAAGAATGAACACTTTCATTGTGTAGAACACCCTCAAATTAATTAAGAACACTTTTTGACGGAAGAAAATGAACTCACAACAACTCTTGAAACTCTTTCGGAAATTTGACAGAAATGAGAATTTCTTAGAAAATGGCGTGCGAGCGTACGAAGGAAGGTAGAATACGGTTTCATTGGGCCTCCTAACATGTCGGTGCAAGTGACGCGAGCATCACCGCGCTGCACACGGTGTGCATTGGCCGCACATCCCACACGTGGTCAGCCGCGCGATCATGTGAGACCCGCTTACTGCGGATGACTGCAATTGCGCGGCGCGTCTGTGGCTAGCAGCTTGGCTCCGGCTCGGCTAGCTTATGTCAACTATTCTGTCCTTTCTTAAATATTTTATTATTATTTCTTTCTAATACAATTCTTACTTCAAAACACGATAACTTCTTATCCTGAAGTCAGAATTGCATGTTCTTAGTACAGATGGACTCGTATCTAGAAGCCCTTCAAAACTAGACCCCACACGGGTAGGTTATCTCACTTTTTTAAAGTGGTTCCTACCCATGTGGTACATTTCCCGAGGTCATAACTTTCATTCTCGGCCTTCGTTTCACTCGTTCTTTAGTTCGTTATGCTCGTTACTTTGAGCTCTAACTAAATACGAGAATTTCATCCCTTGAAACCCTTTAAAACTGAATTAAAATTACATAACTACCCTTAACTCTCTTGGGTTAAGCGTAATCGGAACACAGGGTGCCACAAGAGGATTGACGAGGGCAGGGATTTGGGAAAACCCAAAGGATAAAAGGGGAGGGGGAAATTAGGAGGGGAGGAGGAGCGTAAGGAGAAAAAGACCTAGTAGAATTCAAGAGAGGGGCCAATTTTTTAGCAACTCAAATTGAGCCCCTCTCTAAGATGGGGGATTATTGTTAAAATTGTTTTTTTTAATAGCTTCAAAAAAATTTGACAAATTTTAAGTGTAGAATGTTTATATTCAAATGTGTTTTTTTCTTTTAAAAATGTTTTTGTCCAATATATAGAACGCACTGTTAGAAGAATTATTTTTTATTTGTTTGGTTTTCTATTGTGTTTAATTCTATATTATTTTTTCTGGAATTACTTGATTCAAAATTGATCTATTAATTCGAATCCTTAGTTGCCTTGATTATAATCATTTTCCAACACTAATTTTTATAATTTTGATATTATCAAGATCTATTGATTAATTGTAAGTAAGCATGTTTGTTTCTTTGGCGTTAATGCAGGGGAGTCAATTAAATGGGAAGATCTGCATAGTATTCTACATGGTAGCCAGGAACAAGTTCGATGTAAGACAGAATAAATTCACCCTTATTATGTGGTTACTCTTGTCTTTTGAATGAATCTAAATCTAAGACTTGTGTATGTTATATCATATCCATGCAATATACATCTGTCTGAAGCCTTTTGTGATTTCCTCATATTATGTTATCCATCGCACAGGCACAATTAACATTTTTTTGCATATGGCTTCCTGTATGTTCACATCCTTGTGGATGAGCCTATCCGGATGACATGGTTATATGCTTCAATAAAGTACTTTTAAAATAAGCCTAATGAAGTGTATTTACATCAGACAGAATAATTTAGGCAATGGATTCATCATGGGGTGTTATATTTGATTTTCAACCAAGGGTGCAAATTACTTTTAAGACAATTAGGACATGAACTGATTTGTCAACTAGTATTGGATTTGCGAGCTTTTCCTACCTTACAAATATGTAGAAGTCTCCTTTCCATTCCTTCAAGTCTCAGGCCAAAACTCTTGCTATAAAAAAGTTATGTTTACTAGAAGGATTAAGGGTCAAAATTACTAGTTTCTAACGTGACTTAGAGCTTAAGAATTTTAGACATTCATGACTATCACAATTGAAGTTGAAAGTATCAAATTACGATAGGTGAAAGAGCACCAAAGGTAACATTAAGTAATTGGTTAGCTCTGAGATGTGAACATTTAAAGAACTTGTATTTCTTAGTAGAAATTCAAGTTCTACGTGGAGTTGTCAAAGGTGGCAACAATACGAATAAGGTTGTTACAATGGCAACTCAAGTGAAGCCCCTATTTCTCAACTCTTCTTGTGATTATTTGGTTGATGGTACTTCAGTATAGGTGGAGTTTGATGGTATATGTATTGGGAGCAGGAGCATCTTGATTTGTCATGGTGGTTATGAACTTCTTCAATTGTCCAAGTCTAATTCGAGAAATGGATGGGACTTCACTCCCTCATCCAATCCCCTTGATAGTTTTGTACACGCATTGGGCACCTTTCAAGTGCACCTTGTGCCTTAAGGCATCTTTGGTACAGTTTTTGGTACTAGGACATATAAGGCTGGGAAAATCCAACCTTACCCGTTTATTCAACCCAAACCCAACCCGCCTAACCCTGCACCCAACCTGCATATTTTTTGCATATGGTTTCCTGTTGTCATGGTCAAGGTTTAGGCTCTTGACCCATTTTGAATTTAGGGTTGGGATGAGCCCGACCCGCACAACCTAGCCAACCCGACTTTTACCCGACTACAAGCCCTATTGCTCTAAGATTTTATTTTATTTTATACTCAATTAGTAACTTTTGTGAGATAATTATGGTGTTGGACTATTGACTTATTTATACTATTATTATGGTATTTGTTTAGTATATATTATGTTGAACCAGAGATGATTAAACAAAAATTTGGGCATGAATAAGATATTTGGAGCATAGGTGTGATTACATATATTTTGCTTTTTGGTAGGCATACATTTTGGGATAATAGAGAATGGTGCCTTCAAGGTGTGGTTAATTTCTATATAGTTTAATTTATTTTCTGTTATTCTTTTGGGTGTGGTGATTGGAATGAAAATGTCATATTTTGTTGTATTCATTACTTATCCTCACTCCTTCGATAGGACACAACACACACTAGACTCAGCTCTGTTTGAAGGCATAATAGTCATAATAGGGAGCAGGTTAGGAACATACAACTAGAGAGGTGGATAAAAAAACTCGACGAGGGACAATTTTTGGAGGAGGAAAATAGAAAACAAGTGTCATTGGCTGCTAATGAGGGTAGGGCTAGGAACAGTAGTTACAAGAATTTTTGAATTAAGACATGCTGAATCACATGACCCTCTCTGGTCATCAAGAAAATAATGTTTAATTTATTTTGCATTTGTATGCGGGTTATCAAAAGCCAAGTAGGCTGATCTTGAGTAAACAAACATTAAATGCCTGTTTTGTTATCCTTCTCTCTGTAAGAAAGGCAACACTATACCTCTAAGGTCTTCGTTGATGGCTACTACAAAAACATGTCATCCACAAATTAGCCAAAAAACCAAACATTACAAATTAATGTTGTAATGTATTTGAGTTTCTTTTGTGTTTGGCCTTTGCAAAGGGAAGGTATAAAATACGAGTCTAACAAAAAAAAAAGGAAAAAAAAGGGTTACCCACATACCCAACTCAAGTGGGGTTAGGGTTTGGATTAATAACCCGATTTAAAAATAAGGTAGGTTATGACCCACCCGACCCAACCCGACCCGATTCCCACCCCTAAGGACATATCTCTTAGTTAACCTTGTATTTGTGTTTTAGCTTAGAGGAATTTTAGTCCAAAGTGCTGCACCTTGGATTTTGGTTGAAGTTTAGTCCAACATTAGATACAAACATAGATCTTCATTTCCCCAATTCTAGCTAGTCCTATATTCAAGTAAAATAATTTTTCTGTCTTAAATTAATAGTTATATTTGAAAAAATAGTAATTTTTATTAAATGGTGAAACCAATATATATCTATAAGAAGATAAAATAAACTTATGATACTCTTTTTTAAATATTTAACCACTTAAATTTAATAAAATAAAGCCTATTAAAATAATTTTTTTTGTCAAATAGAACTATTAATTTAGGACAAAGGGAATATATGTTAATGTGCCTAGTCTTTGTCTACCCCTATGACTAGACATAATCGGAAGAGCATGATTTAGAAATTATGGAAGGGTGTGTACAAATCAATATATTTGACTTTTGCTAATTCAGACCCGGATATTAATCTATATCCACTGTTTTCCAAATGTTCCATTATTTTGTAGAAAATTTTACTCATGAATAGACATTCAAAATTAATGTAGCTTATCGAAGGTGCACTTGTCAAGGTGTGGGAAGGGATAGTCCAACTTATGTTGATGATCTTAAATATGAAATCAACAAAAATTGGACTTTTCAACTGGCCATATGGAAAACCCTTCTTTCAGCTCTAGACATTTGCAGGTTATTAAACACCCAAATTATCATATGGACCAGTACTAGGACAGGTTGTTTATATTTGATCGGAATTAATGAATAAATAATTATTATGGCAGACATGCATAAGTAGTAAAATCTCTATTAGGGTAGTAGAGACAAACTAATATCGCAGTTTACTAATAATAGTAAGAGTTATATTACCTAGCCAAAGAAACCAATATTCCATATTTCCTAGTTTTTAAGTAAAAATGTCATGATATTATAGGAAAATTAGACCAAAATACCCCTAGGTTAGGGCTTAGGGTTTATATCGTATAAACTAGGCAAATGGGAGCATTTACTCATAAATGACCGACCGTGAAGCGACCTATCTAACCTGCAATTTCCAAAGTTCGACCAGTGAGAAGCGAACATGCAGTGAGAGGTCCAATTTCCTACTCTATCTTTTGGAAATTCGACCCGTCAAGCAAAGTTTCAACAGTGAAGCGAGTTTTAGCTGTGAAGTGAGATTTGGCCCGAGGGTGTAAGATCTCTAGCTTTAACCCGGTTTAATTTCCTTTTTATTATGTGAATTTGTGTGATTTCATTTGATTTTGGGGTTAAGGGTTAGTAATTATGTCTTAAATGAGGTTTAATTTCACTTTTTATAAGTTTTAGTACTAAACTTAATTTATCTAATTTTTATGGATTTTATTATAATTTTTTCTTCATTAAGGGTGTGGGCCCCGTAGTGCACCCCACATTCGCATTGGATGGCGTGCAACTCACATAACCCTTAAACTTTAATTATTTTATATCAATGAGTTTTAAAATGATTCAACTCATTTTTAGCCCTAAAATAACCATAATTAGTCTTTAGAGTATTTTTACCCTATTTTACAGCCCAATAATTTGTAAACATAGCCCAAAATCTAACTATTTAATAAAATACCTTAGCAACTTGCTCATTTGGGGAAGGGCAGTGCAAAGGAGAAGGAGGTACTTCACCTTCATTTTCCAAAGAGGAAAAATGGATTAACGTGTGTTATCTTGTCCTAACTACCCTTAATCTTTCGATTTTGGCCTTAATCTTTTTTATCTTCTTTTCCCAAAATTCATTCTTAATTTTTTATATTAAAAATTTTATTTTAAATTTTAATTTAAAACCCTAAATAGGTGATTTTCGTTTTTAACTAAAGGATATTCCATATCTACCTATTTTTAAGTTGATTTAAGCCTATTAGTTAATTTTAATTAAGTTTTAGCAAAAACCTTAAATTTTTGGTGGGATTTCTTGAAGATTGAAGCTTCTTCGTAGATCGAAGGGCTTCATAGAGGTAAGGGAGTTTTCTCTTTTGTGGTTTTATCCATCGAAATGCATGATTTTGTATCTATGTGGGTTATTGCTTCATTTTGTGCTTTAATGGTGATTTGTTAAAAATATTATTTGTGACTATTTTTTTATAATTAAGCATGAAAATGATCAAATCTATCATATTCTAGATTTGATATTATAATCTTATATGGTGGTTTTAGAATTTATCTTGAATTTTAGAATATTTTTGGTTTGAATTTTGGAAAGTTGAAGACGAACCAGAAAATAGGCAAAAAGTAAATTGTGAAAACCATTCAAACGGGTTGAACAACCATTTGAACAGCCTGTCTAGCCGTTTGAATGACCAGGTGTTTGAACAACCTACTAGGTTGATCGAATGCCAACACGACAAGTTTGGTCATTTGGCATATCTTGAGTATTTTCAACCATTTCTTAGTATCTTCTCATAAATCTAATTATTTATGATTAAAATGAATTAGTATTACCTAAATTGCTAGTGAGATTGCATGAGGACCATCTTTAAATTATAATTTCACTCAAGTATTATTAAGACTATACGTGTTTACCTTTAGTATGATATTCTACTTGTTTTAAATCCATATTTGATGACTTCTTCATGATTACTTGATGACTCCAATAGGTCTTAGCCATGATGATGTATATATGCTTGCACATGTTATATTGATTTATGGTAAATTATGTTTCAAATGTTTATGGTTATGTTATACTTGTCTAGGTCTAGCATGATGTTATACTTGTCTTAAACTCGTATTTTGATGTTTTTATTACATTTACTCCATGATTTTAGTAGGGCAGGATTATGGTAAAATTATGAATGCTTGCATATATAACATTGATTATAGTTGTTCATGTTTCTCATGTTTTAGCTTACTACCACTTGTGTACTGTCACGACCCAAATTTTTAAAAGCATTTTTAAATAGCACAAACGGTAAGTAGCGATTATTTTTTTTATTGAATAAAAATAAACCATTTGATTAAACATTCAGGCCATGATAACTGGGGTTCACAAATACGGATATCAAATCATATGATATTTACAGTCTCAAAATTTCAACAACAGCTCATCCATATAAGTTCATCATCCGTCTGAAAATAAATAACAAGTTGACTCTCACGCTAAAGGTACACTTATGTACCGGAGTTGCAAAAATGCAAAAACTTCTTCTTGTGCTCGCCTTTCTTGGTCTCAGTTGTCGTTGCCTGGAGAATCTGCACCCAACCAAACAAAGTAACCACAACAACAACAATGGAATCTCTCTGCCTTCATGAAAAGAGCTTCCAAATGACAAAAGGTTTTATTAATATTTTTCGGATCGGGCCAACATCACCCGATGTTAGTTGTCGACGTACTCATCAGACAACATCTCCAATGTTTCCAACAAAATCGGATCTAGATGTAGTTCTGCCTAGAAACTACTCTATCCTAAGAAGCATAGCATTACACATGCAATGCTTAGGTATTTTTAACTAACCTACATTTTAGTAAGTCCTTTAATCGTTCCACTTATCTAATTAACAAGCAATATCAAACAATTTTATTAATTATCTTACATCCTTTGTTCGATACTTAATACTATCAAATCTGTAACTCAGAGATGACTCACCCCTCGAGAAATCTCCAGACATAGTACTCCAACATTAGAGTAGACTGCTTAATAGCAGCTTGACCCAAATCTCCAAGGCTCTCAATAGCCTGCCACGAATTTGGATAAGAGGATCCCAACTGTGCTCATGGACACCAATTGGCAAGAAGTACAAGCCTTCCATGATGTTCATACAACTCCGCTTTTCATATGTCCTAAATAGTCCTAGGAAGACCTGCGGGAGACCCGTGGTAAAGACCCTCTGCTCAATACCCAAACCGTCATGGCGATGAAGAAGCATATTGTAATCTCCACCATCCCAACTCTGGGAGAAAATGTCTTATACGATATTACTAATGTATCCATAGAAGTCTCAAGTCCTTATGACCATTGACTCCCCCAAACATTTGAAACTTAGGCTAGATTGTTTCCATCCAGTCAAGTATCCACTCAACCATTTGGGTCATCTTCACCATGTGAATCGGCCCGCTAAATAGCTCATCCACTGAGCTATGACTCGAAGAACATCTCGTAACTATCCTCGGTTCATTGACCAAGGTAAAATTCTATGCCAGGGCCCCGTTCACTTTATGAATTGGTCCCAACCCTAAAGAGAGTATTTTAGTCATTATCTTGATTAGGTGTTCTCCCCACAATCCGACTACAACTCATGTCTCTTGATTAAACTTCATTAATCTTCATTTACTAATATAAATCAAAGCATCAATAATAAAAGCACACGCCGAGGTAAGCAACATAAATAACATTAAGTCATACAAGTTTATAACAATAAACAGAGGCCCATTGCACTCATTTGCAGGGCTAGGGCTCAGTGAATTCAAGCCTGAGAGTGTAAACAACTCTAACACCTCCCACGAGTTACATATATAACACTTTAGTCGATCAATGTGCTCGATTGCAAACACGTGTAATATGATGCTTTAAACCTTGAGAATTATAGTTCTTCCCTTTGTTTCCCATGACACTATGACCTGTCAAGGTCTTCGTGCCTCTTACTGGTTACACCCCTTCCTTTGAAGCTATTTAACGTCATTCTAGGACACCCTAACGCTTGGTTGCTATGTTATTTGCTTCAACGGAAATAGAACATACTGCCCCCTAAGGGCATTAGGGTAATTCTACTACTTAGGGTATGCTACCCTCCTTTGGGTCATTTGGTCATCTCACAACCCTTCTGTTTATTTTAAGTCCTTAGCCTTTCAGAAGGCTCCACTTTCCAACTCATTCACGCTTCCATTCACACGAATGTCAGTTGTTCACTCAAAGGGGATTTCTGGTATTTGGTTTAAAGCATTTTTGACTTCTGATGGGTCCAAAACTAAAATCAAGCATACTACTTGACTTCATGGACTTTGTGTAATTTTCTTGGCGTATGACAAGGTTGTGAACCCCTTGAACCGACCCAGATTTTGACTAACAATTCACTATAAACCCTAACAGAAAAAGGGTCAATTAACCACTCCTTGGGATTTTTTTCTCACTAAGTGGGTTGGCCTATAATTAGGTTACATATTAAAATCTCATTGATAATTTTATCAATTTTTAAATAAACTCATAGGCCTCTAAACCGGAGCCATGAAGTCGGGTAAGTGGTTTACCCATGGTAATTTAATTATAAGGGGTAAAAGGGTCATTTTACAATATTTGGGATTTTTCCATGAGCTGAAAATTTGTCAAAATACTCCCACACCTCTTGGGGTCATTGAGTATTTTTTCATAATTTTTTGGATATTTCTATCCCCTTGAACTGGACCCGGTTCAACCCTTCAATTATTTCTCTCTTTTTTTCAACCCGAGCCGGACGAATCGGGTCACCCGGCCCGGCCTAGTCCGACCAAAAAAACCCGACGACCCATAGCGGGTCGTCCCCTTCGTAGCCTGCCAGAGGCAGACTGGCCTCTCACAGCACCACCACAGGCCGCCACTGTGCGGCGAGGGTTGGGTGGAATGGGATCGCCGCCTGGTGGCAATTCCGACCAGACCAACCCCACCGCCTCCCCGTGGCCAGCCGGAGCACAAAGGGGCTCTCTTTTTTTTTTCAATTGACCGATCGGTGTGACGGCCAGCCTCCACAGCTGGGGAAATGCCCTGAGACTGGACGAATCGCCAGGATCTGGCTGAGGCCTAGGTTCCACAGCCCACTCTTGGCCGCCTTCATACTGATGATAGCCGGAATTCTCTGCCCCTTATTATCATTATTTATTTTTAATGACCTGGAGGGTTGCACAATGGCAATCCGCCACCACGAAGGCCGTCGGAGCTAGAGCCACCACGGCTAGGGCCAGGCCGCCACTATTCCGGTGACTGGAAAATCAATTACTATTCACAAAATTCTATGAACAGTAATTGCAAAGATCAAAATAAATTTCATGAAAATTAATTAACAACTTCTCTATGAGTCTCAATTCGAGATCTTACGTCTAAGGTCGAGTTGTTGTCGATCCAAGGCCGCCAACGCTTCACCGGAGTCTCACCGGAAAATTCTAATGATGGCTCGTCCTCCGTTAAAAAGCTCCCCCAAAAAGCCCTAATTCTCTATTTTTATAGGCATGGGATTAGGGATCCTAATCCCATGAGAAATTGGGTTAAAATCTCTTCAATTTAGTAACTAAATTGTGCCCAAAAACACAATTTCGAAATACTAATTGATTGGACCCGTTTAGTGACTTAAACAGATAATTCGCGCATCCAATTCAAGTAAACATGCCCTGCATGATATGTTTAACTTCGAACGGTCGTATCTCCCTCATTAGAACTCCGATTAGCGCAATCTCGGTGGCGTTTTAAAGCACTTTCTGTCTACTTTCCATCCATATAGATTTTAGCCACCAATTCTAAGCATTGATTTTGTTATTTCAAAGAGAAGGTCAAGGGGTACAACACCCTAATTTCTTGTGGTCAGCTTCGGGAATTTACAAAATTCCCGGACGTTACATGTACACTCTTGCATAGACTTATATGATTTTATTTAGCACAAATGGACTACGTTTTATGCACAAATTGACTAATTTGAGTATGTTTACTTATATTTGGACTCATCTATCATTTGCTCACATATGTATCATGTTACATGCATCATCAAAATGGTTTATAAACAAGATTTAATCATGATTAGCCATGTTTGATTGAGTGGATGCAATTTGATGCTGATGCTTGCTAGATTAGCCGCTCGAAGGTTTATCGAATATGTTTTAAGTCCAAAAGGATGGGGTTTTACGTCCAATGGAAGGGGTTTAATGTTCCTATGAGGATAGGTTTCCTCCCCGGGTGAAAAGAGTGGAATGTTATAATAAGTGCAATTGTTGGGTTTATCTAGACCCTGAGACATACTGGTTTGTCCTTATATACCGGCTTACCTGGGGGTACTTTCCCCATTAGGGAACTTACCCAAACTGCACATTTCATTTTAGGAGTTTGGACTTTCCCCGTTAGGGATTGTCCGGGGTGAGCAGGTTTGCTCGGGGCTTCGGCCTTGATGAGCAGGGTTATTTTTCTCAATTGTGAGACAATCCCCGGTTGATTTATGCATGTGTATAGATATAATGCTTATTAACACATGATGTGTAGGAATAACAATGCTTATAGTACACATGAGATTATGAAAATGAGTTTTGCATGAATATGTAAGATGGTGTGTGATGGATGAACTTAATTTGCAAAGTGAATGTTTTTATTGAGAAATGAATATGCATGATATGTTTATGCTGAGAAATAATTTATGTAAGTTGTGATTATGATAATAAGTTTCTATGTTTACACATGAGGTGTATATATGTTATGAGCTATATTTAAATCCATGATGCACAGGTGGCATAATATGTGCTTATATAATATGAGTTATAGCATGATATGTAGGTGGCATGAGTATGTGTTAATGAAATTTGTTATATATAGCATGATATGCAGGTGACATGACTATGTGTTGCTGAGACATATTATATATAACATGATATGCAGGTGGCATGATTATGTGTTGATGAGATATGTTATAAATAGCATGACATGCAGGTGACATGAGTAGATGCTTATGAAATATAAATTATGACATGATGCACATGTGGCACAAGTTTATGTAATTATTCCATGATGAATGGGCATAGTGTTTGGTTATGTGATGAGTGTTAAGTTGATCATGTCTGTGCAGTTATTATGAATTTACCTTCCGTATTAAAACTGTCACGCCCCAGCGATGCCTGACTCGAGCCGAACCTGGTCCAAGGGCCGATCAAGCGCGCGGGGGCGACGAAGGGAAATTGAGAAAGGATTTAGTGGAAGACTTAACCCTAACCATGGGCGACTTAATAGAAATACGGAGTACGCACATTCCACTTTGAGCAAGAATAAATAAGAAGAAAAGAAAGAGAGTTGCTTAACACAAAGTAAACAACTAGTCTCAAACCCACATGCTTAGTCAACTATAGCCCACACTGGCTCAAAATAAGTCTTAAGCAACACAACTGTAAAATGTGACATAAAAATCCAACAGAGAACCCTACACAAAGGTTCTAAACATAAAGCATAAAACGAAGAAAAATAAGTCACACAAAGATCTCCACGATCACATCCAAGTCATTTCCGACCTTTCCTCAAAGAGGAGATCCTGTCCGTCTGCGTGTCGCACTACGCAACCCCAAAGCAAAAACACAAGAAAGAGGGGTGAGTTTAACAAACTCGACAATGGTTTTTAATATAACTATCATCATCGGAAATACGATAACATAGCAATAAACTCATTTAGATCTAAGATTGGCAAGGTGCATCATTTTCTGATCACACATACACATCACCTAAACCTGCATCATAGTGCATGATCTACATAGTGTCATTCACATCATAACAACCTGCATGAATGTATCTCTAACATACATTTCCCTCATGCATCACATCATAATAACCTATCATAATAACCTGCATGAATGTATCTCTAACATACATATTCCATCATGCATCATATCATAACAACTTGCATGAATGTATCTCTAGCATACATATTCCATCATGCATCAGATCATAACAACCTGCATGAATGTATCTCTAACATATATATTTCATCATGCATCACATCATAACATAATAACCTGCATGAATGTATCTCTAACATACATCTTCCATCATGCATCACATCATAACTGTAAGGACCCTAATCTTTAAACCGGTTTTGGTTTTCTTTAATTATTGGTTATCGTGAGATTTACGTGTTTTCTGATCTTATTCGGTGATTTCGTGAAATAAATAGTGTTTGTGATGGTTTTAACCAAAATTAACTTCAATATTTGGTTTTAAGTGATTTTAAACCAAATGTGAATTTTTGGAATTTTTCAGAATTTTCACTATTTTCCCAAAAATTAGGGTTTTGGTGGGACCCCCGTGGGCCCCACCGTCGAATATTTTATTTTTATGTCAAATGAACCTAGACATATACTTAAGGTCACACAAAAATTTTTAGAATTTTATTAGGCTTAAAATGTGCTTAAATTTGTAAAATATCCACTTTTAGCCTACTTTTCCTATTTACACCCCAAAACTTACCTATGCCTACCCCAACCCTTACTATAAAAGGGCAAACCTGAGTCATTTCTATTTTTTGGAATAGGCTAAGGAAGGAGGGCTGGCCTAATCCCCACTTAGGCCCGAATTAGAAGCCGATTAAGGTAAGCTTGCTCTAATTAAGCACTAATCCATGGCTTTTCTCTTAATTTCTTCCAAATCTACCATTTCCCCCTTGATTCAATTCGTTTTTGACCATCAAAAGCTACTGATTTGTGTTTTACTATAAACCCTAACATTCAAAATTCAATTTTTACTACCAATAAGCCCTAGATCTAAGGTTTAATTAGGGATTTCTTGGGTAAATCGATTTCTATTAGAGTTTAATTCAAACTCATTGCGTTTTCAAGGATTTCAAGAAGGGTGACTCTTCAATCCGAGCTTAATCAAGTGCTGAGGTAATGGGTCTTCAAAATCTCTGTTTATCCATGGTAAAACTCTCCATTTTTGGCTTATTTCGAAATGGTTTGCTTGATTTAGTGTGTTAATGGTAAGATTAGAAAATGGAATTATTTAATCCCAATTTCTTAGGGTTTTGCATTATTATGGTTTGGTTTGATATTCTGGAAGTCAATGAGGACTTTTGATAATGATTAGGGTGTTAGATGTGGATTTGAAGTGTTATCTATGATGTTTCGGTTTGGATTTGCGAAAGGAAGAAGATGACTGTTCTGCCATGTTGGCGATCGATCGGCCCTGCAGGGCGATCGATCGGCTGAACTGTAAATTTCAAATTTTTGCGTGTAACCGATCGAACGGCCTGAAGGGCGATCGATCGGCTACACAGGAAATTGTATGTTGTGCATATGATGTCTATTTTGATGATTCCACTTTAGCTTGCCAATTTTATATGAATGTGGAGTGTTTTAAGCTATGTTAGGCTACTGGAAATGCATGCTATTAAGTTTATGGAGTTGAGATATATGCTTAGGGATGGTGGAATGACTTATGTTTTGTGGCATGATGTTGGAAATCGTTATCTTGAAATTGTGAATGGTTGTTTCCCTTCGGTTAAGCATATATTTTCAGTAGGACTACAATCATTGTTGGACTGATTTGTCATGATAGATTGTGGTTAGTGGTGTATGGATGTTGGTGAATGTCATGACTCAATGATGAAATGAGTGATGTTATATGTGTTTAGCCTTTGTGGTTGAGTTTTGAATTTAGATATGATTTCAACGATTCTTCTCCTATGATTTCCGCTGGAATTCATGTTTAGATGGAAAATTCACATGTGTAGTGTGGTAGTGAGTTGATTTTTAAGCATGTTGATATGCATTTTGTGAAATGCTTCTACTAGATACACACACACATGTGGGGTTAAATGATGATGTTGAAGCTTAATATTGTGATTATGAATGATGCATTAGGGGCTGGTGAGAGCACTTATCATGGATTAGGATTCATGTATGCTTTGCCCACGCATGTACCATGCTGCACGCATCATGAAAATGGATTTCCAATTAAGGCTTCATCGTGATTAATCGAATTTGACCGATTGGATGCAATGTGATAAAATTGTGTGCTGGATTGATCGGTCGTGGATTAATCGCAAGTTGATTGGTTCGAAAGGACATATTTTGATTTGGAGTTCCTGTGTGGAACGATTTGAAGTTCCTGTGTGGAACGAGTGCACTCCCCGGGTTGAGTCTTGTTTAATGGAATGATGTGGGGACGAGTTGTGTACTTGTCTTGCGGATTGTGAGAATGTTATTATGAGTGTCATCTAGACCCTGAGAATCCAGTGTGGTATGCTGTGTGCACCCCGCTACCACGTGTTCTAGGGTTCTCTGTATGAGAACTCGGGCTCTTCCCTCCGCAGGAGATGTCCCTGGGCGAACACCCCTGCTCTAGATTCTCTGTGTGAGAATGGGACATCCTTGGCCAGGATCGTCCAGGGCGAGCAGTATTAGGGATTGACAACCCCGATTTTTCTTTAATTCTTGTGTAGAATTTTGGATTATGACACGCCTTCGTGGCCTTATCTATGCTCCCGTCTGTGTGACATTAATGTGTGATTACTCCTTGATGGAGGTTGTTTGTGATGATATAATGCATGTGGGAATATGTATGTTAGAGATACATCCATGCAAGTTGATGTTGATTTTATGCATGTGGAATATGTATGTTAGAGATACATCCATGCATGTTGATTTTGATGTTATGCATGTGGGAATATGTATGTTTGAGATACATCCATGCAGTTTGAGTTATGCATTATGATGCAGTTTATAAGTGATGTGAATATGTGATTAGAAAATGATACACCTTGTACATCGTTGATTTTGAAAGATTATATCGCCATGCTATCGTATTTTCGATGTTGTTAGTGATATTAAAACCATTGCTGAGTTTGTTAAAACTCACCCCTCTTTGGTGTTTTGATTTGGGGCTGCGTGGTGCGACACGCAGACGGACAGGATCGCCTCTTCGAGGAAAGGTCGGAGGTGGCTTGGATATGATCGTGGAGTTCTTTGTGTGGTTTTCTTTCCCTTAGTTATGTTGTTGTTTAGGACCTTTGTGTAGGGTTTTTGTTTAGGATTTATGTCATATTTTACAGTTGTGATGCTTATGACTTATTTTGAGCCGGTGTGGGCTTTACTTAACTAAGCTTGTGGGTTTGAGATTGTTGTTTACTTTGTGATAAGCAACACTTTTTCTTCCCTTTTTATTTACTCTTGCTCAAAGGATTGTGCGCACTCCGTATTTCTGTTAATCGCCCGTGGTTAGGGTTAAGTCTTCCGCTAGATTGTTTTCTCAATTTTCACTTCGTCGCCCCCGTGCGCTTGACCGGCCCTTGGACCGGGTTCGACTCGGGTCGGGCATCGCCGGGGCGTGACAATAACAACCTGCATGAATGCATCTCTAATATACATATTCCATCACGCATCACATCATAACAACCTCCATTAAGGAGTAATCACAATTTAGTGTCACACAGACGGGAACATAGACAAGGCCACAAAGGCGTGTCATGGTCCAAAATTCTACACAAGAATTCAAGAAAGTTCAGGGTTGTCAATCCGTAGAAACTGCTCGCCCTGGACGATCTTGGCCAAGGATGTCTCATTCTCACACAGAGAATCTAGAGCAGGGGTGCGGAGGAAAGAGCCCGAGTTCCCACACAGGAAACCCTAGAAAATGTGGTAGCAGGTGCACATGGCATACCACACTGGATTCTCAGGGTCCAAATAACACTCATAATAACAATCTCACAATCCGCAAGACAAGTACACAACTCGTCCCCACATACTTCCATTTCTCTAGACTCAACCCGGGGAGTGCACTCGTTCCACACAGTAACACAAATCAAAACATGTCCTTTCGGACCAATCAAGTTTCGATTAATCCACGACCGATCAATTCGGCACACAATTTCACCACATTGCATCCAATCGGTCAAATTCGATTAACCTCGATGAAGCCTCAATTGGAAATCCATTTTCATGATGCATGCAACATGGTAGATACGCGGGCAAGCTATACATAAATCCTAATCCATGATAAGTGCTCTCATCAGCCCCTAATGCATCATTCATAATCATAATATCAAGCTTCAACATCATCATTAAACCCCACACATGTGCTTGTACCTTGTAGAAGCACTTCACTTAATGCATTCCAACATGCTTGAAATTAACTCACTACCACACTACACATGTGAATTAATATCTAATCATGAATTCTAGCGAAAATAAGAGGAGAAGAATCCTTGAAATCATAACTCAAATCAAAGCTCAACCACAATGGCTAAATACATATAAGATCATTCATTTCATCCTTAAGCCATGACATTCACCAACATCCACACATCAACTAACCACATTCTATCATGACAAATCAGTCCATTAATAGGTTGTAGTCCTACTGAAAATATGCTTAACCATGGAGAATCAACCATTCATAATTTCAAGATGGCAATTCCAACATCATGCCACAAACCATAAGTCATTCCACAAATCTCTAATTATATATCTCAACTTCATAACCTCAATAGTGTGCCTATCCAGTAGCATAATATAGCTCAAAACACTCCACATTCATATGAAATTGGCAAGTTAAAGTGGAATCATCAAAATAAACATCATGCAATTAGAACACAAAACTGCTGTGTAGCCATTCGAACTCCCAGAAGGCCATTCGATCGGCTAAACAGGAAAATTTCAAATTTACAGTTTGGTCGTTCGAAAGCCCAGCAGGCCGTTCGATCAGCCGAACTGGAAATATGTCGATCCAACAGTGTTGCCGTTAGAACGCCCAGAGGGCCGTTCGAACGCCAACAAGGCAGAACTGACCATCTTCTTCCTTTCGCATTTTCAAACCGAAACTCCATTGATAACACTTCAAATCACCATCTAACAACCTAAATGTCATCAAAAGTCCACTATGACTTCCAAAATGCTAAACCACATCATAACAAGATAAAACCCTATGAAATCGGGATTAAATATTAATATTTTCTAATCATGCCATTAGCACACTAAATCAAGTAACTCCATTCAAAATAAACCACAAAATCAAGAGTTTTACCATAGAAAGACTAAAATTTTGAAAGTCCATTACCTTATCCCTTGATTAGACTTGGATTTGATGGTCACCCTTCTTGAAAACCTTACAAAGACATAGAGTTTGAATTAAACTCCATTAAAACCTATTTAACAAAGAAAACCCTAATTAAAAACTTAGATCTAAGGCTTGTTGAACATAAAAATTGGATTTTGATAGCTAGGGTTTGTAGTAAAAATACAAATCAGTAGTTTTGATGTTTAAAAATGAATTGAAACAAAGGGGAAATGGTAGATCTAGAGGGGATTAAGAAGAAAGATAGGATTTAATGCTTAATTAGAATGAGCTTACCTTAAATACTTTCTAATCCGGGCCTAATTGGGGATTAGGCCTGACCTCTCTTCCTCAGCCTATTCCCAAAATGGGAATGGCTCAGGTTTGGCCTTTTATAGTAGGCTTTGGGGTGTGTATGGGTAAGTTGTGAGGTGTAAATAGAAAAATAGGCTAAAAATGGGTATTTTACAAGTTTGAGCACTAATTAAATCTGAGAAAATTCTAAAAATTTTTTTATAACCTTAAGTTGATATCTGGGTTGATTTGACACAAAAAATAAAATTTCAACTGTGGGGCCCACAGGGGTCCCGCCAAAACCCTAATTTTTGGAAAAATAGTGAAAATTTTAGAAAAATTCCAAAAATTCACTTTTGATTCAAAATCACTTAAAAGCACTAATCTTAAAGTTGATTTTGATTAAAACCATCATAAACACCATTTATCTTTGAAACCACCGAATAAATCAGAAAACGTGTTAAACTCACAATAACTGACAATTAAAGAAAACAAAAACCAGTTTAGAGATAAGGGTCCTTACAAAAACCCTTGCTGAGCTTTGACTCACCCCTTTTTGTTTTGTGTTTTGGCGCTACATGTCATGTCATGCATGTTGTTTGGACGGGCTCTATGTTGAGCATGAAGGTGGTGCCGATCATTGAGAAGGGATTCATAGAGATGTTGCATTTTATGCTAGCTTGTTTATGTCATATTGAGAATATATGCACTTAACTCTACTCCACTCTTTCTATTTAGCCATTGTTGGCTTAGACTTTTGTTAGCCATTATTAGCTTAGATTATTTTAGTCATGTGTGAGCTTGTTTTTTTACTAGTATGTGGGTATGAGTGGACTAAAGCTTTAGTTAGTAGTCATTTTCTTGCTCATTTTGCTTTTGTACAAAGTATAAACGCTCAACTCTATAGTGTTCTACCGAAGGATGGATTAAGTCTTCTGCAACTCAACTTCACCTTGTCACATTGTGTGCCCCTCCCTCTTTGGACCAGGTTCGGCTTGGGGGTGGAGTGTGTCAGGGTGTGACAAATAGTATACTTACATGCACCCAGTAAAGAAGTAATTTTTGGCGCAGATTAGTGGCCCATTGAGGGGTTAATCTGGCAAGGCTCATCGGCACCAACTAGTCAGTGACTTTTGTGGCAATGGCCTATTAGTCAAATTCTAATTTTTTTCATAGGTTCGAATACATGATTGTTCGTATATCATGTTATAGAGCACACGATAGGTAGTACTTGCATACACACACAATACATAGTTGTGTTATCAATAATACGATCCAAAAAATATTATGTTATCAATAATACAATATACGACATTGAGAAGTCGTGTTATTGTGTATGGCAGCCATACATATTGTGTTATCAATAACACGAGGACATTGAAAAGTTGTGCTCTTGTGTATGAAAAGACATGTTCTCATGTTAATTATAACACGATATATGAACTTAGCGTGTATTTGAATGTTAGTTACATAATGTGAATTAACGCGACTCTTTGATTTTAGTCACGACCCATTGTTGACATATATATATATATATAGGAAAAAGTTTATATGAGCCTGGGCTCATATAAACCTACGTGAGCCAGGGCTCTATGGGCCGTCGGATTTACATCCGGCGGCTTATGGTTAAACCCATGAGTATTATGGGCCACCAGATGTAAATCTGACGGCCCATAGAGCCCGGGCTCACGTAGGTTTATATGAGCCCGGGCTCATATAAAAGGGTCTCATATATATATATATATATATATATATATAGAGAGAGAGAGAGAGAGAGAGAGATGAAGGCTAAAAGAATATAGTCAAATGGTAGAATCAATGAGGGCCTTAGAAGAGAAGAAGATAATTTACGGGAGGAAACATGATCTAGGAAATAACAGTTTCCATTGTGGACTTCGACTATCAAAAGACCTTGTTGAATCAAGGTTGGGATGCAAAGCATTTTTGAGGAGAATGGGTTGTACCTAGTATATGATTGTGAACAAATCCTTATCACACATTCGTCACACTGATTTGCGCCATAGCACGGGTATTTGTCGAGCATCATGCGGCTGCATTGCACATGCCACATTTTTTTTAAAAAAAATCTTCTAACTTCAAATGATCATATCTTTCTATCCCAAACTCAGATTCACGCGTTCTTGGTACTATTGAACTTGTATCGACGAGTCCTACGAAACTAAGTCACTTATGAGTAGGTTATTTACCACTTTCCAGTGGATTCCACCCATGAGACATGTTTCTCGAAGCCGTAATTTTCACTCCCGACCTCTGTTTCTCACGTTCTTTGACTTCTTATGCTCGTCTATTCGAGGTCTAACCGACACTTAAGAAATCATTGAATAATAAACTGTATTGAATTAAAATTTATTATCAATACTTATATGAGGGTAAAGATAATACCAAAAATTTATGGTTGTTACAATATCAGAAGTGTGATAGACATCGAAGAGCACACTGAGAAGAGGCAAAAGGACAAGGAGGAGATCACAGCGGTGCCACACAACTAACTTGACCTCCAACACGTGCTCCACATGGAGCGATCGTACCTTGAGAAAATCAAGAGACAATCAAGGATTTTATGGCCAACCCACACAAGTAAAGGCCTATGGCGATGCTTCTCCATACTGATTGTGTCATAATCTAAAGGTGTGATGCTAAAGGATGGTTAGTTGACTTCCTTTACATTCTACATGAATGGTTGGGCACTAACCTTATCATAGTCGCATGATCTCCTATGTTTGAAACCCTTATGTACCACTTGCAAGACTGGTCGAAGCACTTTGCAGCGTACAAATTCTTGTTCTCATCCACAACCTGATATATGAAATTCGCCTTTATTGCAAGGACAATCAAAACCCTATTGAAATGTACCAAGCTTAAGAAACGTGCACCCAACTGGAGTAGATTTTGGTAGTCCTTTGCTTACAAACTACCAGTCATTACCTTGCCCTCGCCAAGATTTGGTTCCAATAGGTTGAGATCCTCGATTGTCTCCCACTATGCTTCGGCCTCAACATCAATATTACTGGGTACCTCGTTGTGTCCAAATTCTCAATGGTTAGACATACTTTCCATGTCAATTATGTCAATCTCGTTCCATTGGTCATCACCCCACTTTTCTTCAATTTCTTAGCCATCATAATTTCTAGGGCTATATGGGGGATCATAGCTATCAAATGAAATCCTTATCACATCCATTGTTGGCAACATTTCTTCAAATCCAGTATGAATGACTTCTGTAACAGGTTCTGTAGGCATTGGAATGTTGTGTGTTATGTGACATGGATTTGTTAAGTTGAAATCTCCGGGTTCTCTCAATCTGTAATGGATATTAACATGTTAATCAATATGCGATATAACTCAACATCATGTATTCGTTTACATGCTTACAAATTTTATGGTGTTATCGATAACACGATATTTACACAAGTCATGTTATTGTATCTACGTTAACAAGAATTTGTAGTATATCGTTTTTGTATTCACATCATCAATTATGCGATATTATAAATATCGTATTTTTGTTAAACACAATATTCTTTGTTAAACACGAAATTATAAATATTGTGTGTTTGGGTACACGATAAAGTATACTATCGTGTTGTCACGCCCCGGCGATGCATGACCCGAGCCGAACCCAGTCCAGGGGCCGGTCAAGCGCATGGGGGAAACGAAGGGAAGATTGAGAAACGGTTTAGCGAAAGACTTAACCCTAAATATGGGCGATTTAACAGAAATATGGAGTACGCACATTCCTTGAGCAAGAGTAAATAAGAAGAAAAAAGAAAAAGAGTCGCTTAACTCAAAATAAACGACTAATCTCAAACCCACATGCTTAGTCAACTATAGCCCACACTGGCTCAAAATAAGTCTTAAGCAACACAACTGTAAAATGTGACATAATCCAACAGAGAACCCTACACAAAGGTTCTAAACATCAAGTATAAACCAAGGAAAAAAAATAAGTCACACAAAGATCTCCACGATCACATCCAAGTCATCTCCGACCTTTTCCTCAGAGAGGAGATCATGTCCGTCTACGTGTCGCACCATGCAGCCCCAAAGCAAAAACACAAGAAAGAGGGGTGAGTTTAACAAACTCGGCAATGGTTTTTAATTTAACTATCATCATCGAAAATACAATAGCATAACAATATAATCATTCAGATCAAAGATTGACAAGGTGCATCATTTTCTGATCATACATATACATCACTTAAACCTGCATCATAGTGCATGATCCACATAGTGTCATTCACATCAAAAACAACCTGCATGAATGTATCTCTAACATACATATTCCGTCATGCATCACATCATAACAACCTGCATGAATGTATCTCTAACATACATATTCCATCATACATCACATTGTAACATCCAGCATGAATGTATCTCTAACATACATATTCCCTCATGCATCACATCGTAACAACCTGCATGAATGTATCTCTAACATACATATTTCATCATGCATCACATCATAACAACCTGCATGAATGTATCTCCAACATACATATTCCATTATGCATCACATCATAACATCCTGCATGAATGTATCTCTAACATACATATTCCATCATGCATCACATTGTAACAACCTGCATGAATGTATCTCTAACATACACATTCCATCATGCATCACATCGTAACAACCTGCATGAATGTATCTCTAACATACACATTCCATCATGCATCACATCACAATAACCTGCATGAAATGTATCTCCGACATACATATTAAGTCATGCATCACATCATATAAGGAATGCCTCCCTCAAGGAGTAAAACACAATCATTGCCGCAAGTCTGGACGTGGTCCAAATTTCCTAATTGGAAACCTGGGGCATTGCCCGCTCAGGACACAGTCCGAATTCCATAAGAGAAACCAAGATGTAGGGGTAGTCAGCCCCTCTGCTCGCTAAGGATAATCAACACGGGAAATCTAAATTCCCCAAAGGGAACCTAGAGCAGGTCTGCTCGCTAAGGACAATTTGGGCCAAGAACATCCAAATTCCACGTAGGGAACCTAGAGCAGGGTGTTCGCTAAGGACATCTCTACGGTGGGGAGAGTCCAAATTCTCGCATTGGGAACCTAGAACACGTGGTAGCCAGAGCACGAAGGCATACCACTCTGGGTGCTCAGTGTCCAAATGTGACTATTCTCAATAAATAAATCTCAACCGCAACAAGTACACGACTCGTCCTCATATAATCTCATCTTGACTCGACTCAACCCAAGGAGTGCACATGTTCTACACAGGAACTCTAATCAAAACATGTCCTTTCGGACCAATCAAGTTTTGATTAAGCCACGACCGATTAAACCGGCACGCAATTTCACCACATTGCATCCAATCGATCAAATTCGATTAATCTCGATAAAGCCTTAATTTGAAATACATTTTCATGATGCATGCAGCATGGTACATACGTGGGCAAGGCATACATAAATCCTAATCCATGATAAGTGCTCTCATCAACCCCTAATGCATCATTCATAATCATAATATCAAGCTTCAACATCATCATTTAAATTCCCACATGTGTGTGTACCTAGTAGAAGCACTTCACTCAATGCATTTCAACATGCTTGAAATTACCTCACTACCACACTACACATGTGAATTAACATCTAATCATGAATTCCAGTGGAAATCATAGAAGAAGAATCATTGAAATCATAACTCAATTCAAAGCTCAACCACAAAGGCTAAACACATATAAGATCATTCACTTCGTCCATAAGTCATGACATTCACTAACATTCATACATCAACTAACCATATTCTATCATGACAAATCAGTCCATTAATAGGTTGTAATCTTACTGAAAATACGTTTAACCATAGAGAATCAACCATTCATAATTTCAAGATGACAATTCCAACATCATGCCACAAAACATAAGTCATTCCACAATTCTCTAATTATATATCTCAACTTCATAACCTCAATAGTGTACCTATCCAGTAGCATAATATAGCTCAAAACACTCCACATGCATATGAAATCGGCAAGTTAAAGTGAAATCATTAAAATAAACATCATGCAATTAGAACACAAAACTGCTGTGTAGTCGTTCAAACGCCCAGAAGGTTGTTCGATCGGCTAAACAGGAAAATCTCAAATTTTCCGTTTGGCCGTTCGAACGCCCAGCAGGCCGTTTGATTAGTTGAACTAGAAATATGTCGATCCAACAATGTTGCTGTTCGAACACCAACAAGGCAGAACCGACCATCTTCTTCCTTTGCATTTTCAAACCGAAACTCCATTGATAACACTTCAAATCACCATCTAACAACCTAAATGCCATCAAAAGTCCACCATGACTTCCAAAATGCTAAACCACATCATAACAAGATAAAACCCTATGAAATCGGGATTAAAGATTATCATTTTCTAATCATATCATTAGCATACTAAATCAAGTAACTCCATTCAAATAAACCACAAAATCAAGAGTTTTACCATAGAAAGACTGAAATTTCAAAAGTCTATTACCTTATCCCTTGATTAGGCTTTGATTTGATGGTCACTCTTCTTGAAAACCTTACAAAGACATAGAGTTTGAATTAAACTCCATTAAAACCTATTTAACAAAGAAAACCCTAGTTAAAAACTTAGATCTAGGGCTTGTTGGACATAAAAATTGGATTTTGAGAGCTAAGGTTTGTAGTAAAAATATAAATCAATAGTTTTAATTTTTAAAAACAAATTGAAACAAAGGGGAAATGGTAGATCTAGAGGGGATTAAGAAGAAATATAGGATTTAATGCTTAATTAGAATGGGCTTACCTTAAACACCTTCTAATTCGGGCCTAATTGGGGATTAGGCCTGACCTCTCCTCCTCAGCCTATTTCCAAAATGGGAATGGCTCAGGTTTGGCCTTTTATAGTAGGCTTTGGGGTGTGTATTGGTAAGTTGTGGGGTGTAAATTGAAAAAGTAGGCTAAAAATGGGTATTTTACAAATTTGAGCATAATTAAGTCTAAGAAAATTCTAAAATTTTTTATATAAGCTTAAGTTGATGTCTGGGTCCATTTTACACAAAAACCAAAAACCAAAATTTCGATGGTGGGGGCCCACAGGGGTCCCGCCAAAACCCTAATTTTTGAAAAAATAGTAAAAATTCTAAAAATTCATATTTGATTCAAAATCACTTAAAACCACCAATATTAAAGTTGATTTTGATTAAAACCATCATAAACACCATTTATCTTTGAAACCACTGAATAAATCAGAAAACGTGTTAACCTCACGATAACTGATAATTAAAGTGAAATGAAAACCGGTTTAAGATCAGAGATCTTACACGTATAATCTAAACTTCATTGTTACCTAACTATTTCACAAGTGAATTGTGTATCATTGACTCCTGTCTGCAATCCGTCATTCAAGCTGGGGTGAGCAGATACCATTAGTGATTCTTTTCTATTGACAATTTGGTTCCTTTCCACTAATGGTGTAAGACTCTTTTATCTTCACATACAATGCTAACACCTATTTATTTACCTTCTTATGAATTGAAAACACAGATTACAAATCTTCATTGTCTTTTAATTCATATAGATTGAATAATTGCAAAGATGGTATCAAATACTTCAAAGTTATATTACCATACCATTGACAGTAAGTCTTTCTTTCACTTGAACCCGCAACTTTTCGAACCTCACCGACAAATCAAAGTTCATCAACCATGCCTTTCTACCTACATGCACATCATCATTTCCTACCTCTCCTTTGTAATAGATGCAAATATCAATTATTTCCATTATGATGGTTAATTGGTAATCGAATCTACCAAAATGAAGCTTTTTTCACCCTGAACAACTACCATTATGAAAAAAATGTGTTTTTACTGTCTCCAGTGACTTGCCCATGAGTTGCCCTCAACACCTCCTGCTGGTGAATTCTGACTTGTTACCGATCAATCCTCTCCATCGAAACAACATCGCACTATTTTAGTGTTCATTTATGAAGATTTGTATAGTGATTGGGTTTATTTAGAACCTACCAAGGAATATAGAATATTAATTTCTTCGGCCAGGTAATATAGAAAAATTCTAATAGTTATCTTTAATAATCTATATTAGTTAGTATTTAAGGTTTGTTTACATTATAAGTTTGAAGAATGTTAGGCTCCCTAAAACTTTGCTTATTGAGAAGTTATTGGATTACAATAACTTTTGTTTATCTTTTCTGTTTGTCCCTAAAACTTGGTCCTCTCTCTACATGTTTTAATTATATTTCCTCTCTTCCCTTTTCATTCCTTTTATGTTTATTTGAGATGCCCACTTTACTGATATACCTAACTATTTCCCACCATAATTCCTTCCAAATAAAGTTTAGAGTTTTTCATCTTTGGGGGACAGGGGAGTTTAATGGGGTGCCCACACACCCAATTTGGTGGGAGTCACCGATTTACATGCATTAGAATGCAGGCAGTTGATAAATGTCTAATTCCCCCCCCCCCCTCCCAATTGTGGGGTAAAGTTGAGAAATTATGTGAAAAGTGCATAGGGTAATTTAGTGAATGGGTAATAAGACATTTTTGGCTTGCATATAACCCACATTCATGCATGTATAACCATATCACAATGAAAAGGACTCGTGCTTGCAAAATTTTATAGTGGCGCTAGAAAATCCTAATATCGCTCTTAATTGTAACCTCCATCTGTTGTGGAGTGTTAGTGGATAAGGAAGATGACCATGGGGTATTCATAAAACTCATTAAGAATTGATTTATTCTCATATTATACACATTATATATATATATACATATATATATATATATATATATATATATATATATATATATATATATATATATATATATATATATATATATATATATATATATATATATATATATTGGTTTTAGCCCATCTATAAGATTGGACAAATGCCATCTTGTCAAATATTGTTTATTAGTTGATGTTCAAGTTCACTTGATCTATAAGCAAAGAGGGATTTCAAGTGGACTAATAGGTAATCAATAGAGGTAGCACTTGTCAACCAATTTAGCCGTCATTCTAAGAGGGAAGCATTTTAATGCACGTTAGGCGGTATTGACTTTTCAAACATCAAGCGTTTTCACGCGTTCCTTATTCCTGCCTTAGCATGAGCTCCTCCCTCAATTCTGATTTACGAGCACCAATTCGGCCATGGATATGTTGTCCTTCTGCTTGCTCTCCATCACCTTCTGCATCCTCCTCTCTCTCATTTGGACGAGCAAAGCGCAGAAGCAGCACAAGAGGCCCCTCCCTCCAGGCCCATCATCTCTTCCTCTGGTGGGAAACCTCCTCTTGCTGAAGAAGTCCTTGTTTGACATCAAGCCCACACTCAAGCAGCACTGGTCCCGTCACGGGCCTATCGTGGCCATCCCCTTTGGAAGCCGACCTGTAGTCTTCATCTCCGACCGGGCCCTTGCCCACCAGGTTCTGGTCCAGAAAGGCGCCGTCTTCGCCGACCGCCCGCGGCCTAGCAAGGCCATGCTTCTCTCCTCCAATCAGCATAACATCTCCACCGCCGGCTATGGCCCGCTTTGGCGCCTCCTCCGCCGCACCATCACGTCTGAGATCCTCCACCCTTCTCGCGTCAGATCTTTTTCTAAAGCCCGCAAATGGGTCCTGAGTAATCTGGTCATGAAGCTGAAATCCGACGCTGAATCCTCGAGAAAAGTCGTGTTCGTTGAGAACTTCCGGTTCGCCATGTTCAGCTCACTTCTACTCATGTGCTTTGGGGAGATAATCGATGAGGCTGCTATTAGGAAGATCATGGACATCGAGAGACGACTGCATGTGGGCCTCGTAAGCAACGACTCTTTCTCCATTCTTCCCATGATCGGGAAGCTGAGTATTTTGGGAGTCAGCGGAAGGATCTATTAGATGTTCGACGAAGGCAGGATGAGGTTTATGTGCCGCTGATCAGACGTCGGAGACAATACCTTGAGGAGGAAAAGCAGAAAGGAAATGAAGGTGACAGATTCGAGTTTTCGTACGTTGACTCGCTTCTGGAACTCGAGCTTCAGCATGATGGCAACCGGAAGCTGACTGAGTGCGAGATTATTAGCCTCTGCTCTGAGTTTCTGAACGCGGGGATGGATACGACGACCAGTGTATTTCAATGGGTCATGGCAAATTTGGTGAAATGTCCAGAAATACAGAGGAATGAAGCTGGCAGATGAGATCGAATCGGTTGTCGGAGAGAAGAAAGATGCAGGGAAAGGAGACGTGCAGGAATTCGTAGAAGAGGATGATTTGCAGAGGATGCTGTATTTGAAGGCAGTGGAGATGGAGGCACTGAGGCGGCACTCCCCGGGGCACTTCCTGCTGCCGCACGCGGTGGCGGAGGAGGTGGAGATAGGTGGGTATGTCCTACCCAAGGGAACAGTAGTCAATTTTGAGGTGGCGGAGATGGGTTTTTGACGAGAGGGTGTGGGAGGAGCCGATGGAGTTCAGGCCAGAGAGGTTCGTGGGGAGGGCGGAGGTGGACCTGACTGGGAGCCGGGAGATGAAGATGATACCGTTTGGTACGGGAAGGAGGATCTGCCCTTAGAGTATTTGCTGGAGAATTTGTGAGGGAGTTCGAGTGGAAGGTAGGGGAAGAAGGAGAGGTGGATCTTGCTGAGAAGCACGAGTTCACAATTGATACGAAGAGTAATTGCGTCTCCATTTTTATTAGCGCATTGGTAATAGTTATTGGTGATCTTTATATGACGAGGGCTGTAAATGAGCCGAGCTAGCTCGTGAGCAAATTCGGCTCGGTTAGGCTTGGCTCGAGTTAAACTTGACTCGAATTAGGCTTGATTCGAATTTGATTCGAGCTCGAATAAGTTCGAGTCGAGTTTGAGCCGACCTCTGCTTGACTCGGCTTGACTCGAATAAAACTTGAACTCGATGCTACTCGAGCTCGAACTCGAACTCGAATATAATTTTAAAATTATATATAAATAATATGTATATATATACATATTTTATATAAATATAATTGTTAATTTAAATACATATTTATAACATACTCCCTCCATTCTTAGATTAATAGCACTATTTGATTAGTTCATTTTGAAAAATTTAATTGAGTTATTAATCTAAGACGAATAGAATATATAAAATGACATATAATCACATATTTATATACTAATACTATGTATCGTATTGATATATGAGACCCATTTATATGAGTTAAGGCTCACTCATAACTATGTGAGTATAGATGTCATACATCATCATATTACGATATAAGAACACACATAACTCGGGAGGTAGATTAGTTTATGTCTTCTTGCGCATTTGGATCTTGATCTGATGGCCTATGATGTCTTTGCTCATATTTACGTACGAGAGTATAAACTCATATAAACAAAATTTATTATATATATCCTTGTTAAATTATAACGGATATATAATTTTTATATATGATATATATTTTATAAAAATAAAAATATTGGAGACACAAACACTAATATACTCCTTTTGTCCCAAATTAATAGGGCTATTTGATTCTTGTAGATGAACTAAAATTAGTTCAATTGAAAAACCAAATGAAGTTATAAGTATATGACAAATGGTCAACATAATATCACACTAATATACTCAAAAATCATTCTAAAAGAAACATGACATTTGTGGACCAACCTTAATTAGTTTAGAAAAGAATGATTAGATATTCTTTTAAAAGTTAAAGCATGACACTGAGAATATCCTCATCTTACAAAATTTATATCTTTTTACATGTACTTCAGAATTTTTTAGAGGCACACTAAGATTACAGAATAATTTTTTTATTAGTGATTTATAAGTATGTAAAGAAAAGAAAACACAAAAAAGTAGATGACAATGTTGCCTAAATAATTTTTTATTTTTTACATCTTTTTTAGTGATTATATATACATAAAGAGAGAAAAATAATAATGTTGCATTTTTTTAGCATATGTAACTAAAACTTATTTGTCATAGTTTTCTTCTTTCATAGTGACTATAATCAAATATTTACGGTGTAGTCGTAATACTTGTTGAAGCATATTAATTAATATTTAATACTAAAAGTATATTATTATATGTGATACTTTATATATTTATATTTATATATAGGTTATTTTTATTTTTTTAGTTTAAACCCAATTCGAGCCAAAGCTTATGATTCACTTATTTAAGTTCGAGCTCGAGCTCAAGCCGAACTTTGGATTTCTAAATCGAGCCGAGCTCGAGCTGAAAGGTTCGAGTTTGTTCGAGCTTCGAGCCGAGCTTCAGCAGTTCGAGCTTGAGTCAAAACAGCCTAATACTCGACTCAGCTCGGCTCGTTAACACCCCTATATATGACTATTAGTAATATCGTTAATAATTATTTTTGTTATAGTATTAATTAAGATGAAGTGTTCCGAGTTGCCTGAGTTAAATGTGTGCATCGCAAATTTGTATCTCCCTCTGGCTAGCTTACTTGGGGAATATTTTGATATGTCTGAATGTTCACCTTGGGATAAGTTTGTCGCTTGGGTTCAGTGGCTAGACACTTAATCAGTCGAATGACATGAGGCCATAACCTTGATGAATAAGACTGACTCATTTAGCTAATTAGCTTTACGAGTGCTCAAGGGTGGTCGCTTCTCATGCGCCTATGAATAAGAATGCTGCACCCACATGTTATGTTAAGCATTATTGGCACAAGATAGGGATATATGTTTAGGGGTTTCCTATAATATAAATCTATTACCTTCGTTTTGCTGAAGAGGAAAAGTCTATAACCTACAAACTTCAATTCACCCTTTTTTTATTATTATATATATTGGATATATTTTGATTGATTTTACACTTAATAACATTGATTTGACTAATGAAAATAATCATATGCTCATAAAGCCTAATCCCTTCAAACTATCTACTCAAAATAAATTATAATTATATACTTGTTTGTGAACTTTTAAAACTTTTGTTAACGGTAATTGTCTTTTAAGCTTGTTAAATGCTATGGGTGTTAACGCTTAGTCAAATTTTATATTAGTTTGCAAAATATTTTTAATTCTATTTGACATTAATTTATATTTTTAATAAAATTGATTTGACTAGTGTGAATATCTATATACATAGAGGGAAAAATTAATATAAGAGTTTGGGCACACGTAGTATCGTGAGTAGTCAGATTTTGATTCAATAGTGCACGATAAGATTCGATAGTGCACGATAAGAAAAGGGCAAGGGAAGTGATTCAAACCCATTAAATGAAAATCAACAACGTATGATACCTAGACTCACGGAGTGGCATGTGAGCCCAAACTTATATAAACCTGGCTCATTAATCACAAAGCCTAATGTTTGCATATTATCTGCTTAAAATAACTGGTACCAAAAGCTAGAATCGATTGGTTGGAGTAGGAGCATATATGTAGTAATGTAGGTATTCCTATTTTACGACTAATTCTTAATAACATTAATTGTCTAATAATAATAAATAATTATTATACTATTATATAAAACAAGTTGAGTGATGATAATTTTTTTAATTTCTTCCTATCTCACCCATAATTCCTATTTTACCCGTCTTTTAAAGTCCATTTAATTATTTAAAAAACTTCATTGAATTTGAAAATATTTATATTTTCTAAACTCATTTGCTATGTGATATATACGAGGGTCGTTACTTTTAAATACACATTTATGTATTTTTGGTATGATTAGAAAGCACTCAAAAATATCTATCAAATGAGGTTTCATATAAATATATTTTTTAAAGTTATTTTATAGGTCTTACGTATACAACATATTTTTCGATAATAATTATTTTAATTTTTATAAATATTACACATGTTCGAGTTTATGAATTTTATATACTATTAAAAAATTCCTAGAGAGCTTTATCAAATAAATCGGTATCTATAACCATAATAACAAACTATAAATTCAGGAGTTCAAAAAGCAGAACACCTATAAGAACAGTACAACATTAAAGTTGGAGTTCAGAAAGCAGAACACCTAAAGTACAACAGTACAGCAATGTTTATTTACTAGCTACTGTAATTTAAAATTTTCTAAACAGTGGTCTTCTTCCTGGGAACGATTTAAAATTTTCTGAACAGTGGTCTTCTTCCTGGGAACGATGACAGCTTCCAAAGGCTTTTTCATAACAATGGTAAACTCCTGCTTCTCCGCAAGGTTCACCTCCTCCCCATCTTTGGCCTTCCACTCGAACTCTTTCACCAGGTTAGCCACGAACAACTCCAGATGCAGCATCGCCAGCCCCATCCCAGGGCATATCCTCCGCCCGGCCCCGAACGGCATCATCTTGATCTCCCTCGTCCCCGTTATATCCACCGCGTCCTCTGCATTCAAGAACCGCTCCGGCCTGAACTCCATAGGTTCCTTCCACACCCTCCCGTCCCGACCCATCTCCGCCACTGCAAAATTCACCGTAGCCTCCTTAGGTATCACGTATCCATTGATCTCCACCTCCTCCTTTACTGCGTGAGGTAGCACGAAGTGCCCCGGTGGGTGGAGGCGCAGAGTCTCCATCACCACCGCCTTCAGGTACTTCATCTTCTGTAAATCCTCCTCGATCACAAACTCCGAGCTCGCCCCCCCTTCTCTTTCTTTCATCACGGAATTGATCTCCTGCGCCAATTTCTCTTGTATCTCCGGGTGCTTCACCAAACTCGCCATGACCCATTGCAGGGTGGTGGACGTAGTGTCGGTTCCGCCGTTGAGGAACTCAGAACATAGGGTCATTATCTCCTCCTCAGTCAGCTGTCTCCCTCCTTCCTCCGGTAATTGCAGCCCCAAGAGCGAGTCCGCATACGAGAAAGCAAAGCTCTCGGCGTCTTCCTCATCTCCCTCATTCTTTTTTATCTTCTTCTCCAACCGAGCCTTAATCAGGGGAACGAGAAGCTCTGCCTGCCTTCTTCGGATAGCCAGCAAAATGTTCCACCTCTTGCGAAATACAATTTTTCCGATTCTGGGTAGGAAATTAAATATGTTGAGTCGAGATTGATTCAATAGATATTGCTTCTGCGACTCACCGATGTCCCTGACCAGCTTATCGTCGAGCTTCTGCCCGAAGCACATTAGAAGGAGCAGGCAGAACATAGCGTACTGGAAGCTCTCCAGCACCCGGACGCTCCCGGTCGTTTCCGACTCGGCCGCGAGCTTGCGGATGAGGAGGCCGATGACCCAGTTACGGCCCTTGGAGTAGGACTTGATCCGGGAAGGGTGGAGGATCTCGGACATGAGGTTGCGGCGGAGAAGGCGCCAGAGGGGCCCGTAGGAGGTGGAGTTTATGTTGTGCTGGTTAGAAGTAATGATCATGCCGGCGAGGGTGGGGGAGGGACGGTCGGCGAAGGTAACGCCGTTGGCAATGAGGGCCTGGTGGGCCAATGCGTGGTCCGTGATGAAGATTGAGGGCCGGGGGCCGATGCGGAGGGTGAGGATGGGCCCATAGACCGGCCGTAGCTGCCGGAGGATGGGCTCGATGTCGAAAAGCGACTTTTGCAGCCATAGGAGGTTGCCCACGAGCGGAAACGCACTGGGGCCAGGAGGCAGCTTTCTCCGACTGGGCTTGCTCGAGAAAAAGAAGGCTAGGGTCGCAGAGAAGAGGACAGTGAGGAGGAGGAGAGCCCACGCCTCCATTGAGACTGAGAGAGAGAGGGAGAGTGTGAGAGAAAGAGATGAGGATGTGAAAGACGATACAAAGAGCAAAGTATAAAATACGCACTGTTTTTTGACGCGTGCTCAGAATTATCGCTGCGTAAAGTGTGGCTCCGCAAAAGGGCTTTTATAGGATAAAATAATGGTCGTGTTGTGGTCACTTTCACACGCTAATTTCGGACTAATATCTCGCGCATTATGCGTATGTGCTTACGTCACATTATTGCCACATTATTGCCACCATCTCGCGCATTTATACGTGTTATCCCAAAAAATTTATATTTTTATTAATTTTTAGAAGCTAGCTATTTAAACTCTTATTTTTTCCCACTATCCCCAAATGAAAGTGAAAATTTTGAATATTTTATTACTTTTATACCCTATTTTTTTTCTCTCTAATTTACTCATTTATCCCCCATCTACCTTTTTATGATTTACTTTTTTTTCCCCCATGTTTTTACTTGAGAAGTTAACCTAATAAAAGAGATTTTTTACTCTCCTCTTCTTCAAGGCCGCCGGTAAGTACTATAGCCGCCGACGAGCAGAGAGTATTATTGCCATCGGCATACACCTTAACTCTGGCAATGATTTAAAAACTCCGGTGGTGGGTAGAAAAGCTCCGGCGACCTACCATTTTTGTAAATTTTATTCCTTTGTTCATCAATGGCATTTTTACACTTCTAGAGACCGTCTTTACACTTTCATATACAAGTTTTTCATATATTTTTTCCGCTAGAACGTTTACAAATGCAACCTTCTGTTATTTTTTTGGCAGGGGTACATTGTTCTTCACTTCACGGGGACCATCCCCTGCCACATATTAACTAAGTAAAAACTTCAAATAGTATACTTGCGGAGGGTAAACCATGCAACAATGTGTTTATATCTACATGGGGATAACCCACTTATAAGTACAATAATGTATATTGATGGGCTAAAAACTTTTGTTAGTTCTTGCCAAGTATTGTTTGTTTATTTATGATCGTCCTAGAATTTCATTACTCTTAATTTGTGTTATTATAGGTGACTATAGCTTATTGATTAAGTCAATCAAGAATGGAGCATCTTGCTGGTGAATCTTTGTCTTTTATGTATTTGATGTCATCTATTATCAAGAATAGTGGGTGTATTGCTTCAAACGAGGAAATAGACGAGATTGTTCCATGTTCATTGAAACAAATAGAGGCGAATGAAACATATGGTGAGGTAGAAAACCAGTCTTCGAAAGAGGTATAGACCATTTTTCTATCTAAAAAGAAAAATATAAGGCAACACAAAGAATTATGGTATTTTCTAATGTTGTGAAATGAAAATCTTATCATGCAACTCTTTTTTAACAGGATGCATATGAAAGAGAAGGCCAAAGCGAGGGCGACATCTTAAATATGGATATATCTTTTGCATTTTCTGATGATATGGTAAAATCATGAATGTTGTGACAATATGTCATATTAATTGAAGAAATGTCAAGAATAATATATGTTGATCAACTTGCAGGTGTTCCCATCACGAGACGCTTTAATAAAATGGGCCAAAGAAATTTCTATGAGGCATGGTACAATGCTTATTATCCTAAAATCGGATGCCCAAAAGCGGAAACCACGTGTTACTTTAGCTTGTGAAAGGGCAGGTTACTACAAAAGAAGTATTATTTAAAAGCCCAAGTCAAATATTCATAGTAGACAAACAACCACAAAGAAATGTGGATGCCCATTCAAGTTACAAGCAAGGGAAATGTATATTAACAATGTTGTTGGGTGGAAATTGAAAGTAATTTGTGGTAGTCACAATCACCCCCCAGGGCAATTTGGAGAAGGGCATGCATATGTTGGTCGTCTAAAAGAAGGAGAGATAGGAATTGTGAAGAATTTGTCAAAGGTAGGGTTGAAACCTCGACAAATTTTGTTATCTTTGAAGGAAGCAGACCATACAAATTGTATAACTATGAAAACAATTTACAATGTCTGTAGTCGCTTGTCTTTAACTCAAAGAGAGGGCAGAACTGTGCTACAAGAGTTAATGAAATAGATAGAGGAATCAGGGTATGTTTGCTACTATAAGAAGGATGAAGACACTGACACAATAACATCTATATTTTTTGCTCATCCATTATCGGTTCAGCTTGCAAATTTGTTCCATCATGTGTTTGTCATGGATTGCACTTATAAAACCAACAAATATGGACTCCCGGTTCTATCCATAATTGGCATGACATCGACACACAAATCATTTTTCACATGTTTTGCATTTATCTTATCTGAGAATGCCAGTGAATATGTATGGGCGTTGGAGAATTTTAAGTCCTTGTTCAATGGAACTGATTTGCCTTCAGTTTTTGTCACAGATAGAGACAAAGCACTCATGATTACAATTGAGAGGGTTTTCCCAGCTTCAAAGAATTTACTTTGTTTGTGGCATATATATACAGGGATTATGCGCAACTATCGTAAAGCATTTGATACAGAGGAAGCTTGGGTTCATTTCTTGCAGTGTTGGAATATTGTTGTCTATTCAACCACGGAAAATAACTATAAAGAATCATTACGCAGGTTGGAGACTGATTACAATGACTTTAAGGATGTGCTAAAAAATCTTCATTGTACATGGTTACAGCCACATAAGGAGCAATTTGTTGGAGCTTGGACAGATAAATATATGCATTTTGGCAATAAAACCACAAATAGAGTTGAAAGCATGCATGCGAAACTTAAAAGTGGTTTGACATCTTCAATGGTCAACATTCTTCATTCATGGAGTAATATTGATGAAGTTGTCCAACTCAAAGATGTTCAAATTCGGAAATCTTTTGAGGAAAGTAGGTTCAAGAGATGTCACCGTTATAGAATTCCTTTTTATAAAGAGGTGGTTGGATTAGTATCAAGGGCTGCATTGGATATAATAGATGAAGAAAAGAAATATGTGGAGTAGTACCCCATTTTGAAAGAAGATTGTCAACATGAACTAAGGAATACACATGGTCTGCCGTGCAAACACCAATTGTCAGAATGGCTACTTGAAGGCCGCCCTATGCCGCTGAATGGAATTCATAAACATTGGCAAACATTATATGTCTTTGGAAAAAATAGGTCATCAATGGAACATGAGCTTTTGGAGTACTTGGAGAAAATATCAACTCGATTTGATATGGCAAGTGATGAGGTTAAAACTCAAATATTATCTCAATGTAAGGATATTGCAGATCCTAAATCAAACTAGTTGGATATGCCTTCAATGCCCACAAAGTCACGTGGAAGACCCAAAGGTAGTAAAAATAAGCACGATAATTCTACTAAGCGAGATCCTTCTGGTTTTGAATACATTGCAGCAGAGTTAAAAGCTCAACAAAATGCAGGGATGAAGAAGTTGAAGATATCAAAGAAGTTAAAACAAAGTAATGTCAAAGAAAGATATGTGAATTGTCTTCCTAGTACTATTTATCCATACGTCAAGGACATTTTCGACGTTATGGCAGATGGACATTGTGGGTTCCATGTAATCTCCATTGCCTTAGGAATGGGTGAGCTTGGATGGAGAAAGGTAAGAGCAAATCTTGTATATGAATTATCTACCTATACACCCAAATATGCTAGTATTTTTGGTGGAAATGAGAGGATTGATGAATTGATAGAAAGTTTATCCTTCTTTGGAGATGTGGCACCACCAAAGAATTGGATGACCATGTCGGACATGGGGTATGTGATTGCGTCTTGCTACGATGTTCCTTTGCTTCTTTTTTCAAATCACATTTCCATGACTATATTTCCATTTAGAACAGCGCCTACTAGTAAGCCGAAAAAGATTTGTATGGCACATGTCAACGGAAACCATTTCGTAGGCGTCCATGTTACACAAAACTCCCTAGTGCCTACTATTGCAGCTGTTTGGAGAAGATATCATGAACCACCTGCTAATGCTTGGGAAAAGTTATATAAAGATCGAGTTTTTGATATGCGTCCATGTGGTAGCATTCCACCATCGTGTGCGACGGTTTCACTATGTGATAGTTTTGAAGAGCCAACCGTGGAATCCTAACTAAAGATGGGATTTATTGACATTGTTTACAGATATATGTTTATGATATTTTGGATACAATTAGAAGATCTTCACTTTATTGAAAGAGTTAATGCATATTCGAGTTACTGTCTTCTTCGTGGCGGGGGGTACCCCCCGTCTGTTTTCAAAGATTGTTATGGGCACCGAGTGCCCCCCGCCACTTCGTACACAAATTGGCGGGGGGTACCCCCCATCAACGCGAATCCAGTAACATATTTGTGGGGGTTCTTTTGTGAAGTAGGAATGAATTGGGTTCCATTGTATACAGTTTTTCATCCTGTTCAACATACTAAAACCATTCAACTGTTTTCACCATACTACGAACCTATACCACCGCAACAATTACACGCATACAAATAACCTGCCCACTGTTTTAGCAATCAAATAACCTGGTGCACATTTCGAGTTCCTGTTCAACATACTAAAAACATTCAACTTTTTTCACCATACTACTAACCTATACCACCGCAACAATGCTAAATCATTCAACTGTTTCAACACGAAATCCTTTATACAAATCAAAATTTAAAGGTCTCTAAGACTGAAATTAAAATGTATCTAAGATACGACAAACATTAAAGTGTCTCAACAAACGAATCAATCTGAGGCTATTTAGAAACCCCCTTTCCCTTTCCTTTTACTACTCTAGTCTTAGTTCGAGTTGCCATTCCTTTTCCTGTGTCACTTGGAGCAGGTTCATCGTAAAGAAGCTCTTCAAGTGCTAAGCTTACTTTTCTCTTCCCTTCAGTGTCTTGAAGAGCTGTCAACGAATCTTGTAACAAGGCAATTGCTTTTTTTTTTGTGGACAAGCTGCATAATGGAAAACATTAATATATATATATATATATATATATATATATATATATATATATATATATATATATATATAGAAGTGTCCATCAATAATTCACTAACAAAATTACCCATTCTTCTTCATTTTTCTGTGAGCCTGTGTAGTCCAATGCATAAACTTGGCCATCTGGATTTTGCACCAAGGGGTGTGACACTAATTTATACCATTGAATGTAATCAGGTGCACAATCCCATGGATTTCTACATAAGTTTCCACATTCTTTGGAAGGCAATATATGTCTATTGTTCTTCTTCCAAATGTTTATGTTCGCATCATCACAAGCTTGTACCCCTTCGCGTGTGCACCCCTGCTAGATCCTTTGTGTATTGGTTGTGGTGGTGGTGGAGGGATTGTTTGGATAAATCCAAACTGTCTTAGTACCCTTGCAGGATTATGAGGTTCCCTAATTTGAAAACAAAAAAGGAACCCTGAGTACAATGAATTACTAGCTTGTGGATAATGCGCCCTTTCTTCTCTGTATGGATCCCATATGACCTATGAGGCAATACACATGGACGTTATAATCTTACTAGAGAATTGTTATAATTGCAACCAATGAAAATGTGAAATTAACATATTATACCTCTCGTGCATCTAAATGATTAAGCGCTTCCCTGAATTTAATAAGCTTATGAGCAGGATTTATTGGCTGTGATATATTGCCCTTCCAGAGTAAGGCTCGTGGCTGCCCCTTTTCATACAACACATTGGGGACTGATCTCTCAATTTTTATATGTTCATATGACCATGCCTACAATATAAGAAAAATAATTATTATACCTCTAAGCAATATGTGACACAATAATAAATAACAAATACCTAAACAACTGTCATCATACCTCCAACAATGTGAGATAGCCACCGATTTGTCGCGCTTCTGTTCTTGATGCAATGCCCAATTGACGATATAAAAATGCAAGGGCAGCTGCTCCCCATGCATACTTGCCGATGCTATCCACATTCATAAGTAAATTTAAGTACTTTGCAGGAATTTTCGTTCCTGATTTGTCACACATGATTGTACACCCTAGCAAATATAGAATATAAGCACGAGCGGCACAATCAATATCTTCCTGGGTAGCATCCTCTGGCAGTTGTCGAAATGTATCCCACAACCAATTCAATGTCAAGCCCTTCCCTTTGCATTTGCTCAATTGGTCTTCAATTTCTTCTTTGTCAATCCCTAGGGCGTTGACACATAAATCGACCAACTCACCACTATTAAAGTCAGGGGTCACCACAGCATGTCCTCTCACCGGAATCCCTATCAATTGTTGGACATCATCGAAGGTGATAGTCATATCTCCAAATGGCATGTGAAAGGTATTCGTTTTCGGGTACCACCTTTCAACCAACGAAGAGATCCACATCATATTAATTGTCTTGTAAGATACATAGGTCAATGGATACAAGCCACTAGCCTCTATCAATGGCATTATTCGACTATCATGGATATCCCAATCGGCAAGCTTCTTATGGTGATGAACACATCAGAGAGGTCCACGGTCCTATACAAAAGTAGTATATACTATGTTAAAAAATTGTGTATAATGAAAGCATTTATTAAAGGTTTTTAAAAGTAAATCAACTTACCTTGCTTTTCCATATATCTTTCGACACACGAGTCAGGTAACAATTTAATAGTGTCATTTCTACCGGTCCTCCAAGAAAAGGATAAGTTTCATCCTCTGCTGTCTGACCTTCTTCATCCTCCCCTACATTGCCTTCTTGTTCTCGATCAACGTCAGTGGTTTCTTCATGAACTTCGTGTCTTCGCTCCACTGCATTTGGATTTGCTTCAAGGCCATCATCGGCCACTCCATCTTTTGTTTCAGCTCGCCGCCGCCTATTTGATGCAGTTGGGTGTGTCCTCATCATCTAGCGTACGGAGAATCAAAGCAAAGATCAGCCTCAATATTATTTAATAGTCATTAAATTAGTAACAATATATGCATAAACCCCATAATACCACTGCTATCAGAATTATAGAATCCTTGCAGAACATGGATAAAATTTGAATGATCATGGAAGATGAAGACCACAACACTAGATGGTACAAAGTTTAATAATAAAAAACAACATCGCACAAAAAACATGTAAGGTAAAACTTCCAGCCCAAGTTAGCTCGTTAACAATAAGAACCACAGAAACATAAAGAACCTACTACCCTTACATAAAGCCTCTGCAAATAACATCAAAGGAGATATGAGCATAGCATGGACTATTGCAATGAAAACGATCAGTTTAGAAATATCAGAGACATCATTACATGGTATGAAGACTTAGTTAGACAATGAAACCAATGAACAGAAAAAACCAATGCTAACAATCCAATTCATAGGCACTTCCACACAGGTGATAGAATTGGGAGGTAAAAATTAGTAACAACAACATGGAAGGTAAAAATCCTTTGCAATATGATACTCGTCCTGCTTGAAAAATGAAATAATTAAGCAACCAAGAAGAATAGATGAAAATGTATAAAGGATAAAAATAAAATAAAATAATAAAGAGACACTATTGCGATCAACAAGGAAATCAAAATGCCCAAAAGTGTCCCACCTCACGGGCAGTTCAAAGAATGTGAGAAAATAAGAAATTAGACATTTTTAAAAAAAATAACGAACAAGTAGAAGGGCTAATGAAAACTGAAATTATAGCAAAAGTTGTGATTGCGGCGCCGATGAAACCAAACAGGAGTACCCCCCACAGCTTCAGCCCATCGCGTCCAGAAAGAATGTAAAAACCTTACCTTTTCCATGGTAGCGGCAGCTTTGGAGTCGTTGGTGGAGGTGGAGCAAGAGCTGCTGTTCCGGCAGAGGCAAAAAAGGCGTTGTTCCAGCGAAGGCGAAACACAGGCTGTTCCGGCGGAGGGAAACAAGGTGCTGTTTCGGCGGAGGGGAACGAGGCGCTGTTCCGGCGGAGGGGAATGAAGATTCCAGGCGCGGATTGGAAGATTTTTCCGGTAGAACGACGAAACGCTGCCATTGGGGGAGACCGGAGAGGCCGAAGATCTGTTCTCTCGCCGTGCCGCTGGAGGGAGAAAATGACGGGGTATACAAGGTTAAAAAATATTAACTGCAGTATTCCGGAGTTGTGGGGTGTCACTGAGCATTTTTTACGTTTGTACTCGGGGTGTATAAGTAGTGGGGGATACCGGGATAAATCAGGGGTTCAAATAGCACTATTCTAATTTTTATAAAGTAAGTTTCTAAGTTGAGTCGCCTTCGTATGTGCCCATGTTCATGCACGCCTCGGCTCCACGAGTCATTGGGAAAAAGTTTATTTATTCATGTAAATATTTTAAATAAATATTAAATATATTTTATATTATTTAAGAAAGTTAATAATTGCATTGGCCCCACAACTATATTAAATATATTATTATCTCTATATTCCAAAAATATAAGTGTAATATCATAAAGTTTATTAATAATTACAGTAGGATAATATATACCTTGTGATTGTTTTGTAGCTTCATGAAAAACATGTAAAAATTCATAATAAAGTTTACAATTTCTCATTATTAGTACATAATAAAGAATTGGGCATCTTATCTACACACTGGAATATTATAATTTCTTTTAATTCATAACAAGATTGAAATATTTAATAAGTACTATTCCACTATGTTTAACTTTTAAGACAATTTTTTATACTTTTTACCATATTGTTTACTTAAATCTCTAAATTCTTGAGAACTAGATAGAGAAGAACTAATATCTACTAACATGTCTCTAATATTTTTTACATAATCTTTGATAATATTTTAACTGTATTGAAGAGATAAATTGATAATATAACAATAACATCTTACATGAATTTTTTTCCATCTAACATAGGACGCAATTATAATTTAAGAAAGCTAATATCACTTTTATTATTTGAAGCATTATTTAAGGTAATAGAAAGAATTTTATTATTAATATAATAGTCATATAAAGTCGTCGTTATAGGCAAACTAATTACAATTCCAACATGATGAGATTCTAATAAATGAAAAGTAACAATTCTTTCATTTAAAACCCGATCATGATCAATGTAATGTATTGTAATACAAATATATTCTTAATTATCATTATTAGTCCATATATCTGAACAATGAGCTTACCTTGGTACTTGTTGAAGAGTTTATACAATCTAACTTAGTTGTATTACATTAAACCTTGTGGAAGCATGGGTTGAGGGTGGTCTTCACATACCTTTCAAATATTTTTATACTACAAAAAAGAGAAGGGTTGTTCGCTTGCACAATATGTTTGTCTACCTCACTACTATTTTATTTTCGGTGTATGTGAAAGTACTCAAACTAGTCGATGAGCTAGCCATGCTACCCAATTGTGTTTGCTTCGAATCTAATTTTTTTGGCCTTTGCTAGCTAGGCGCTTGTCAACATGCCTAGAAAGATGACCAGTGCTGCTGGTGGAGATATTGAGATGTGCCTTGCAATGGTGGCAAACTGGCAAACTACTTACTATACCATATGCCCAGGTTTATCTAGTTTGGCACTTCTTGCTTTGTTAAATGCTCCCATATATAAGAAACTTTGCGCTTCTCTGGTGCACTTGGTACAGTTGCCCATCACCTACAAACAACGGTGGCCACTACTTCTAGTTCCATTGTTTGCTCTTGCTCTACATTTGCTGAGAATGAGATGTTAAACTTGTAATCGGGATAAATCAAATTTCTTTGTTTGACAAGTATTTCACTTTCCATACTGTTGGAGTTGGATTCATTCATGGAATATCAATGAGAGTACTGAGTCATTTATCTAAAACAAGAAAGTTTAAGATAATTTGAAAGAAAGTAAGTACGAAAAAAATAAACTAATAATATTACAAAAAATTACTTGAAATTTACAGAATTGTATAAGTGAGCTTCAAGAAGAAAAACTTGAATAGTTGAAGATGCCTTTTTGAAGAATGGAGGAGAGAGCTTGAAGAAATTGGAGTGAGTGATTGTTTGAGCTTTTTAATTACTTGATAAATTTGAAACTTAAGAGACTTTTGTACATAGGAGTGAGGAGTAAACAATTTCTTCCCCCTCCCTCTAAATTATAAGGGAGCTTTCTTCCCTTATCAAATGATGAAGATACCTACGCCCCCCCCCCCCCTCCCACCAATTGTGAAAGTGTGTGTGTGTGTGTGTGTTGGGAGGGGGGGGGGGTGTGAGGCAAATCAATAGGCATTGAAGTATATGGAGAATTGTGATAGCATAAAGAAAAAGAAAAAAAATATCTCTAGTTGATCCGTCTATATAGGCAATCGATCGGGACTTGAAATCGTTTAATGTAAAGTGAAGCCAAGAGTTAGCGATAGACCGCCCTATCTCAACGATCGTACAGTTTTTTACTTTGTTTTGTATTAGAATTTCATTCTAGTTTTATTTCTTTTTAGTATTGTACTTTCCTATAAGTATTTATTTCATATTCCTTTGATTATTTAGGGATTTTCTCATTAGTCTTCCTTAATTTTGATTGGTTAGTGATAAGGTAGTTACAAATTAGACTCTTTATTTATAGTTATGCCACTAGGAGTTGTATAAATACTTGTCTCTTCTATAAAGGTCATAAGTTATATATTATTTTATGAGATATTGAAGTAGAGATTGTTCTGTATCCTCTATTTTCTGTGAATTTACTATTGGAATTTGCGAGAGGGAAATATTGTGTGTGCCTCTAGCTAGATTCGTCAAACAACGTTCATCCTATCGATATCGGCCTGCATCAGGGAGGAGGGGTTGATTGATTGGCCCCTCCAATGGCTCTTTGTAGAACCATTGGGGTACTTGGGGTTTAGTACATGCCTGAGGGCTAGGCTTGCAGCCTTGATAGAGCACACTTGGGGCCCGAGCCAAATTAGGCCCAGGGGCCTAAAATCTCAGGCTTACCATTTTATGGGGGCAGGCCTTGGGCCCGGTCATGAAGCCCGACCCTTTAGCAGCTCTAAGTGTAATGCTTAGACAATCTATTTTAATGTCAATATATCTCTCCTAATTTTGTGAATTTAGATTAGGAGTGATAATAAATGTGAAATTATTATGGATTCTTAGCCTCAATTTAATCATTTGCATATTAAATTCTCTTGAAAGTTTATGATTAATATATTAATTTTTAAAACATTTATTATTGTTGCTTTGGATTTCTAAGTTAAATATCTTAAAGATCTTATCTTATTAATTTAGTTTAGTTTGATTAGGTAGAATTAATACTTGAGTCGTTAGAAGGGTTTAGTATGGCTGTCTATTTTCCTTCCATGAAGGTTGACCTATACTTGGGTTTGAAACCTTTAAGTTGTAGAACCTACATAAAAAACCTTAAATAGCTAGTTTATGATTCATAAAGTTCCATTTTTAGTTTTCGGTTTCTAGTTCTAGTTTTCTATTTTTTTAATTTATTAAAAGAAGGAGGCAAAAGTGGCGATATAGAATATTGAGGATAAGGCTGAAGAGGGAGAAGGGCCTTAGGAGGAGTTTTAGAGTTTTTTAGTTTTATTAATTTTTAATTTTATATTTTTTTAAACTCAGAATCAAGTAAAAATAAAAGTCATTCTTCTTTTAATGTAGCTGATGAGATTTATTAATTTATTTTTAAAAGTAGGGCTTATAAATAGAAAAATAGATTTTTAAATAGCTGCAAATGATTTTTAATTTCATGTTTCTAGAGTTGGGAAGTTATACTATAGCAATATAGATTAAGAGAAGGATGAGGAATGTAGTAGAGATGCGACATCCTCCCTTTTATGGCGATAAAGACATAAACTAAGCCTAAGTGTAGGTACAAACACGAAATGAGAAGGGCATGGGTGAGGAGGATATCACTTAGAAAGAGGATGTTGTCAAAGGAAAGGATGTCACTGAGAAGGAGGATACCGCCATGGAGAAGAATGCCTCTGGGTTGGTAGAGACGACACTAAGGAGGAGATTGGGCTGGATATTTCACCACTAGCTGTGGATGAATAAACTTCCATATGCATTTCCTGCTAGAAGTCAAAGTGCAAAGATTAACCTCGTCCTTTTCTGTCACATGTTGGGAAGTTTGTTTATATATATATATATAAAGTAAATAGTAAAAAGTAGATTCTTGAATGAGTATATTAATTAGTAAATTAAGAGTCTACTTTGGTCAATTCTTCTTAAAGGAAAAAATGCCTTATATGTGAGTGTACAGGCTTTGTTATTGTCTAAACATTCATACAATCCTCTAAGAGATCAAGTGAGATCTAACATAAGTAGAGGTGTATATTTTGTAACTATTGGCAAAAACTTTACTTTAAGGGTTGTTTGTGTATTGAATTTATGTAAAATTTTATTAATTTTGCCCCAATTTCGGCTTGAATCATTGAAATCATGCTTGTGTGTTAAAGGTGGGCAAAATTAAAAATTTAAGCTCCCAGCCCTTGTTTTAAAAATTATAGATTTTGTTATTTTTTAACAATTACCTATTATATCAATTTGAACTTCGAAAAATATATCATATAAATAGGGCCTACTTTAAAATTTTAAAATTAGATACACTTATGAGAGTTTATTTAATAGAGCTCAAATTTATTAGTGTAATAGTACTAAAAACATACATATCTAAGTTTGGGAAAGAGAATTATATTAATTTAAAATTTTAAAATTAGGTATAAAGTAATATCTAAATTTATTCCAAATTTTTTTGTTACCAACTATAATTTACAGTTAGTAGTAAATTTTTTAAGTTAATTTTAAAAAAATTATATCTATTTTTAAAAAATTTAATACCCAAATAACCTCTTAATTTAAAAATCTTTACATCGTTTTCTTTTTTTGGTAAATGAGTGCCTGGGAAGTTAGAATGTGCTAATATGGGCAATGCTTTTGCTTCGGAAGTGGGATTGTCCGATCGGGACGAGAAGTGTCATGATTATGCTTTTATTGTTATTCAACAAGTCCCTTTAAGCTTGGGTACGGACAACGAAATAAACGTCAGACGTGAGCTAATCCGCCATCTTTTCACGTGATCTCCATCTCCTGCTAGTTGGTTCGCTTTCAAGGTCAGAATGCGGTTACTGGTTCTGCTGCCACGGTGGCTTTATGTCACTTTCTCCATCTTTCTCTATAACTTCCTGTCTTTTATATACAATAATACATCCTGTTCTGACCAAATTTGTGTTTTTGTCTCCCCTTTTACGGACTGGATCCGCCACAAGTTTAAAAAAAGATGCCCATTCATGTCAACAACAGAGGAGAGAGATGTCATGTTCAATCTCCATGTTAATGTTATATTCAATCTCCATGTTAGTTCCCATAAAAAATTCAATCTCATTGCATAATTAACTTTTCCAAATTGAAGTAGTTAGTAAAGATGGAGTAAAAACAAAATTTTTTCTCTTAAAAGATAATTTTATAATAAGATAACCCCTTTAAGAGCATAGATATTAAATTTAACTGTCCGAGATGTTTAAGTGGTTTAACTTTGTCATCTCTATTTGCCTGACAATCTTCAACCATAAATATAAAGTACAAAAGCAGGGGCCAAAACATTGAAAAATAATGGTTAAATTTAAAGTTTCAAGTGGACAACCAGGTCATTGCCGCAAATTCTCATGTGGACTCTAATTTACTCCACGAAATATGCCAAAGCTATTAGGCAGATTTGGCGTCTACCGTTAGAGATGCTCTAATGCTTATCAAGTAGCATATTGCAAATGGAACAACAAAACATTCTAAAATAAACGTACAATTAATACACATTACAACAAATTAGCTACTGCTTGCCTCACTTGTAAATCGTCACAGGGAAGCAAAATATGCTATTTGTGACACATACTGGGTCACATGCATATGTGGGTGTGTTGTATACTATGTATATATGTATTGTGAGAACTTCATGTAACATAATATATTATATATGCATAAGTTGCAAGGAAAATTTGTAATATTTAGTAGAATGTACACAACGATGCACACATAGTTGGCCATGTTAGGATACTTAGTCAACTAGCTTATTGTTTGGAGTATTAACAGGTCCCCTCCCCCTAAGATAGCGTTAGAGAGTCTTATAGAGCATTTTGGGGCCATTTAGAAAACTTTGGAAGGATCATGCATCTACAACCTGTAGCACCTCGAATTTTTAAATAACTTAGAAGTCAGAGTCCTGTCAATTCGTAATTAAAAGAGGGCCAAGATCAATTGTTTACTAAACAATAATTTTTTATTAATTTGCATAATTACAAGAATTACAAAATTTACTAATGTAGCACCCTGTGTTTTGATTAGGCTTAACCCAAGAGGGTTAGGAGTAATTAAGTAATTTTAAATAAATTTTAAAGGGTTTCAAGAGATAAAATTCTCATATTTAGTTAGAGCTCGAAGTAACGAGCACAATGAATCAAACAACACATAAAACGAAGGTTGGAAAAGAAAGTTACGACATCAGGAAGTGTGCCATATGGGCGGGACTCACTTTAAAAGTATGAGATAACCTACCTGTAGGGTCTAGTCTCGAAGGGCTCATCAATATGAGTCTATTGGTACTAAAAACGTGCAATTTTGACTCTGGGATAAGAAGTTATTGCATTTTGAAGTTTGAATTGTCTTTGAATGAAATAATAATAAAATATTTAAGAAATGACGGAATAGCTGACGTCATTAAGCCGAGCTGAGTTGGAGCAGAGCCGAGCCGAGTTAGTTGTGCGCCACGCCGATAGATCATGGCCATCTTCGCGATGCAGGGCTGCGTGATCGGATGGCCAAATGCACGATGTGCACAGGATGCGTGTGTTGTGTGACGAACACACAGTGTCACCGCGCGCGCCGTGCGCAAAGCCCTAACTTGCGCATCGTGTATGCGTCAACAACACTGACCATTTTTTGTGGTTCAATAAAAATGTGACATGTGGCTTGCGCAAGTGTGCTCGTATTTGGCTTTCGTCGCACTCTGGCAAGCCATTTTCTTATAAATTTTCATTTTCGATCATTCTTCTGGAGGAGTTTATGGAGTCGTTCTGAGTCTGTTTTCTTCCATTCAAAAAGCGTTCTTAGTTAATTCGAGGGTGTTCCACATAATGGAAGCATCAAACCTCAAGTTAGCAACCCTATATAGGGGAAACATCCCAGGGCAAGGGGAGGTTTTGTCCACCGCCTATGGGCGCAGGAAGGGTAAAGTGTCTCTGGTTAAGGGGAGGTTTTGTCCACAGCCTACGGGCACTTGAAGGGTAAAGTGTCTCCGGGTAAGGGAAGGTTCTGTCCATCGCCTACGAGTGCATGAAGGGTTGAAGTGATCCTGAGTCAAGGGGAGATTTTGTCTATAGCCTATAGGCACAGAAAGAGAAAAGTATTCCGAAGTTAGAGGAGGGTTTGCCTGCCATTTTCGGACCTGAAAGGGAGGATGACCTGAGGAAACAAGCAACTCTGAACGTTGCTACTTTCAAAACTGCAGGGGAGTATGCTTTTCTAACATTCTAATTGTAACACCCCGCTTTTCGATTACATCTAACCAAGGGGGTTAGAGGTAATTAGTAATTATTGTAATAAATTATATATAGTTTTAACTGTTAAAACCTCTGTATTTGAGTAGAACTCGAAGAAACGAGCGTAACAAATCAAAGAATGAGCGAAACGGAGGTCTGGACCAGAAGTTATGACATTTGAGAAACGTTAAATATAGATGGGACCTGCTTAGAAAGAGCACGATTTATTACTTTAAGTGGGTTAGTATCGAAGGGCTCATCGATACGAGTCCAACGGTACCAAGAACGCATGAATCCGAATCTGGGGTAGGGAGATACGCGCGTTTGAAGATTTGGATTTAATAAAAAAATAGAAAAAGTTGGCGGCGCGCGGCTGGCGCACCGCGGCGTGGGCGGACACGGGACGCGCATGCCGCAGAACCGCGGGTGCCACGGTTCATATCCGTGGGTATCGCGATTAGGCGGGCAAGACCCGCGCTGCGCATGGGTGCGACCCGCGCTGCGCATGGCCGCCGAAACCGTGGCGCCGCAGTTTTGGTGCACCGGGGGTCTATAAAACCCCTTCGATTCGGTTTTTTCAAGGAAGAACTTCTCCTCCCCCGTTTCTGACCGTTCTAAGGCCGATTAAGGCCGTTCAAAACCCGTTTCCTACTAAATCGAGCATGCTCTATGCAATGGAGTGGTCCTTTCTTTGAGTTGGGTCCGTATAAGGAGGAAAACGCTCCAAGACAAGGAGAGGTTCTGCCCGCTACCTTCGAGCATCGACCAACTTTGTTTTCTCTATTTATGGCCATCCTAACTCCGATTTAGTCGATTCAAGAGTCATTCTTCACTAAATCGAGTATGTTCTACGCGATGGAGGGTTCCGTTTTCTAAGTTAGTGATTGTATGAAGAGGAAACACCCCAAGACAAGGAGAGGTTCTACCCGTACGAACCAACTTTATTTTCTCTGTTTCTGGCCATCCTAACTCCGATTTAGTCGATTCAAGAGGCATTCTTGACTAAATCGAGTATGTTCTATGCGATGGAGGGTTCCATTTTTTGAGTTGACGATCATATAAAGAGGAAACACCCTAAGACAAGGAGGGGTTCTACTCGTACCGACCAACATTATTTTCTCTATTTTTGGTCATCCTAACTCCGATTTAGTCAATTCAAGAGGCGTTCTTGACTAAATCGAGTATGCTCTACGCGATGGAGGGTTCCGTTTTCTGAGTTGATAATTGTATAAGGAGGAAATACCCCAAGACAAGGAGAGGCCTTGCCCGAACACCAGAACAAGAAAAAGAGACCTGGAGTAAGACAGGGTTTTGTCCGTAGATATCGATACCTTACAAGACATGTTGGGAGTAAGCATTCCTGATTTCCTGTTTTAATTATAGAACGACATGTGCTAGTTATGATGTGTGCTATGTTACGATCCATATGCTTGATGTACGCTTATATGCTATGATGTGTGTGGTCTTGCTCTAGGGTAGAGCGAGACGTGTAATTTGTGTTTTCAGTCTCGACTCAGTGATAGAACGAGACGTGTATATGTGATTATGATTCTGCTCGGTGGTAGAGCGAGATGTACATTTTTGGCTTATTAACTTCCGCTTGACTCCGATATATGATTTTGTGACAATTATTGTATGTAGTAGCCGTTAGGCAAAACTACGTTCGGATCCGATCGTGTTGGAATAATATCCAATACGTACGTAGGCAACCAACAACAAGACAATGTTGGCCCGATCCAAATTAATTATAAATATATGTTTTAATCCTATTTTACACACGATGAACTATGAAGCTTCGTTGTATGTATACATTCGTCATAACCTAAGTCTACGTACAAGGAAGCTTTGAAGCTTCGTAGTGCGTAGATGAACATTGTACCTCTCGTACACAGACAATGATTCCTGGCTCAAGGAAAAGAAAAATTTTTTATTAGTGATTTTGTGGGCCCAGCTTGGTTCAGGTCGTTACAAATGGTATCGGAGCATCAATCTGTCTGCGAGAGTATAATAATTTTGATTTTAAATTTCTATTTTCAATGTGTTATGATTGTTTGATTTTAAATTTGAAAACAAATTCCGTTCTAGACATGTAATCGTTGATTTGAATTCTGATTTTCAACTTTCGTTTATGCATGTATGATATTAGATTTTCATTCAAATTTAATTTTGATCTTCTGTTCCACACATGTAACATTAGACTTAATACAAGCTTCGATTTTGAACGCTCTATTTGACATGTGTAACTTTAGATTAATATGAACTCTAACTTCAAGAACTTGATTTTTAAGCAGATCTTTAATTGAAATTTCTCTTTGCATACCTTGCAATGCATGTACATTTTTTGAAATGATTTGAAAATGTTATTATGAATAAATTGTACCAAATTGTGACATGTAATTTTGTTATGCTTATGAAATGTTAAAATTACATTGAGCACTAATTTGGATAAATTCAAATTTTATAATTAGAAGTAATTTTTATTTTATCCTGATTATGTGTATCTGATTGATGGCATGCTTAGACTTTATAGATGTTGATTTTAAATTAGAATTGATTTAGAATTTTTACTTTGAATATGTTGCATTTGATTTAGTATGAGATTTAATCGTAGAATTATTTGAGATTTTTGTTATCGCCATGTGTTGCATGAGTTTTGATGCAAACATCAATTTTATTATTTTGATTGAAAATTATTTATAGTTTAAGTCTGAATGTGTTGCATCATGTTTAATTTATTAATTTCAAAAAATAAGATTTTATATGAATTTTCTTTTGAACTTTTCATTTTGTATATGTGACATTGAATTTTATATGAATTATGATTTTTATGGATTATAATTTTAATCGTAAGCTATATGAAAATTCTTTTTGAATAATTTGATTTAGATTTAATTTAGAATTCCATTTTGCATGTATTACATTGAATTTCAGACAGATTTTGATCTTTCCAAATTTCAAATTTTCAATCGACAATGAATTAAAATTTTGTTTTCTCATATGGCTTTGGATTTAATCGGAAACCTTTATTTTTATGAATTGTGATTTTGAATTCAACTCAATCAAAAATTTTATTTTGAATTCGTTACATGATTCTTTTTAAATATTTTCAACGACTTTGATTTTAAATGTATTTTAAACCGCGGTAAAATTACCATAGCATAACCACCAACAGCTCATGATATGGGATATGGAGCGCTAGTGGAAACTCTACGGTTAATTCTACTCGGGTATTAAAATAAGATTTGATTTCAAATTTATTTTCAAAGACAGTAGAATTGTCATAAGGTAACCGCTAACCGCTCATGATATGGAACATGAAGCGCTAGTGGAAAACCCTATGGTTAATTCTACTTGAATATTTAAATCAAATTTGATTTCGACTGATTCAAAAATTAAATTATTTTCAAAGACGGTAGAGTTACCAAGGGGTAACCACCGACCGCTCATGCTATGTGACATGAGATGTTAGTGGAAAACTCTACGATTAATTCTACTAGGGTGTTGAAATGGAATTTTGATTTATTTTTGATTATTTTCAAAGGCGGTAGAACCATCTTTGAGTAACTAGCAAACACCCACGATATAGAAGGTAGGGTGTTAGTGGACAACTCTGCAGTAAATTCTACCGATGTATTTATACGAATCTCATTTTGAAATATGAGTATTTTGAAAGTTTGTTTAAAATCTCTTTTGAAAAAAATAGTTGAAATCCAGAAGAGAAATCACTAAACACCTGCGATATGAAATATCAGGCGTTAGTGGATTGATCTAAGGTTGAATATGCTGGTGGATTTGATATGAAATTTTGATTTCAAATCCTTGGGTATTTAAAATCAGATTTAAAATTTAGTAAATTTATCTTAATTGCCTGTGGAATTGCTTAGAAGAAACCATCAAACACCCGTGGTATAGGACATGAGGTGTTAGTAGATAGCTTCAAGGTTGATTCCGCTAGTGTATTGAAATAAATTTTGATTACAAATCTGATTTGATCAGAAATGTTTATTCAAGAATTGATTTGACAATGAAGTTTTTGATGATTTGGGTCTTCAGACCGTCTGGATAGTTATTTGGTATAAATCCCAAAAGCTATCAATTCTGGATACTGCCAAGTTTGGCTCGGGCTTGCACAGGTGTGGAGCATCATGGGAAAGCTTCTATCCTTCTGTCTTCCGTGTCCCCATGAGTGCAGATGAAGCCATTTGGTATCGCAGATTTAAATAAAGATACCCCAAATATTGATTCGGTTCTGGCATGCACAGGTGTGGAGCATCATGGGAAAGCTCCTATCCTTCCATCTTCTATGTATCCATGAGTGCGGATGAAGCCGTTTGGTATCGCGAATTTAAATAAAGATACCTACCGAAATATTTGTTCGGTTTTGGCACGCACAGGTGTCGAGCATCATGGGAAGGCTCCTATCCTTCTGTCTTTCGTGGCACCATGAGTGCGGATGAAGCCGTTCGGTGTTGCGGATTTAAATAAAGATTCCCCAAATAATTATTCAGTTATGGAACGCACATGTGTGGAGCATCATGGGAAAGCTCCTATCCTTCTGTCTTTCGTGTCCCCATGAGTGCGGAAGTAAGCCGTTAGGTATCACGACACTTTGATTGAAGATTTTGAAATAAACGATATGTCTAATTTTTAATGACATATCAAATTTTTGAACAATGATTTATCCGATTTTGAATTTACTATCGGATTTCGTTATGAACAATTTATCAGATTTTGTTGAACGATCGAATTATTGAACTTTGAAGGAATGATATGTATGATTTTGACCGACATATCAGATTTTTGAATGATGATTTATTTGACTCTTAATTAAATATCAAATTTTGTATGATATGATTTATCCGATTTTGAATTAAAATCGAATTTTGTTTTAAAAATTTCATGTGATTATGAATTATAAGATATTATTTGTGAATATTTCATCAAATTTTAAAGATTGGGTTCTATTTATATACGACTTATTTGATTATGATCTATTAAAGTGTGTTAAATGATTACTTATCCGATTAAATATCGGAGTTTGTTAAATATTTATATGAGTTTTGTCGAGTATTTTTGGGCGAATTGCGAGGACGCAATTCGTTTAAGGGGGGACAAATGTAACACCCCACTTTTCGATTACATCTAACGAAGGGGGTTAGAGGTAATTAATAATTTTTGTAATAAATTATAGATAGTTTTAACCGTTGAAACCTCAGTATTTGAGTAGAGCTCGAAGAAACGAGCGTAATAAATCAAAGAATGGGCGAAATGGAGGTCGGGATCGGAAGTTATGATATTTGAAAAATGTGCAATATAGATGAGACCCACTTAGAAAGAGCACAATTTATTGCTTTAAGTGGGTTAGTATCGAAGGGCTCATCGATACGAGTCCAACGGTACCAAGAACGTGTGAATCCGAATCCGGGGTAGGGAGATACGCGCGTAGGCTGTAAATGAGCCGAGCTAGCTCATGAACAAACTCGGCTCGAGTTATACTCGACTCGAATCAGGCTCGACTCGAACTCGATTCTAGCTTGAATAAGTTCAAGCCGAGTTTGAGCCGACCCCTGCTCGACTCGGTTCGGCTCGAATGAAACTTGAACTCGATGCTACTCAACTCGACCTCGAGGTCGAACTCGAATATAATTTTAAAATTATATATAAATAATGTATATATATGCATATTTTATATAAACATAATTGAATTTAAATACATATTTATAACATACTCCCTCCATTCTTAGATTAATAGCTCTATTTGATTAGTTCATTTTGAAAAATTTAATTGAGTTATTAATCTAAGACGAATGGAATATATAAAATGACATATAATCACATATTTATATACTAATACTATGTATCATATTGATATATGAGACCCGTTTATATGAGTCAAGGCTCACTCACGACTATGTGAGTATAGATGTCATACATCATCATATTACGATATAAGAACACACATAACTTGGGAGGTAGATTAGTTTATGTCTTCTTGCGCATTTGGATCTCGATCTTGCCTGAATAATTTTTTATTTTTTACATCTTTTTTAATAATTATATGTACATAAAGAGAGAAAAATAATAATGTTGCATTTTTTTAGCATATATAACTAAAACTTATTTGTCATAATTTTCTTCTTTCATAGTGACTATAATCAAATATTCACGGTGTAGTCGTAATACTTGTTAAAGTATATTAATTAATATTTAATACTAAAAATATATTAGTATATGTGATACTTCATATACTTTATATTTATATATAGATTATTTTTATTTTTTTAGTTCGAGCCCAGTTCGAGCCAAGGCTTATGATTCACTTATTCAAGTTCGAGCTCGAGCCAAGCTTTGGATTTCTAAATTGAGCCGAGCACGAGCTGAAAAGTTTGAGTTTATTCGAGCTTCGAGCCGAGCTTCAGTAGTTCGAGCTCGAGCCAAAACAGCCTAATATTTGGCTCAGCTTGGCTCGTTAACACCCCTATACGCACGTTTGAAGATTTGGATTTAATAAAAAAAATAGATAAAAGTTGGCGGTGCGCGGTTGGCGCGCTGCAGGCGGACGCGGGATGCGCGTGCCACAGAACCATAGGCGCGAACCACACCACGTACGGTTTCGGCGGGTGCCACCGCCAAAACCGCGCCGCCGCGGTTTCGGTGTGTCGGGGGTCTATAAAACCCCTTCGATTCGGTTTTTCGAGGAAGAACTTCTCCCTCGTTTTTGACTGTTCTAAGGCCGATGAAGGCCGTTTAAGACCCGTTTCCTACTAAATCGAGCATGCTCTATGCAATGGAGTGGTCCTTTCTTCGAGTTGGAGTCTGTATAAGGAGGAAAACGCTCCAAGACAAGGAGAGGTTCTACCGGCTACCTTCGAGCATCGACCAACTTCGTTTTCTCTGTTTCTGGCCATCCTAACTCCGATTTAGTCGATTCAAGAGGCATTCTTGACTAAATCGAGTATATTCTACGCAATGGAGGGTTTCATTTTCTAAGTTGGTGATCGTATGAAGAGGAAACACCCCATGACAAGGAGAGGTTCTACCCGTACGAACCAACTTCGTTTTCTCTGTTTCTGACCATCCTAACTCCGATTTAGTCGATTCAAGAGGCATTCTTGACTAAATTGAGTATGTTCTACGCGATGGAGGGTTCCATTTTCTGAGTTGACGATCATATAAAGAGGAAACACCCTAAGACAAGGAGGGGTTCTACTCGTACCGACCAACTTCATTTTCTCTATTTTTGGTCATCCTAACTCCGATTTAGTCAATTCAAGAGGCGTTCTTGACTAAATCGAGTATGCTCTACGCGATGGAGGGTTCCGTTTTCTGAGTTGATAATTGTATAAGGAGGAAATACCCCAAGACAAGGAGAGGCCTTGCCCGAACACCAGAACAAGAAAAAGAGACCTGGAGTAAGACAGGGTTTTGTCCGTAGATATCGATACCTTACAAGACATGTTGGGAGTAAGCATTCCTGATTTCCTGTTTTAATTATAGAACGACATGTGCTAGTTATGATGTGTGCTATGTTACGATCCATATGCTTGATGTACGCTTATATGCTATGATGTGTGTGGTTTCGCTCTAGGGTAGAGCGAGACGTGCAATTTGTGTTTTCAGTCTCGGCTCAGTGATAGAGCGAAACGCGTATATGTGATTATGATTCCGCTCGGTGGTAGAGCGAGATGTACGTTTTTGGCTTATTAACTTTCGCTTGACTCTGATATATGACGAATTTTTGTAAATATCAGTATATACATATTTTAACGTATATGATTTTGTGATGATAATTGTATGTAGTAACCGTTAGGCAGAACTACGTTCGGATCCGATCGTGTTGGAATAATATCCAATATGTACATAGGCAACCAACGGCAAGGCAACATTAGCCCGATCCAAATTAATTATAAATATATGTTTTAATCCTGTTTTACACACGATGAACTATGAAGCTTCGTTGTGTGTATACGTTCGTCACAACTTAAGTCTACGTACAAGGAAGCTTTGAAGCTTCGTAGTGCGTAGATGAATGTTGTACCTTTCGCACACAGACGATGATTCCTGGCTCAAGGAAAAGAAAAATTTTTTATTAGTGATTTTGTGGGCCCGGCTCAGTTCGGGTCATTATACTAATTTAATATGATTTATATGAATGCACATCTTAATTAAGATATATAATTTGCTATGATCTGATATATGCTGATATGTTCCTATTTGATCTACTTTGATATATTATGTGGTGATCCGAATTACACTAAAATGCACTATTGTGATCTGATATACTCCGATATGATATGATATGATCAATATGGTCGGATGAAATCTGATATTATATGAAAGGATTTGATATGATCTAACGTGCTCTGTTATGTGTTTTGCTCCGCTCTATGATAGAGTAGGATGTGTGGTTTTGTTAGTATTTTGCTCACCTATGTAAGATGGGTATTTCGCTGATTTATTTGCTTCCGTTTGACTCCGATGATTTATAAGATTTCCGTCTTATTTCGAATGAATTATTCGGATATAAAGTATACGTATTTTATCGTTTATGATTGTCTGATGTTTGATGAATGTATTAGCCATTAGGCAGAACCACGTTCAGATCCGATCATATTGGAATAATATCGTGGATGGTATCCAATACTTATGTAGGCAACCAATGGCAAGGCAACGTTGGGCCGATCCAAAGTAATTATAAAATTAGGTTTGTTCTGATCTACGCACAATGGAACATTAAAGCTTCATAGTGTGTGATAGAACGTTATGACTCTTACACTCATAGTTTGTAGCTCTTTGTTAGTCGATTTTAATTTTTTCACTTATTTAATACACTCCGATTCTGTCTTCCGAACTAACCCCCGGTCCGGGTCAGGTTTTCCAGGTCATGGTGTTACACTTAACATAACCTAACAAAATCAGAGCAGAGAAAAAGTGCATAATTAATACATAACAAAAGAACCTAACAAAATAAATATGAAGTGTAGATGTTTGAAGTTCTACATGCTTCTTCATTAACATCATCTTATTCGTTCATATCTACAGCGTATGGGGGTGAGTGAGTATAATTATACTCAGTAGATATGATTAAGTTCTATTAATATGCTATAATATAATATATAATAAAAGAGTTATAAAATATTATTCTAATAATTTATACACAAAAGTTGACTTAAAATAACTTAACATATCCTTGCTGACTTAAACGGAATTCGAACATTTTTCTTTTATAAAAAGTTGAATAAACCAGCTTTTTACATAATAGAATAAAATCAAATAAATTATTCATAACCAAAATGCAATAAATTTGTCGAAGTTGGATAAATCATCATTCACATAATCCGATAAATAATTCAAAGTTGGTTAAATCATCATTCACAAAATGCCGCCGATACCGAAGCAACATACGCCCATGCTCGTGGGGCAACGAGATCATAATGAAAGATAACTTCCTACAATATCTCATTTTATGGATGCACCATATGCTTTAATTAGCAACTACCTTGACCTCCAACAAGTGTTCCACATGGAGATCTTACGTAGAGAAAATCAAAAGACAATCAAGAATTTTATGGCCAACCCACACAAGTAATGTTCTATGGCGACGCTTTTCTATACCAATTGTGTCATAATCTAAAGGTACGATGCTAACGGATAGCTAGTTGGCTGCCTTTGCATTCCATATGAATGGTTGGGCACTAACCTTGCCACAGATGTATGATCTCTTGTGTTTGAAACCCTTATATACCACTTGCAAGATTGTTCAGAGAACTTTGCAGCATACAAATTCTTGTTCTCATCCACAACCTGATATGTAAAATTCGTCTTTATTGCAAGGACTATCAAAACTCTCTTGAAATGTACCATACTTAGGAAATATGCACACAACTAGAGTAGATTTTGGTAGTCCTTTGCTTACAAACTACCAGTCATTACCTCACCTTCACCAAGATTTGGCTCCAACAGGTTAAGATCTTCGACCGTCTCCCACTTTGCCTCTGTCTCAACATCAATATTACTAGATACTTCGTTGTGTCTAAATTATTTATGGTCAGACTTATTTTCTATGTCAATTATGTCACTCTCATTCTATTGGTTATCACCCCACACTTCTTTAAATTCTTGTCCATCGTAATTTTAGGGCTATATGGGGGATCATAGCTATCAAATGAAGTCCATATCACACCTAGTGTTGACAACATTTCTTCAAACTCGGTATAAATGACTTCTGTAACAGTTTCTGTATGCATTGGAATGTTGTACATTCTGTGACATGGATTTGTTAAGTTGAAATCTCTGAATTTTTCCAATCTATAATGGATATTAATGTGTTAATCAATATGCGATAGAACTCAATATCGTGTATTCGTTTACATGCTTACAAATTTTGTCATATTATCGATAACATGATATTTATACAAGTCGTGTTATTTTATCTACGCTAACAAGAATTTGTAATATATCACTTTTGTATTTCACATAATTAGTTATGAAATATTATAAATATCATGTTTTTACTAAACCCTATATTCTTTTTGTTGAACACGATATTATAAATATTGTATGTTTGAGTATACGATAAAATATACTATAATGTAATCTAAACTTCATTATTACCTGACTGTTTCACAATAAAATTTTGTATCATTGACTCCTATCTGCAATTTGTCATTCAAGTTGGGGTGAGCCGATACCACTGGTGATTTATCTCTATTGACAGTTTAGTTTTTTTCTACTCATGGTGATTTGTCACTGTTGTCAGACTTTTTTATCTTTGCATACAATGATAACACTTTGTTATTTACTTCTTATGAATAGAAAACACAGACTACAAGTCTTCATTATCTTCTAATTTATGTAGAATGGATGATTGTGAAGATGATATCAAATACTTCTAAGTCATATTACCATTGACGGTAAATCTTTCTTTGACTTGAACCCGCAACTAGCCGAACCTCACCGACAAATCATTGTTCATCAATTGTGACTTTCTACCTATATACACATCATCATTGCCTACCTCTATGTTGTAATATATGTAAATACCAATCCTCTCCATTATTGTAGTTATATGGTGATTGGATCCACCGGAATAAAGCTTTTTTCACCTTGAACAACTTCTGTCATGGAAAAAAAATGTGTTTTTACTGTCTACGGTGACTTGCCCATGAGTTGTCCCCTATCACCTCCCGCCAGCGAATTCTGACTTGCCGCCAATCAATCCTCTCCACTAAAAAGGCATTACACTATTCCGATGTTCATTTATGAAGATCTATATAGGGATTGGGTTTATTTAAAACTTAGTATAGAATATTGACTTCTTTGGCCAGGTAATATGAAAAAAACTCTAATAATTATCTTTAATAATCTATATTAGTTAGTATTTAAGGTTTGTTTACATTAAGTTGAAGAATGTTAGACTTATTGAGTAGTTATTGAACAATAACTTTTGTTTATCTTTTTTGTTTATCCCTAAAACTTTGTCCTCTCTCTACATGTTTTATTTCTATTTCCACTCTTCAATTTCATTCCTTTTATGTTTATTTGTGATGCGCACTTTCCTGAAATACCTAACTATTTCCCACCATAATTCCTTCCAAATAAAGTTTAGAAATTTTCATCTTTGAGGGACAAGGGAGTTTAATGGGGTGCTCACTGCTCACACACCCAATTTGGTGGGAGTCACCAATTTACATGCATTAGAATGCAGGCGATAAATGTCTAATTAAGCATCAATGGAATGGAGCATTTACCCAAACCCCCACTAGACAACTCAAACTTCTCCCACTTTTACCAACTCAAAAACACGTACAAAAATATCACTACTTGTTCTCCTTCTCACGCCGGTGCAAGCATTAGACCATAGCTTAATTGTGGGACAAAGTTGAGAAATTATGGGAAAAGTGCATGGGGTAATTTAGTGAAGGGGTAATAAGATATTTGTGACGTGCACATAACCACATTCATGCATGCATAACCATATCACAATGAAAAAGACAAGTGCTAGCAAAATTATATAGTGGAGCTAGAAAATCCTAATAATTGGCTCTTGGAACCTCCATCTATTGTGGAGTGTTAGTGGATAAGGAAAATGACCATGGGGCATTCATGAAACTCATTAAGAATTGATTTATTCTCATATTATACACATTATATATCATGTATATATCTATGTGTACATGTATATTATATGGTCTTAGCCCCATCTCTGCCATCTTGTCAAATATTGTTCATTTGTTGCTGTTAAAGTTCACTTCCTCTATAAGCAATGAGGGATTTCAAGTGAACTAATACGTAATGAATAGCGGTAGCACTTGTCAACCAATTTAGCCGTCATTTTAAGAAGGAAGCATTTTAATACACGTTAGTCTTAGTGGTATTGACTTTAATTAACGTGTGTTAGCTGTGCACTCTCAATTTTAAATATCAAAGATTTCCACGCGTTCCTGACCTTCAGGTACAAATTTGTATATTATCCTGCCTAGCTAGCCTGAGCTCCTCCCACAGTTCTGATTTGAAAGCACGAATTCGGCCATGGATATGTTGTCCTTCTGCTTGCTCTCCATCACCTTCTGCATCCTCGTCTCTCTCATTTGGACGAGCAAAGCGCAGAAGCAGCACAAGAGGCCCCTTCCTCCAGGCCCATTATCTCTTCCTCTGGTGGGAAACCTCCTCTTGCTGAAGAAGTCCTTGTTTGACATCAAGCCCACACTCAAGCAGCTCTGGTCCCGGCACGGGCCTATCGTGGCCATCCCCCTTGGAAGCCGGCCTGTAGTCTTCATCTCCGATAGGGCTCTTGCACACCAGGCTCTTGTCCAGAAAGGCGCCGTCTTCGCCGACCGCCCGCGGCCTAGCAAGGCCATGCTTCTCCTCTCCTCCAATCAGCATAACATCTCCACCGCCGGCTATGGCCCCCTGTGGCGCCTCCTCCGCCGCACCATCACGTCTGAGATCCTCCATCCTTCTCGCGTTAGGTCTTTTGCTCAAGCCCGCAAATGGGTCTTCGGTAATCTGGTCATGAAGCTGAAATCCGAAGCTGAATCCTCGAGAGAAGTCGTGTTCGTTGAGAACTTCCGGTACGCCGTGTTCAGCTCACTTCTACTCATGTGCTTTGGGGAGATAATCGATGAGGCTGCTATTAGGAAGATCATGGACGTCGAGAGACGACTGCATGTGGGCCTCGTGAGCGACGACTCTTTCGCCATTCTTCCCATGATCGGGAAGCTGAGTATTTTTGGGAGTCAGCGGAAGGATCTATTAGAGGTTCGACGAAGGCAGGATGAGGTTTATGTGCCGCTGATCAGACGTCGGAGGCAGTACCTTGAGGAAGAAAATCAGAAAGGAAATGAAGGTGAAAGATTCGAGTTTTCGTACGTTGACTCGCTTCTGGAACTCGAGCTTCAGCATGATGGCAATCGGAAGCTGACTGAGTGCGAGATTATAAGCCTCTGCTCTGAGTTTCTGAACGCTGGGATGGATACGACGACGAGTGTATTACAATGGGTCATGGCAAATTTGGTGAAATATCCAGAAATACAGAGGAAGCTGGCAGATGAGATCGAATCGGTTGTCGGAGAGAAGAAAGATGCAGGGAAAGGAGACGTGCAGGAATTCGTAGAAGATGATGATTTGCAGAGGATGGTGTATTTGAAGGCAGTGGTGATGGAGGCTTTGAGGCGGCACTCGCCGGGGCACTTCCTGCTGCCGCACGCGGTGGCGGAGGAGGTGGAGATAGGTGGGTATGTCCTACCCAAGGGAACGGTGGTCAACTTTGAGGTGGCGGAGATGGGTTTTGACGAGAGGGTGTGGGAGGAGCCGATGGAGTTCAGGCCGGAGAGGTTCGTGGGGAGGGCGGAGGTGGACCTGACTGGGAGCCGGGAGATGAAGATGATACCGTTTGGTGCAGGGAGGAGGATCTGCCCCGGCATGGGGCTAGCGATGCTGCACTTGGAGTATTTTCTGGCGAATTTGGTGAGGGAGTTCGAGTGGAAGGTAGGGGAAGAAGGAGAGGTGGATCTTGCTGAGAAGCACGAGTTCACAGTTGTTATGAAGAGCCCTTTGAAGGTCAAACTCCTGCCTAGGAACAAGAAACAAGCTTGAAATTATTCTTGCTTGTTTAGTAAATAAGACTCGTGTTTCTATTCATTCCTGTCTTAAGTAAATGTAATTTTACTCTAAATACTTGGGTAGTCACAATTAGAAAAATGATATAATGAGGTCATATGTTCATGACTAGGCACCTCATTACCATATATATGAGGGTCAAAAATATAGAATTATAGTGCTCCAATCAACCTTAAGATAGGAGGATAAGATTCGTGCGACTCACTTGGCTCATGGATATATATCATTTATCCTCATTATTATACTATGTATCTGTGTGCTATGTACACTTTATACATGTAACTCAGCTGAAGTAAATAATACGCCAGTCATTTGCACTTTTCTACAATGTAATGAGAGTCGGGGAGCTAGCACACATCACCTTCTTCCTCCGGTGATCTGATTTTATCGTTGAAGCCCTTGGCCATTGATGTTCTTCAGAAGCTGTTACTAGGCCTCACCCTTTGCTGATACGAACTTAGAGAGAAAATTGGAGAAGTCAGAATGAAGTGGATTAAGGCAAGTGTTAAATAGTATCTCCTTAAGATGGAATTACATCCTCTCTATGATGCTTTAGATCGCACGAACGTCTACCTCACATTGTACAATAATCTCAAAATTAAAAAAGATAAAATGATCTCGACACACGCAAGGAGCACTCCAAAGTGTGTGTTCACAAATTAGAAAATTGTCTTGCCAGAGAAGAGATGGGATGGAGAGGAAAAAGTTTTGTAGTCATGTCTTGTTCTAGCTGGCACACCATTATAAAACTTTAACCTAAATTAATTTGCCTAAAATATTTAATTTTTTTACCCTATCGGTTACTTATGGGTTAACACACAAAGTTATATAAGTTCAACATATTTCTCTGTTATAAAAGTAGGGTAGCCCAATGGTTAATCTTATAAGACCAAATTTAGCTCTTATGTACTCATCCAATTTTTTTTTGCTTGGGATATATAATTATCCATTCTTTAACTAATATTTATATAGGAACTTCTTATTTATAGTGTTGGGCTTGGGCCGAAACCCTTCCTTCCTCAATAAGTAAATGGATTCAAGATAAATAGGCCACAACCCACCATAAGTCCATTTTTTAACAGAAGCTCCGTCATAAAAGTCTCGTGAGTCGTGATGTCTGTCTTAAGATGGAACGACGATATGCATCGTTATCAGACCCTCATAATCTTAAGAAACCCGACCGAATGAAGTGCCATGAGAACCTGAACGAGGTTTCAAGAACATCGAGAAGAAGTCCAAGTTCCAAAATTGTCTTAACATTTAATATGGCGGTTTGGATTGTTATAAAGATGCAACTTCAACTATCCAATTTACCACCACTAATAGGAAAATAACGGCGTAATATCTTGTTTGTTCATGGTTCCTTATACCATCAAGAAAACGAAAGCATTTTTTATACTTGTTAATTATAATTTGCTGGGTATAAGGAATACATGGGAGTGGATCATCCTTGAGGGCATATGTTAGCACATATTAGTGTTAGGGCTCATAATGCTAACGTGCACTAGTACGTACGCTATCGATTTCAACTATCAACACCTCTTGTACATTCCTTATGTCCGGCCTATTGTCAGTTAAAAACCATAAAAAATACTTCTCAAAATAACTGAAATAACAAATTACAATGTATTGCCAAAAACAAAAACAAATCACTATATTTCCTCGCCACTTAGAGGGTTTACATGCACTTACGTACATAACCTGAATAGCTTGACAATTGGACTCCTATGTACACAGCTTTAAGTAGCTAATTGACGCTACCTGAGCTAGATCTGGGAATTGGTTAGCTGGCTACTTTTTACAGCTGAAGCTTTGAGGTCAGATTTGCGCTACCTGAGCTTTTAGTTTTTCCTGCTCCTCAGACAATGAGCTATTGATATTCCATATTGATGGTACATATTTTAATATTATTTATACTAATTTATGTTCCATGATTGAAATATCGGTTCCCATATATAACTTACGTTGGGTTTATTGTCAAAAAGCCGTAAAAAACGCTTGCCAAAATTCTCCTGCCTGGGTCCTGAGTCCACCTAGTTGGACCTCATTGCCAAAGGAATCTCTGACACAACTCACAAGATTAGACATTGCCAACCCTTCTCATTTTGCTCGCACTTGGTGGAGCTTGTGGTAGGTGTGGAAACTCTTCTTCCAAGCTGAAACCTGCAAATTTTGTGAGACAAGCCTTAGATTGAGGAGAGCCATCATGTGCACTTGCATGTGCAGATTTTAATTTTACTCTATATATTGGGCGGTGCAGGTGCAGTTCGACGTGCATCACGAAATTCCAAGTAGAATTCCGACCACATGCACTAGCAAGTCGTATTGCAATTGCAGCATGGGACATGGAAAAAGAGTTTAGATAACTAAGCCACATGGTAGGCCCATCTTCTAGATTGTAACACTTGGGAATTCACTAACCGCCAAAACTACCCCAATTCTTAAAAACACCTGATATCCCAATGTTAGGTAAGACCAGGTCTTCTAATGGAACTATAACTTGAAAATTGACACAGTAAGTAGTCATTCTATGTTCAGTAGGAAAAAAATCAATCTATGTACCGGATGCATGTAACGTTTGGGCATTGTACAGAGGGGAGATTACTCTAAAAAGACGGTTACCTGTGTCCCTCTAGTCGGGTCCTTATTGTTAACAAAATATTTCCTTTGTAACATATGAATTGTCTTATTTCATATTCTCTCTGTCTCTAATTATTAATTTTATTTAATTTTTTAAAATAATTAAAATTAATTATATGAAAAAAATTAAATAAAGCTATCAGTATAAGACAGAAAGATTAATGTCCTTCTTTTTGTAATTAATGAATAGAGTAAAAGAAGATAGTGGATAAAGTAAAAAGGTACGTGGATTAGCCTCCTTAAATATCACATTTAAAAAGGGTTAATTAAAGAGGGAGTAAAAGTTAATCTTTAAGAATATCAATTAGTATATGGGGCAATGCCAAAGATTGCAACAATTTGTTCATGTGGGCCCCTTAACTAGACGACAATTGATGATGGAAAGAAACTCTGAATTTAAACAATCTGAGGTAGGTAAGTTTGATGCATGTCTTACAGCTTCCACATCGATTTTGTAAACGAGGAGCTTCCTTCTCTCCCTGCAGCAGGTCCGGTAGGCCACCACAACATGGCCCACAGCCAGCACCAACGAGCAGAGAAACATGGCCTCCATGACCCATGTCTGCCTTGCAAGATTCCTCTCCTTACCATCTTCTCTTCCGCCTCCTGTCTTCATCCCAAAGACACAGGCTTTCAATGAAACAACCACCAACGATAACACAGAACAGAAGCTCGTGATCGCCAGATAGGGCCCGTGTGAAAGTCCATGGCCATCACAAAGACAGTAGACACCTGTTTGAAATCATCCAATCTTCCGTTATATGTAGGCAGCTCCAATGAAATCTTCTTGAAGGAAAAAAAATTGTATAGTCTATACTTACAGAAGATTATGATCGATCTGGCGAAAGAGATCAACGGAATATCGATGACGGAGTCCCGGAAATCATAGTTCCTGAGATGGGCACTGAGCTTTTCGAAGGACAGAGGCGAGAGTGAGGCAGAAAGAAGGGCAGAAGGGATGAGAGCATCTGCCATGACAAGGAGGACCGGAGCAGAGAAGAGGAGAAGCGACAAGGTCATGCACAAGAGGAAGAAGATTGTCTTCACGCCTCTCACAAACCTCCCTGGCTTGTCCTTGCTCAGACCCATATCTTCTTCCTCCCCTTAAGAGCGATGATGGGATGAAAGGAGAGGAAGAGGCATTGAAAATGGCTTTAAAGGGGCAAGGAGGTGGGAAAGGATAAAAACAATGTGAGTTGCAGGCCTTGGGATGGTTTGACCGGAGAAGAGAGAGCGGCCTTGTTGTCGCACATACACAGAACTTGGCAGTCAATTTAAATAGGAGATGGCGTAGGTTACTTCATGTTTCACTAGGAGAATGTTCCTACACACACAAGTTCGGAGTACGCGCGGGGATTTTCAAATCCATCCATCGTTAGGTATCATTGGCTTGGTTTTGGGCAAAGGAAAAAAATTGTGATTTTGTAATACTCTCTCCACTATCTCACTCTATTTAATTTTTTTTAAATGACCTAATAAACGGAGTTATTAATATATAACGAAGTAGTTTATAACAACGTGGCAGGGGTCCACTATGTCTGAAATGTCCGCGTGCACGCCGTGGAAATTGAATGTAGTCCACTTAATTAAGTTGAGGCTGCTGATGCATATATAAAGTTGAGTGGGACCCGTGGTGGAGGCTTTGATTTGGATTTAGATGATTTAATGAAAATAGGTTCAATGTTGGCTTTCTAGATGACTTTCATTTGTGTCATAAGTTGGTGACTTGATGAATAAGGGATGAAATCTGCGTCCATTCCGTGTGTATGCATTGAACTCTAACCTGTTCCTTTGTTTGGGTTTTTTCTCAAGAGGAAAACGTTGTGGAAGCTTAGAGAGCTGGGGAATCAACTAGAAAGATAATCACGAGAAGTGCGTTTTCTTAAGGAAGAACAACTGTGACTTTGAAAAAAAAACTGGAAAGTATCCATATCAAGCCATCTCTTATTGACTAAATGGGTTCTCAACTTCTAAACTCAACTACCATTGTCCCGAATTAGAATTTGCAGGTGGAATTTCACCGGCCCGGAGTACACCTGGCATATAAAAATTGTAATAAATTATATTCTCTTCAACCTAAATTAATAACTGCATATGAAAAAATAGTAATTTTTATTTAATGGTAAAATTATCGTCTAAGAGAATAAATAATAAACTTGTGATATTTTTTTTAAATACCTAACTATTTAAATTTAATAAAATAAAATTATTAATATAAAATAAATTTTTTATCCAAATGGAACTATTAATTTAAGACGGAAGAGTAATAAATTGTGTGTGCTAGAGTGTGTGACGTCAATATGAACTCATGAACAAACTTTACCCATAACTCATTAGCGAATATGAAATATTCATGAGAAAAAAAAATTCTCTTTTCTCTTTTTAATAGGCAGCCTATCTTAACAACAACTAATGTTACATAGGCCTTTTTGTAACAAAATATCTTCTTAAAGCTTTGCTTAGTTTTTTGGCACCCTTTTTGTACATTACTTTACTTAAGCTTTCATTCTTGCCAAAGCTACTCTTAATATTCTTTCACTTCCGAATAACCGAAGAAAGACGCATTCGCTAGAAAACAGTCGAATGAGGTGGGGAAGGAATTGACCTGGACTCTTATGCCAACCATGGAGCAAGCCCAACAATGGAGCGGCCGGGAAAGGTCTACTTGCAGTCATGACATGGACTTCACTATCGCAGCCAAACACATGACGATGACGATCAAGTTGAAAGTCTGTATTTCTTCTCATATTCTCACGCACTGTATAGTTCCCACAACGCTCCAAGCGGACATGATATCATCTCTTCCTCTCCTTAACACTACGTACTTCTCCTCATCTTCCACCATCAATAGCTTGAATCAAGATGGCTGATATGAGGCGTTGTCTTCTATTTTTCTTTTCTACTTAGTGCCCCTTTAAGATTTTATTTTAAAAAAATTGTAGTTGGGGCACTTGCCCCCGTAGAAATAAAAAGAGTTTGATTTTTTTAAACATACCAAAAACAAATGATAATATAGGGGTGCTTGCAAATTCGATAGGTGTCAGTATAGCTAGCCTTTCTATTTTATGTTAATAATCTTGTTTATTAAAGTTGTATGATCCCACAATTTGGTTTGCTTAAGCAAATAAGATAATGATTCAGAACTGATAATATTTAGATTTGTAGCAGCATAGTCAAAGGGGCTGTTTGGGAGGTATTTTGCGAGGAAAATCGATTTCCCTCCTCAGTACAATATGGGGGAATGATTTTTCCTCCAACTCTCCCCAACAAGAAAAATAAAATAATTTTTTTCAACCCTAATCCCTACCAAATAGCCATAAAATATATTTTGTTACTTACCATAAGAACACTAAAATATAGATATGTCTAGTTTGATCGGCCTCCGTTACCAATGCCCTATAACCAGCCCACTTGTGGGCTCCACAAATGGAAGATAAGAGGGAAGAAAAGTTAATCAAAACATTTTAGAAAAATAAAGATTATCATAAGATACTCTTGTACCTAACTGCTCTAAATCGTTAGTGAATGAGTTGGAAAGGTGGAGAAGAATGCAGAAGAATCCAGGGTCATCAATCACCATGTCCAACTATCCAACACAAGGCAACAGCATGGTGACAGCCGCACGCATTGTGGGCTAGCGGCATCTCCTTTTTTGCTGCTGTATTCCCATAAAAAATATCGTCTTAGTGCCGGCTGAACAACATTAGAGCTCACGTATGTGAGAATTTTAGCAATGGGATCCATTTGCTGAAATGAATATGTTGATTATATGTGTCAAAAGGGAATCTAACCTAACTGTGATGATATTCTTTGATTCCATCGGTTCCCCGTAGTTTGGAGTTCAGACCTCCTCTTGGCTGAGTCGCTGAAGGAAAATTGATCAGAAAGGGTTGGATGGTTGGAATCAGTTATTTAATTTTGCGGATTTGTCATAATAGTCATGTGGTTTAAAGGTACTAATCTAATGTGGGATGAGCCCACGCAAATGCCACCAAAAGATGACGATCCCCTTATTTGCAACTTCATCACAAAATACCAGAACAGCTGGAAAGAGGCCAATTTCGTACAAACGAGAACAGCTGGAAAGAGGTCAATTTCGCTGGAACACGTTGAGAAGGAAGAGGGTGTGACTGGCCTGCGCCTACACCAAGAAGTTGGAGCCCCTAAGAGCAAGCACGCCCGAGGAGCTGCAGACAAGGTCTAGTTACTGGGGGTGTATTTTCGGTCAGGTTGTATTGGTAATGTTGAGATCGTCGGTTGGGTTATAATTCGATCCTATTTATTAATTAGGCTAAAAACTTAAATTTTAATTTAACTTTTTTTTATTGGGTAAAAAAGGGAGAAAGCTCCCTAATCTAACTTTGGTCGGGTCAGGCATGTGTTAATTTTTCTTTTTAACTTAACATTTTATATATATGTTACTTTGTCTAGTCCAAATATAAAGAATTTGAGTCTCGTTTATATGAGTCTGGGCTCACGTAGGCGCGCATGAGCCTAGATTCATATAGACTTTTTCCATAAAGACATTACAACATTATAAATTAATACTAAATATTTTTTATATTATTTAAGAAAGTGAGCATTAGATAGAAAATATAGCAACATTATTAGGGAAAAAAATTTCATGCTCTACTCTAACAATGAGCTAAACACAAGGAATACACAAGAAACATTTATTTTTTAAATCGACGGTGCATACATTAGCATATATTAGTATAAGTAATATTTATCCTAATGTGTGCTAGCGTGTGAGCTGTTTATTTAAAAAATAAATGTTGTTTGTATGTTCCTTAATTACACTCTACTCACAGTGAGCAAGGAGCATGAAAAATACTTCACATTATTAAATACACACCGAAAATTATAAAAAACTCATAAAAAATTATTAGTTAATTATTATATAAAATAAAAAGATAAGAAAAAATAGAAATCTAAGAATTTTTTTTTCTAATATCTCCACATTAGGTCATGACATTGCTCAATAATATGGTCGAGGTTAGCTTATGTTGGTTATGTGGGTAAGTCCCAATCCAACCCAAATTTTAAAATGGGTTAAATTTTAAAACCTTAGCCCTATTTTTAATTGGGTCAAGTCGATTATTCATGTCAGGTTGAATTTTCTTAGCCCTCTGGGTTTTGTAAGACCCGACCTTACCTAAGATTGAAGCTGAGTTCCTTAGACCTAACCTAACCTGGGATAAGAACTGAGTTTCTTATACCTAATCCAACCCAAGATAGGAACTGAAAAGCATGAGAATCAAAATAGAACCGAAATTCTATTTTAGGACAGGTCAATTCTAATGATTAATCATACAAAACCAACAATATATTGGGTCGGTTTTGTCTATAATAAATTACAAAAAATCATACTAACCAGGTTAAATAAGGTTTTGTAGGTTAATTACGAACTCGGGTTAGGTTGGGTCAGTTCTTAGGTTTTTCACCTGTTAGACCCAACCCAACCCAAGAAATACCCAATTTTTTTAATAGACCCAACCCGATATAAAACCCTAGCTACTTGAGTCAATCTTCAGTAGATCCTATCCTCGTTGAGTAAGGTTCAAGTTTTGACTGCAACTCTACCTCTCCTCTGACCATCTTCGTATTCCTAGGGCTATTGAAATTGGGTCTAAACAGCCGAGCTTTTCACTGTCCATTATAACTTTAGACCCAGGTCGGACTTGTCCATGGCCACTACGATCCCCTGCTTGATGGCATTTTACTCCTAACCAATGTTTTTGAAGTTGACTCGGACACCGACCTTGATTGGTGGACAAGTCCGGGTTTTCCTAGTTCAAGTGGGCATAAATTCCGATTAACTGAAAAACCCTTGGTTTAAAGTAAATGACTCGACCCAGAAAGCCAGCTGGATTCAGTCGAACCCGGTTCAACTGGCTATTCCGGGCTGATTTGTAAAAACTGGTCCTAACTTCACCTATTTGAGATCTTTCTCTAGGCGTCATTAATCGAGTGTTGAAGCTTAGATTCGTCGGGAAGTGCAACAGGGTTGCTGATTTCTAAGGAGAATGAAAGAATTACAGATTTGTGATGGGTCATCAATCATGAGTGTCCTGCTGAGAATTGCAAGTAACATAGTTGACAACTGACGCTGCCATATTTACAACATACATTGCACACAAGAGTTCAACACATATACTGAGTTCACAATTGACAACATAGATTTACAATATTACAATGCACGTCCAATACCCATATAAGCATTATATAGACGGAGCAGCTGGCTTCAATTTGTTGTGAATTCCGGCAGAGGAGAAGGCCGTCAGAGGGTGACAGGGGAAATATTGGCTGCAACCTGATGTGCATGCCTGGGGAGGAGAAGGCTGTTGGAAGAGCCAAAGAGGAAAAAGGGTGATGAGGGAGTTGCTGGCAGCAATCTGTTGTGGACGACAGTAGTGGAGCTAATGGTCGGAGAGGGCACCACCACCGGTGGAGGCATCAAAGCATATGAGAGGATACTTCTTGCTTTTGGCGCAAATCAGACATGCTCTCTTCGGCTCTTCCTTCCCAACATGTTCTTGGTGAGTAACCTTTTGGGCTCTTCTTAATTTCCAACATGTTCTTGGTGAGTAATCTTTTTCTGGTCATTCTGATCTTTTGGTGATGAGGTTGAAAATAAGCGTGTTAACATCTCTAAGTAAAACTTGTTGTCTTGCGTGTGCAGTCTATTAGTGTTATTATCCAAAAATCCACACATTTTGGTTAATACCCATGGCTATTTATGATAAATCCTCTTGAATTTATCAACCACGGTTAATTGTTAATACCCTTTTATTATAAAAAATATAAAAGTAAAAGAGGAAAGAATTTCATCTTATAATCTACCAAGTAAAGCTGCTAGCTAGCCAAGCCAACTTGTTGAGGTGAATAGGCTCGGCACAGTTCAACTTGAATTTGACTCGACTTGAAGTGAGTTTGATTCGAGTTCAGTTTGAACTTGAAAGCAAATAAGCTAATTTCAAATAGGGGCCAACTCGAATCGACTTAACTCGAAACTTGATCGATTTGACTTAAAATTGAGTTGAAGTTCGACTCGATTTGTTATATACCATTTTTTATATATTATACTTATATTATATAAATTTCTTAATTTTCACCTTTTATGTACCCATAATATTTTATATTATTTTATAAGAGTACACTTAGCCCGCGGGTACCCGTTGGTTGGGATTCTACG